>SJYQ01006907.1:250718-270964 GCA_006410935.1 Redunca redunca
GTGGCTCAGTCGTGTCTGAATCTTTGCGACCCCATGAATCACAGCACGCCAGGCCTTCCTGTCCATCAATAACTCCTGGAGTTCACTCAGACTCGCGTCCGTTGAGTCAGTGATGCTGTCCAGCCATCTCATCCTGGGTCGTCCCCTTCTCCTCCTGCCCCCAATCCCTCCCAGCATCAGAGTCTTTTCCAATGAGTCAACTCTTCACATGAGGTGGCCAAAGTACTGGAGCTTCAGCTTTAGCATCATTCCTTCCAAAGAACACCCAGGGTTGATCTCCTTCAGAATGGACTGGTTGGATCTCCTTGCCGTCCAAGGGACCCTCAAGAGTCTTCTCCAACACCATAGTTCAAACACATCAATTCTTCGGTGCTCGGCCTTCTTCACAGTCCAACTCTCACATCCATACATGACCACAGGAAAAATCATAGCCTTGACTAGACGGACCTTAGTCGGCAAAGTAATGTCTCTGCTTTTGAATATACTATCTAGGTTGGTCATAACTTTTCTTCCAAGGAGTAAGCATCTTTTAATTTCATGGCTGCAGTCACCATCTGCAGTGATTTTGGAGCCCAAAAAAATAAAGTCTGATACTCTTTCTACTGTTTCCCCATCTATTTCCCATGAAGTGATGGGACCAGATGTCATGATCTTCATTTTCTGAATGTTGAGCTTTAAACCAACGTTTTCACTCTCCTGTTTTACTTTCATCAAGAGGCTTTTTAGCTCCTCTTCACTTTCTGCCATAAGGGTGGTGTTAGTTTCCTTTATTTTTTTAATATACATATTTTGAAAAACACCTTTATTTAGTTTTAGCCTATTAAAATGTTGTATCTTGGGAATTCCCTGGTGGGCCACTGGTTGACTCCATGTTTCCACTGCAGTGGGGATTGGTTCCATCTTTGGCTGGAGAATAAGATCCTGCAAGTTGCGCAGCCAAGAATGGAAATTTTGTCTCTTTTGAAATACATTCAGTCTGTCAAATTTCTTAAGATCTTGCTCACTGTATTCTCTGAGGGTTGCTAACAGAATCAAAACCCCATCCCTGTAGATACCACCCTAGACATTATCTTCAAGTGTTTGTTGCCATGCTTGATGCTAACCTCTGATCAGATGAGATATGATACCCACTACAATGGGGGGGGGGGTTCTTCCCTGGTGATCAAGATGTCAAGAATCCACCTGCAATGTGGGAAACCTGGGTCGATCCCTCAATCAGGAAGATCCCCCTGGAGAGGAAATGGCAACCCACCCCAGTATTCTTGCTTGGAGAATCCCATGGACAGAGGAGCCTTGCGGGCTACAGTCCATGGGGTCACAAAGAGTGGGGTACAACTGAGCAACTTTCACTCCTCCCTTCTTCACAGAGGCGGGCCATGGCTTATTTGGGGAGCGTGTCATTAAACTGCCTGAAGTGTGCACAGGCCATTGCCGAGAGATGATGTCACAGCTGAAATTCTTGTTTATCTTGAGTTTAGAAACTCAACTAGAATAGTCTCTTGTTATTTGCCTATCATATGAAGAGAACAAAATTTCTAAAATCTGTTACCTGTTATTGTCCTGTTAGAACAAGAGTTCTGAAATCTGTTACTGTCCTGTGTTAGACCTCAGGAGGCTCAATCCCAAAAGCTTGTCAGCGGAATAACTTTCTTATCACAGTCTTACGTTCCAGATCATTCTGCCTCCTCCACCCTAGTGGTTCATATGGAACTGGGTGGATGTTTTGCCCTCCAAGTGTAACTTTTTCCATGGTTTTCATTTTTTTCCCTCACCCTCGAGAAAGTGATTGACTTACGCTAACGTGGGTGTTTCACTGCTCAACAAGCCAACATGATGTGTTGTCACATGTAGGCAGAATAAGCTGGAACTGATGAATTTTTGAATTTTTTAAAGCAAAGGGCAAAATTGGTGTACACGAATCATTATTATGATCATGAACGTTCTGGCATGTCCTCTCTGAGAGCAAGGAGTCATTTTGGATTCCATGCATGTCAACTTGTCATCAGTTCAGGTTTGATCTAAATTGATATTTGGAACTTCTCTCTCTGGCCACTTCATTATTTAGGCATGTTGCTAAGGGAATCTATTGTAGGGAAGCACTGTTGATAATCATGGCAGGTGATGAAGAGAACGGAGAACAGTAGTCTCGAATTCTAACAATGCCTTGCAACCCAACAGCTAGTATTTATTGTCTTCTATGTACAACATGGTTTTTAGTCTTAAAGTTCTATAACATGCCGATGTCTGTACCCTTTTATCTAGCCCCAGGAAGCAGGCTAAGAGAAGTGAAGGAACTTGCCCACAAATCCATGGTGCATATATAACTGAGCAGGGACCCTGGCCAGTGGGGATGCAAAGGTCAGGCTCTGAAATTCTGCAGTCCTTAGCCTTGGTGGGAAGGGGCTTGTTCCATGCTGCTGCAACCGTGTATGCCTGTCTTGGTTTGTGTGTGTGTCTAGGGAAGGGTCGGTTTGGGTTCCCCTGAGGACCTGGTGGGCCTGGTTGTTTGGGGACCCATGCTCCCTATTAGTTGACGTGTGTATGCTCCCCTTCCTCAGGTTAACAGAAGTTTCTCATCGCCCTGTTGATAGCCAGATTTACAGGGGACTCAACCTGTCTGACTCTTTGTGACTTCGCTGGTGGCTCAGACAGTAAAGCGTCTGTCTACAATGAGGGAGACTTGGGTTTGATCCCTGGGTTGGGAAGATCCCCTGGAGAAGGAAATGGCAATCCACTCCAGGACTATTGCCTGGAAAATCCCATGGACAGAGGAGCCTGGTAGGCTACAGCCCATGGGGTCGCAAAGAGTCGGACACGACTGAGCGACTTCACTTCACTTCACTCAACCTGTGTTTGCTGAAAAATTTTTTAGCAAGCCGGACGTGGGGTGGGGGGAGAATGGGGAGAAGAGATAGTTAAGAAGTTGGGATGGCCATGTACACACAGCTATATTTAAAAATGGATCACCAGTAAGGACCTGCTGTCTAGCACAGAGACCTCTGCTTGATGTGGCAGACTGGATGAGCGGGGGGTTTGGGAGAGAATGGATACATGTGGGTGTGTGGCTTTGTCCCTTTTCTCTGCACCTGAAATTATCACAACATTGTCTGTTGGCTGAATTCCAATACGAAATAAAAAGGGTTTTAAAGAAGTTTAAGCAAGAATATCTCATTATGTATCCCGTGCCTAAATAAGGGACTCCTTTGATAGCTTCTGGGGGGTCTTTATTATACCTTAGAGGGACAGCCCATGCTCATGGAGCTGAAAGAACTTGTGTACATCCACAGCTTTGTCTTTTATTCCAGACTGTTTGCATCACAGAGCAGCTTCTTAAGGACTTGTGTTCATTTATTCATGTTTGTGTTCATTCACTCACTTATTCATTGGACCAGCATCCACTCATTCATTACATACACTTTTCTCCAGTGGATGCCTGCTTTGTGCCGGCCTTTGTGTTAGGCTCTGCGAATACAGGAAGCTGGGGGAAAGTTGTGAGCTGAATACTGGGTCATGGGTTCTGATGGGGCAAAGTTTATGTCTTGTGTGCATGTGGGAGGCATCTTTCCTCTTGTCTCGGGAGACTCAGGGAGGCTTTCAAGAGGAGCTGCTGTCACAGCTGGCACCTGCAAACAGGTAACAGAGCTCCAGGTGAGGACAAGGAGGTGAAATCTGGAGAGACCCTGGACCCCAAAAGTCTTTGATACAGCTAGATCCAGGGTGCACCTTGGATGACAGAGGGAATGAGCTGGAGAAGACCCAGGTCAGTTTCATCTAAGGTTGTTGATGGGGGGTCACAGGCAGAGGGAGCTGCAGGACCAGAGCACTGAAGGAGCAACTCTCAGCACAGCCAAGGGAGCCATGGCCGCAACCAAGGCCATGACAGGGAGAACCAAGGATGCACATTGAAGAAGCGGGAGCAGTAGGCTGGTTCAGGGGCGCGGGGTGGAGGGTGCGAGTGATCACCGCAGTGTGTTTCAGGGTAATTGACTGCCTTCAGTTTAAGTAAAACCTGACGATTTAGATTTTAAAACCTAAAACCTACATTTTCAGTTGAGTTTCAGCACTGGAAAAGGCATTCTCGTAATTCTTGTCTCCATAACGTTAGTTAAATAACTTTGGTCTAAAATGTGGCCTAGAAGTGTTTCTATAAATATTCATTGATATTAATATTATATTATGAGACACAGAGATAAAGAATGTTTGCCTTATAAATTTGTTTTAATTTTTATTGAAATATAGTTGATCTACAAGGTTGTGTTAGCTTCTGCTGTATAGCAAAGTGAATCATATGCATATATATACACATATACCCACTAATTTTTAGATTCTTCCCTGGTGGCTCAGACAGTAAAGAATCTGCCTGCAGTGCAGGACACCCGGGTTTGATTCCTGAATTGGGAAGGTCCCCTGGAGAAGGAAATGGCAACCCACTCCAGTATTCTTGCCTGGAGAATCCCATGGACAGAGGAGCCTGGTGGGCTACAGTCCCTGGGGTCGCACAGAGTCAGACAGGACTGCAGGACTTCACTTCCATATAGTTCATTACAGTGTTGAGTAGCGTTCTCTGCGCTATTCAGTAGGTCCTTATTAGTCATCTATTTTATGTATCAGCTGTTGTTATTATTGTTGTTTTAGTATCTTAAGTTGTGTCTGACCCTTTTGGGACCCCATGGACTGTAGCCCAGCAGGCTCCTCTGTCCATGGGCTTCTCCAGGCAAGAATACTGGAGTGGCGTTGCCATTTCCTTCTCTAGGAGATCTTCCTGAACCAGGGATCGAACCTGGGTCTCCTGTATCAGCAGGTGAATTCTCTACTCTCTGAGCCGCCAGTAGTGTGTGTGTGTCAGTCCCATCTCCCAATCCATCCCTCCTTCCCTTTCCCCCTTGGTAACCATGAGTGTGTTTTCCCTGTCGGTGACTCTATTGCTGTTCTGTAAATAAGTTCGTTTGTATCACTTTTTTTTTAGATACCCCACATAAATGATATCATGTGATGTCTGTCTCTCTCTGTCTGACTTCACTTAGGATGGTGCGTGTCCATCCATGTTGGTGCAAATGGCGTTACTGCGGATTTATGAATCAGATGCAGATGTATCTCTCATCTTCACACTGGGCTTCAGATGACTTCTCTCTGTGACTCCTTTAGTACAAATACTGACACAGTCAGAGGAGAGGTTTCACTGGGGCTTTTTGTCTTCATGTCACCAATTCAGTGGTGGCTCCTTGGGTCACAGTACCACTCTGTCCTAATCCCTTTAATAGACTCAACATGTGAAAAGAGACATATTTATTCCTCGAGTTTATAGAGGTAATGTCAGAATCCCTTATGCGTGGGCATCTTTAATGCAGTAGTGTTTATGTTTTGGGAAGAATAAAAATAGAAATGTTTATAACTGGTGGGGAAATTGAGAAAAGAACTAATGAGGCTGGAATCATCAGCTTGGTCGGCCCTGCTTGTGAAAACAATGCTGGCTAATTATAGCCCTTTCAGAAGGACAGCGTCCTTATACTGACCATATGCAATTAACTTGACTTCTTTTTCTCTCTCCATAAAAGTAGAATGCTCTACAATTTCCTCCTTACATTTTCCCAAGCAAAGACTACTTTTTTTTTTTTTTCCTGTAATGGACACAGTCCAGCATTGGTCTTTTCTTCAGGAGTTCTAAAATCTCTGTATGGCATTAAATTTAATAGGTCCAGTATATCAAAGATAGAATTATAATTATGAAAAGTCAGTTAAAAGGAGGGTGAATAAGAGAATGAAATGAGATTTTTAATGACTTGCCAGCAGTTGTAATTAATGAGATGCAGATTTGACAATGCATGTGACCTTCAGGTAGGAAAGGGACAAAGCCTGGTGTGAATGGGCCCAGGAAGGAGGAAC
Source organism: Redunca redunca (assembly GCA_006410935.1). NCBI lineage: Eukaryota > Metazoa > Chordata > Mammalia > Artiodactyla > Bovidae > Redunca > Redunca redunca. The sequence continues at coordinate 256,602 of SJYQ01006907.1, forward strand.
ATTTTTCAGTAGAAAAAAGACGGTGCTTCTTGCCAGTTTCTGATGCCTCTTCTTTCAGGGTGTTTTTTTTTTTTTTTCTTGAAGTCAGGCTCATTGATGAGGACAGGAGGCAAGTTGATGATTATTTCAAATTCGTGGTGCATCCCTGCAAGAGACAATGCGGACCGGGTGATGGGGCCCCTGGAAGGGGTTTGGTAGCTGAACAGGGGCTTCTGTGATGGGCCACTTGCCATCTTGCTCGAAGTGGGAAGCTGCTTTTCGTGACAACATTAATTCGTGAGTCTGATCCACTCCAGTATCTCTTTTACACAGTGAGTTTCTTTGAAAGCTTGTTGCAAACACAGAGAGAATAAAGCTTGCTGGCTTCCATGCCCAAGGCTCAACTTCCTCGCACACCAAGTGGGTTCCTGAGGCTATAAAAATTGTTTTTGCCTGATTAAACTTAGATCCCTTTGAACTCTGTGGGGGTTCTTTTCCTCTTGCACTTTCTTGTAACTGTGCAAAAACTTTTTTTTTTTTTGGTCTGATTTGGAATCCAAAGAGCCTTCAAGTCAGCCCACCCCACCTCCTTCATCCTCTTCTGAAAGCATAAAAATTTGTAGTTGCTATAACATCTGTTAGATTCCATACCCTGAGGCAAAGACAGGCAGAACTAAACTTTCTTCACACACACACACACATGCGTGCACACACATGCACACAAAGACACAGGATGGGCTGACTGGAAGGCAGAAACAAATCAGAACAAATGTCTAGTAACTGGTTCAAAAAGAATGATAGTTACCCATCTCATTGCCACCAAAACAGTTTCTGTCTTTCAAGGGGGCCCATGGAGGGCAAATGCATCTTCAGGGAGGCTGGGAACCTACCTGGACCTGTGAGCCTTCACTTCTGGAGAAAACGGAGGAGGCAAGTTGGAATTTATATTTATGGTGCTAGAAACAGCATCTAATTAAGAGGTGCTTAAAAGCACATGTGTGTGACTTTGTTCTGTATTTTCCAAGTCTCCTGTAAATGTGTTGGCATATTTTCATAATTTAATAAATAGAGAAAAAAATAAAGCATTAGAGAGGGAAGAAGCAGATATGTAGAGAATGGCTTACTGGTTCCAGGGAGGGGGTTTAAGTAGTCAAATGAATTGTGAAATAAACAGAGTCATGGTGGTGAGATTTGAAATTCTACAGTGAACGGCAGGAGTTGGAGATGACCTTGGAAGGTGGGGGTGGTGGAAGGTGGAGCCCAGCAGGACCCTGTGAATTCCTTCATTCATTCTTGCCTGCATCTGTTCGTCCGTCCCTTTGATCGACATTCTACAAGTTGTTTTGCTGACTTGCAGTGTGGAGACCTGCTTGCTTCTTGTTCTGACTTGCTTCCTTGAATGTCCCTGTTGAGACTCATATCAAATACCATATCTGTGTTCATTTTTCTCTCTTAAGTTCAGCCACGCCTGATATTCGGCACAGCTCGGCGCCTGCCCACTTGTATGGACACAGGGATTTTTAGGGGAGATCTCTACTTAGATTTCCAGACTCCAAAATAAACCCGTTTTATTTCTGGTCTCTCCTATTTCAGAATTGCTCCCCCTTGATTGAGTTCCTCTTGGGGAAAACTTGGGTGTCAGCCTCAGTTCCTCACATTTCCTTCTTTCCCTAGTCAGCTTGAAGCCCTTCTGCATTCACCCTTTCCCTCTGGCTCCTCTGGACTGCTGAGCCGCAGCCTACTTGTATTCTAAATCCCTTGGTGTCCTCCTTCATACTGTAACCGTAGACACCTTTAAACACGCAGAGTTGGGACTTCCCTGATGGTCCAGGGGTTAGGTCTTTGCCTTTCCAGTGCCTCCACTGCAGGGGGTGCAGGTTCGATCCCTGGGGATTGAACTAAGTTGGAACTTAGTTCTAACTAACTTATTCCCCAACTAACTTAGCTGGGGAACTAAGATCTCACATGCTGTGCCCCACAGGGTGGGTTGGATGCAAAGTAGCTCCTGCTTCTCCCTCCATCCTCATCCCCTTCCCTCACACCTTGCCATAGGGGTTGGCAAGCTACAAGCCACAGCCAGATCTGGCCCACCTCCAGTGATGTGAATGTCCTGTATTGGAACCTAGCTGCACTCACTCACTTGTATTTGTCTTTATTGATAAGAGTCGAGTTACATAGCTGTGACAGAGACCACATGGCCTGCAAAGCCTAAATACTCTCTGGCCCTTTATAGCAAGCATTTCCCCATCACTCCTATAGAATTTGATCAAAACTTGTCACCTTCCCCTGCAGGGTCTCTGTGTGAACTGGCCCTGCCTCCCTCAGGTCTCTCCTGGCCTTGGCTCTCAGGACACGCCTGCCTTGGCTGTGGTGCCCACTGACCCCTGGCCCATGCCCACCTCTAAGCCTCTCACAAGACAGCTCCCTCTCCTGGAGTCCTCTTCTGCCAGCTCTATGTGACTTCTTTGTCACTCGGGTCTCAGCTTTTTTTTTTTTAACATTTTATTTTGCTTTGGGCTAAGCTCCAATACTTGGGCCACCTGATGCAAACAGCTAACTCACTGGAAAAGATCCTGATGCTGGGAGAGATTGAGGGCAGGAGGAGATGGAGGTGACAGAGAATGAGATGGTTGGGTGGCATCACTGATTCAATAGACATGAACTTGGGCACAGTTTGGGAGATGGTGAAGGACTGGGGGGCCCGGCATGCTACTGTCCATGGGGTCGCAAAGAGTAGATCATGGCTTAGTGCCTGCACAACAACATAGCTGACTAACAATGTTGTGATTGTTTCAGGTGGACAGCAAAGGGACTCAGCCACACGCATAGGTGTATTCATTCTCCCCCAAGGCCCCCTCCATCCCGGTGGCCACATAGCATTAAGCATGGTTCCCTGTGCCATACAGTAGGTCCTTGGTCATCATCCGTTTTAAATACAGCAGTGTGTACATGTCAGGTCTCAGCTTAGATGTCAGCTCAGCAGAGTGGTCTTCCCTCTGAACTCTGCATAATGTAGCTTCAAGCTGCACCCTAAAAAAGTCATCCTTTTAAATTACGTCCTAGCACTTTTTACTAATGTTTCTGATTCTGACCTCCACACTAGCATGTATGTCTAATGAGAGGGAGACCCGCTCTGTCTGTTATCCTTTGGTGTCTCCAGTTCCTAGAACAGGGCCAGGCACTGAGGTGCTAAGTGTCTGCCAGATGGAAGCTGCTGTGTGCCTGGTGATGAATGGTCCTGGGAGGAAAGTTGAACAGGATGGAGCAAGGGAGCAGAGTTGACCGCAAGGAACATTGTGAAAACCGGGCAAAGAGTGGGGAGGAAGAGGTTCTGAAATGATTAGAGATACATCAGAAAATGGGGGTGTGAGCTTATCAAGAAAAAAATATCTGTGTCTCTATCTTGCCCTGGAAATAGGTTCATCTGTATCATTTTTCTAGATTCCACATATATGTGTTAATATATGATCTTTGTCCTTTTTCTCTTTCTGACTTACGAGGAGGTGGGATGAATTGGGTGATTAGGACTGACATGTAAACACCACCATGTGTAAAATAGACAGCTAGTGGGGAGCTGCTTTATAACACATGGAGCTCAGCTCCATGCCCGTTGATGACCTAGAGGGGTCAGATGCGGGGAGGGGAAGGGAAGCCCAGGAGGGGAGCACACATGCATTTGCATAACTGACTTACCTTGTCGTACAGCAGAAACTAATGCAACATTTTAAAGCGATTGTAGTCCAATAAAAAATTAAGACAAGTTTGGAAAGGTGACTGAGACACTGGATTCACAGCTCTCTCCGGGGAACTCAGAGCTCCGGCTCCAGGTTTGCCCACACTGGCTTGGTTACCTGCTGGAAATGAGAACTGCCCTTAGACAAGCGTATGGTTCCTATCAGGTTAGTAGCAGAAGTGAAAACAACCACGGCATCGCCAGAATAAACTGAGTGGACGAAACAAAGGGAAAGAGAGCATTTATCCTTCCTGATTTCCTCTAACTGTGCAGGGCTTGTGAACCGTTCTGTGGAGGTTGGTGATTTGAGGGTGCAGACTGTTGAGTTCTCTGGGGGACCCTGGGCCAGGCCAAAATCCACCTCTGCTGGAAATAAAAACCAGTAAATGTCAGCTTTTCTTTTGCATTTAAAACTTTTTTTTTTTTTTCAGTCCCACATCTTGAGTATTTGACTTGGGGCCACTGGTCCCAAACGAAGCCTAAGAGTGAGGCGTGTAAGTTTTCTGGAACTGTAGATAACATCAGCTAATAGGTCATGCTAGGAATTGCAAAAGGTTTATTTATCTTTTTGGAGCAAGTGGAAATATAGTAATTAGCTGAGGTTTTGAAGTGATTTTGTGTGACTGTGCATGGAACACTCAGCTTTTGTCCATGAGAATAATGATTTTCTGTGTGGCATTTTTGGTTTAGTTGAAACATATTAACGGATAAATGAAACTAATGGAATGAAATATTCTGGAAATGCTATTACTCATGGATGCTAACTGTTACAGAGCAAATGGTGTAGGGTAGTTGATTTGAGTAGAAGTATCTAGAGATTCTTTCTTACTTAAAGGTTGTGTATTATCTTTGTGTCTGTTGTTAAAGAATTATACTTAGTGTGTTTAATTATCTGTAGTACTTATTTACGGAGTTATTAGTTTATGGTCTTCCAGGGAAGAGCTTGGAATGTTGATATAAAAGAGTACGTACTAAATATATTCCCTGGTGGCTCAGTGATATAGAGTTCACCAGCTAATGCAGGAGATGCAGGTTTCATCCCTGAGTCAGGAAAATCTGTGGAGGAAGAAATGGTAATCCACTCCAGTATTCTTGCCTGGAGAATCCCACAGACAGAAGGGCCTGGTGGGCTATAGCCTAAGGGATAGCAAAGAGTCACACATGACTGAGAGTGAGAAGATATTCACACAGTGAATATCTTAGGCCTTCAGTTCAGTTCAGTTACTCAGTCGTGTCTTACTCTGTGACCCCATGGACTGCAGCATGCCAGGCTTCCCTGTCCATAACCAACTCCCAGAGCTTGCTCAAACTCATGTCCATCAAGTCAGTGATACTATCCAACCATCTCACCCTCTGTCATCCCCTTCTCCTCTTGCCTTCAATATTTCCCAGCATCAGAATCTTTTCCAGTGAGTCAGTTCTTCACATCAGGTGGCCAAGATACTGGAATTTCAGCTTCAGCATCAGTCTTTCCAATGAATAATCAGGACTGATTTCCTTGAGGACTGACTGGTTTGATCTTTTTTCAGTCCAAGGGGCTTGAAGAGTCTTCTCCAACACCACAGTTCAAAAGCATCAATTTTTGGGTGTTCAGCTTTCTTTGTTGTCCAACTCTCACATCCATACATGACCACTGGAAAAACCATAGCCTTGACTAGACTGACCTTTGTTGGCAAAGTGATGTCTCTACTTTTTAATATACTGTCTAGGTTGGTCATAGCTCTTCTTCCAAGGAGAAGCATCTTTTAATTTCATGGCTGCAGTCACCATGTGCAGTGCGTTTGGAGTCTAAGAAAATAGAGTATCTCACTGCTTCCATTGTTTCCCCATCTATTTGCCATGAAGTGATGGGACCGGATGCCATGATCTTCAGTTTTTGAAAGCTAAGTTTTAAACCAGCTTTTTCACTCTCCTCTTTCACTTTCATCAAGAGGCTCTTTAGTTCCTTTTCACTTTCTGCCATAAGGGTGGTATCATCTGCATATCTGAGGTTATTGATATTTCTCCCAGCAGTCTTAATTCCAGCTTGTGCTTCATCCAGCCTGGCAGTTCACATGATGTACTCTGCATGTAAGTTCTAAGTTAAATAGCTTATATGCATTCTTATAAGTTAAAGTTGATAGAGTAGAAGGATGTGCACCCATTCTCTCCTGTGAGAACTCCAAAATTGCAACTCACTGCTGAACAACTATCGGCAGGAGAAGGTTGGGTTCCACCAAAAAAAGATACCACTCTTTTATCCAAGAGCAAAGGAGAAGCCCTAGCAGGACAGTAGGAGGCACAAAATCACATTTAGAGTCAAACCCCATACTTGCCAGAGATGCTCGGAGGGCTCAAACAAAATCTTGTGCACACTGGGACCCAGAGACCCCACAGAGACTGAGCCAGACCTGGGTTTGAGTGTCTCCAGAAGCGGTCCTTGTCAGCAGTGGCCTGCCACAGGGCCAGGGGCTCTGGGTGCAGCTCATTACAGAACTTACACAGCACTGGGGAAACAGACTCTTGGAGGGCACAAACAAAACCTTGTGCTCACCAGGACCCAGGAGAAAGGAGCAGTGACCCCACAAGAGACTGGCCCAGACTTGCCTGTGAGTGTCCAGGAGTCTCTGGCAGAGGTGTGGGTTGGCGATGGACTGCTGCAGGGATGGGGGCACTGAGTGCGTCAGTGTGTGCATGGGACATTTTGAAGGAGGTCACCATTATCTTCTTAGACCTTGGCAGTCTGTATTCAGCTTGGCCAATTTAGCCCAAATGCAGCCCTAGAATATATGTAAATGTATGCTGTGTTTTATAAAACCTTCTTTACAAAATAATCAATGGGTCCAGGGTGGTGCATGAGTCATCATTTTGCTGATCCCTGTTCTAGAGCCTGTGCCTGTGTGAGTGCTAAGTCACTTCAGTCATGATCAACCCTCTGTGACACCCTGGACTGTCATCCACCAGCCTCCTCTGTCCATGGGATTCTCTAGGCAAGAATACTGGAATGGGTAGCCATTCCCTTCTCCAGGAAATCTTTCTGACCCAGGGCTCGAACCTGGGTCTCCAGCATTGCAGACGAATTCTTTACTGTCTGAGCCATCAGGGAAGCCCATTCTAGAGCCTAGATACCAACAAATTTTACTCTGTAAACAGTAACAGTAGCATTTTAAGATAAATATACAACATTATTTGCATATGAACTTATTCACATATAAAACAAGTAAAAGAATGGTACAATATAATTCATTAGTGCCCCTGAAACATTATCACCAGCCAAGCAGTGTTATACAGGTGATATCTGGTGAGTAGAGGAACAGAGAATGGTTAGGGAGGGTTTTTGAGGAAGGATGCAGGTAGATTCTGGGGTTGTACTTGGTGTTAAAATGCTCAGCCTTATATTTAGTGTGGTTATCATTTTCAAATGCATATTCATTTGAGGCCTGTTGTGCTACTTACTAGAACACAAATATTAGTAAATTTGTACCCTACTCGTAAGTGGCTTCCAGGATGTTTTATTTGCTAGGCAGCAAGAAATCATTCAGAAAAGACTGAGTCATGTTCGCAAAGTGGGGAAATGAAAGTGAGCTCAGCAAAGAGCTGATTGTGGTGGACCTAGATGTGTGTGTTGGGGGTGTGTTGGGGAAAAACAGACAAGAAGTGAAGGGCAGGTGTGTTTGAGAGGGGCTGAGGCCAGCAAAGGCAGTTCACTGTGGCCCATGGAAACAGATGGATAATGCCAGTGCATGCAGAGGGCATGCTTGCCCCTTGACACTGGACGACCTTCCAAAGGCTGTTGGTGGAAGTTCACAGGGACATCATCAACTAAGAATGTGTCCTCCAAACGTGTGTGGGAATTTCACATGAGGACAGGGCCACTCCTGACTCTGAATCTGACTTTCTCTCTTCTTTTCATCCCTTGTGAAAGATCCCTCTTTCAAAATGCAAAACAGTTGCATTTTGGCTTTCTTTATTTTATATTGATGTTAATTATTGTATAGGACAATGAAAACTCTAATGGAATGTCTGCTCATTTTTGTTAATGTATTATCTTGTTGGTTTCTTTGGAAAAATCCAAGATCGAAGTCTCTAAGCACAGAGGTTTGTGTAGTGGGTTGGGAAACAAAAAATAAAGACAAAACAAAACAAAAAACCAGGGCGGGGAGCTGTAAAATATATCAAGAAAATCACAGTATAATGTACTGATTACCCCTGTACCTGTTTTCAGCCATAGCATGATCACAACTCAGATAAAAAATTTGGTGAGCTTGATCCTAAGAATGAATTGCCCCTCTGGAAACGCTGTAGACTGGCCACCCAAGATTTTTACCTATTAAAAGAAACTGGGATCTCTTTTTAGTTGAGCATGTTAAATAATCCTCTGATAAAGTGAGAGACTGATTTCTGTGTATTTCTAACTCACCTAAACCAACATGTCTGTATTCAAATAATACCTTTCTAGGAATATTTATATGAGTTTTATTACTTTATTTATTGTGAATATCATCACAAGGAGGTAACCTCTCAGTTAGGGGTCCCCAAAATGACCCTTGGTTTAATGATTTCACTAGGAAGATTCACAGAATTCAACAAAGTTATATATAGTTTTTGGGTTAGCCAAAAAGTTCATTTTGGTTTTTCTGTATCTTCTTACAGAAAATCCCGAATGAACTTTTTGGCCAACTCAATATGATTTATCACAATAAAAAAGGATACACTTTAAAATTAGCAAAGGTAGAAGGTACGTAGAACACAGTCCAGGAGAAGCCAGGTGCAAGATTTTTTGTTTTCTCGCAGTAGAATCATCTGGACAGCACTCACTCTCTTAGCAAGGTGTGTGACAAAATGCATGAAGCAGTGCCAACCAGAGAATCTCACTTGAGCTTTGGTGTCCTGGGGACTTTTTATGACTCAGTAGGTAGGCATGGAACACCCATGTGGCTGATCTTAGTTATTTAGCCTCCAGTCCCTATGGAGGTCAGACTGATACACCATGGTCAAAGGTCTCCGTCATCAATCAAGGCTCTCAGGCATACCGAGTCACCCTGATCAGTCAGGTTATGCCAAAGTCTTAGAGACTATCTCCCAGGAACTGGTCAAGGGTCAGACTATTCTTTGCAAAATGCAAGCTTCGAATGCCCCAGACCTGCGGAGTCAACCTATTCCTGAAAAAATTCTCAACGGATCAGTAGATTTTTGGCAAAGTGTGTTACTTTTTCAGTTGGTTTTGAACCATTCTCTGAGTGTTTCTAAATTTGGCAGGGCTCTTACGCCCTGAGCAGGTAGAATGTGATTTACGTGAAAGTGAATATAGTTCTAAGTGGCAGCAAAGCTGGTGTCAGATATGTTGCCTGATCCTCAGGGTGTTGTCAAAGAGTTGATAGAGCCGGCCTCATAGTAAAATTGTGAGATTAAAACCCAGCTCAGACAGTAAAGAATCTGCCTGCAATGTGGGACACCTGGGTTGGATTCTTGGGTCAGGATGATCCCCTGGAGTACGGAATGGCAGCCTACTCTAGTCGTCTTGCCTGGAGAATTCCATGGACCCAGGAGCCTGGCAGTCTACAGTCCTTGGGGTGGAGAGGATTCAGGCACGACTGAGCAGCTTAACACTTGACTACCTAGCGTGGTGACGTTGGGAACTGATATTTCTTGAGATCCTCTCATGCTTTACGTGCTCTGAGGGCTGTGTCCTGGGAATTAATGTACATATTCTTCTCAACCCAAACTAGTGTTCTGTTACTTCCCTGTTTGACAGTTTGTTTGTGGGGGGTGGGGGGAAGCAAATAGTGGTGGCCTCACAGTACTACTGATAAAAACTTTTGCATCTGAGATTCAAACCCAAGTCAACCAAAGTCCAAGAACCATGTTGTTACTTTCGTTAATGATTAGGTGGCTAGAGCCAGTCTCTGATTCAGGTGCAGTGTTAGTGGCCATTTGGTTCTGAGAAGATCCAAAACTTCCTTTCCAGTAATGGAGGTAATAGAAAAATAACTCTACCTTACCACGGAGGCTGTTTTTCTAATACCTTGGATATGTATTGTCCAATAATTAGCCACGTTTGGGTACCAAGCAGCTGAAATGTGGTTAGTCTAAACTGAGACAAGCAGTAGGCAGTGCAAGAAACACACTGACTTTCAGAGACTTAGAACATACATAGGAAATGAAAATATCTCAGACATTTTTATTTTGATAACATGTTGAGATGATACCGTGGCTATATGATTAAATAAACCGTATTGTTGAAACTTAGTTTTATCTGCTTCCTAACATTTTTTAATGTCACTACTGGAAAATTTAACATTACATGTGTAGGTTGCTATATATTTTCATTGGACAGGGCTACCTTGGAGTGTTTATTATCACACTTCCTGTGGGACCAGCAAGCATTTCTCTTTTTCAGCATAACTATCTTGTGTAGACATCTCACATTTTACACTGAATCATAAATGTCTTGAGGGCAGAGATCTCTCTCCTGTGGAACTTTGCGCCTATGCCGGTATATACCTACAGTATGCTCCTCAGTGTAGGTGGTACTGTGGAAGTACTAGTTGACTATGTAAATACAGAATATTCTTTAGAAGATTATTCTGTGCAAGAATATTCTTATTGTTGAGAAGAAAATGGCAGCCCACTCCACTGTTCTTGCCTGGGAAATCCCATGGACAGAAGAGCCTGGCAGGTTATAGTCCATGGGGTTGCAAAGAGTCGGACTTGACTTAGTGACTAAACAACAACAATTCTTATTATTATACGTGTGTACTAAGTGCCTTCAGTCGTGTCTGACTGTTTGCAACCCCATGGACTGTAGTCCACCAGACTCTCTGTCCATGGAATTCTCTAGGCAAGAATACTAGAGTGGGTCGCCTTGCCCTTCTTCAGGGGATCTTCCCAACCCAGGGACCCAACCTGTCTCTTAGGTCTCCTGCACAGGCGGGCAGGTCCTTTACCACTAGTACCACCTGGGAAGCCCAGCTTACTATTATTGTACATACCATCATAATCCTTAACTGTAAAGTTCCTAGAAAAATCTGGGTCTGTCTTGGACATCAACTTAGTTCTAATGTACAGATAGAATCAATCTTGCTCAGAGAGCACTTTGGGACTTTTTCAAATGTCTTCAAGTGAGGAGACTTCCTGGCCCAACCCAGACTTGTCTCCTGAGTTGTTAGAACTTGGCTTCTTCCCCTGAATCCCGAGGTCTGTGGAGGCAGAGGCTTAGATGAGAACACGTGCTTTTTCCAAATAGCAGGGAGCCTGAGAAGAAACTGAACATGAATTGCCAGCGAGTGATATTAACTTCAGGAAATGATTTGTTTTCTTAAAGTCAAAGTCTGTCAGAGCCTGAATATGTGGCAGAACAAAGTGTAAGAGCATTTTAAAACCAAACACCCTAAGGTTCTAAGAAATTCCTGAAGCTCTTTCCTGCGGTCTGTGTAGTTTCCCAGTGGCAAGTGGCTTTATTTGTACCTGTCAGACTTCTGGTCATGACTGCTGACACGCAAGCACATGGCTGACTCGCCGAGTGCCTGTTGAATAGAAATTGTTCATTGTTATACTTTTCATCATATTAAGATCATTTGTAATTCTAAAGTTGTAAATCTGAAGGAAATTACTTTTGAATGTCCTCTGGCGCAACATTAAGAGTTTGCAATTAGATTTTATAGCCTACAGTCATATGTTGCAGGTCACAAGGCAAAATTAAGACCTTCTGCACCCAGAAAGCTTCCTGTCGATGAGGCAGGGTTTTATAAGCCAATCCAAGTTCAGGGCAGGACAGTCTCAGCACAAACCTCGCAGCCAGGAAGACAAAGGCAGCCACAGTCCAAGAATTTGAGGGTCTCGCTTAGTTTACATATGAATTTACATAATCTTATAGCTAAAAAAAAAATCTGCCTTGATGGATGGATGAATAGAAATTGCTTCTTGTGTGAGGTACCAGAAGTAAAAGCTGCCCCTGATTAGCTTGGTTCTTATTCCGAAGTCACCGGCAGTTATTGCTTCAGATGGTTCAGTGAAACAGGAGGTTTCCAGATCTTAAAAGTCCTAAACAAAAGAGAAGGCAATGCCCCCTGCCAGGCAGATTATGAACCTAAGCTTACTGACAGCTTTCTAGAAGCTTCTTTTTATACCTTGCCGGATGTGTCTCGGGGGACCCTTGAACGACTCAAGAATTTGTGGGCCCAGAGAAGCCTGGCTCTCACCTAACATTGACATTCCATTCTGAGACTGAGTAAGTGTTTTGGCCAGAAAATCATGCAAATGAATGAAAAGTAGGGGATGCGGTGGATATCACAAACCCTACCCTTCATTCAAAAAGGAAGTACATTTTATTTGGTTATGGAATGGTAGTTAATCCCACTGAAATTTTGTTTCCTAAGATTTTTCTTAAAATAGATACTCAGGATAAATATCAAATGCATTTAATTAGTTCCCTGTTACCCTGCAATACCCTGATGCGAAGAGCTGACTCATTAGAAAAGACTCTGATGCTGGGAAAGATCGAAGGCAGGAGGAGAAGTGGGTAACAGAGGATGAGATGGTTGGATGGCATCACCAAATCGATGGACCTGAGTTTGAGCAAGCTCTGGGAGATGGTGAAGGACAGGGAAGCCTGGTGTGCTGCAGTCCATGGGGGTCACAGAGTCGGACACAACTGAGCGAATGAACAAGAACAGCATAGCCTGCAATTATCTAACTCTGAGCAAGCTGTCACTGTAAGTCATACCAGAGGTCCTTCTAAGAGTGAGGTATGCCCTCAGCAAACCCTGGCCAGCGTTTATCTAACAGCCACCCCCGGATGCTGGCAGTCTACTTCTGCCCTTCCTGGAGCAGTGCATTCTTTCCTATAATTTAACTGATTTGTGGTTATTATTTAATGTCTATTTATGTTTTTTTTTTTCTATTTATGTTGTGAATATCTCTTGTACATGGATTCCAGGCTATAAAACATAGCCTAATTTGAGACTTGTGGTTTTCAAATTGTGTTTGAGTTAAGGGCACCCAAATCAGAACAGTTAAAGAAACGTGAACTATCATAGCTTTTTAGTTTCTTAGAAATCTACCAAGCAGGCTGTGCAAGGTGAAGGAGTGGATTTTAGAAGAAATCAATTCCAGAGCACAGATGTTTTACATGACTTGCACTTTGTAGATTTTTTCTATTGTGAACCAATGAGAAATGGATTATTATGTCATTGCAAAGAAACATATGAAGAGACTTGATAGAATACCAGACTCAAGGTGAGCAGATATGCAGCTGAAAGCAAAAGAATCTAGCAAGACACTATTAACATTTTAAAATGCTGTGTTTTATCAATTTACATTCCTACCAATAGTGCAAGAGGGTTCCCTTTTCTCCACACCCTTTCCAGCATTTATTGTCTGTAGATTTTTTTTTTTTATTTTTATTTTAACTTTAGTTTACTTTACATTACTGTATTGGTTTTGCCAAACATTGACATGAATTCACCACGAGTGCACAAACGTTCCCAAACATGAATCCCCTCCCACCTCCCAGCCCATGCCATCCCTCTGGGTCCTCTCCTTGCACCAGTCCCAAGCATCCTGCATTCTGCATCTGACATCAAATGATGGCCATTCTGGCTGATCTGAGGTGATACCTCATTGCAGTTTAATTTGCATTTCTGTAATAATTAGTGATGCTGAGCATCTTTTCACATGTTTGTTGGCCATCTGTATGTCTTCTTTGGAGAAATGTCTGTTTAGGTCTTCTGCCCACTTTTTGATTGTTTTTTTGATCTTGAGTTGCATGAGATAATTGCCATATATACATTATTGATACTATGCATAAAATAGGTAACTAATGAGAGCCTAATGTACAGCACAGGAAACTACTCCATGCTCTGTGGTGACCTAAATGGGAAGGAAGTCCAAAAAAGAGGGGATATATGTATATCATAGCTAATATGGTGAGCAAAAATAATTGAGGTCTATACATTTGGAGAAACAAAATCATAATGAATCACGCACAGCTGATCCATTTTGCTGTGCAGTGGAAAAAAACGCAACACTGTAAAGCAACTATGCTCCAATAAAATTAATTTTAAAAAGTTTAATAAATTGCGTTGAATGCATACTCAGTTGTGTCCAACTCTTTGCATCCCTATGGACTGTAGCTCTCCAGGTCCCTCTGTCCACAGGATTTTCTCGGCAAGAATACTGGGGTGGGTTGCCATTTAGTCCTCTAGGGGATCTCCAGACCCAGTGATCTAACCCATATCTACTGTGACTCTTGGGTTGGCAGGTGGATTCTTTACCACTGAGTCACCTGGGAAACCCCAATAAATAAATACAAATAAAATAAAAAAATTGCTGTCTTTTATGTGTTAGGTTTAAAAATAAAAGTGGAAATAAAAGATACTTTATCTTTTTTTAAAAAATTGGATCATTTTTCTTTTACTGACATAAAATATTTTAATTTACCTAATAGGATTTTATCGAATATTTTGTTTTTATTTTTTTAGAAAATTTTGCATCAGTGGAACACTTTTGTTGTTTCCTATAGCAAGATCTTGAAACCATTATTTTCTTCTTTATTGTGGTATTCAGTGTGTAATATACATGTGTGTATATATTTTTATATCTCTTCATATATACTTATGCAAATTCATATGTGTACACAGATATGTGTATATATGAATGAACTTATGGATGC
>SJYQ01006907.1:271004-288869 GCA_006410935.1 Redunca redunca
ATATATATATATAACATTGTAAAGGAGACACAGGACTTGGTGTTTCCACTTTGCCACTCATTGGCTGTTACTCTGGAATCATGTTACTTCTTTGCCCTGAGTTTTATCAACTATAAAATAAGGGCTGTATGAATTGTAGGACAATCAATATCATGTCCTACTATAATTACTTTGATTCTGGGTCATAGTTATTGTTAAAATAATTGAGGTCTATACATTTGGAGAAACAAAATTAACTGGACATTTTCCAGCCTTTCTACAAAGCTAAAGTAAAGCATAGTATGTTTGCCCGTGTAAGTTAGCTGCTGTAACCATCACCTGCCTTGGAAATACCACGATGAAGGAGATACATGTTGCACTGTTGGGATCTTCTTCCCTTGGATGCCTGGTTACTGTGGGGGTGCTGGCTTCTTTCTGCTTTCTTCTGGGACCTTCCATCAAGCTCTGCCCTGCCTGCCGGGCAGCCTGCACTGAATCCTTCACATCCCCCATCAGAAGACCACCACCAGTTCCCTCTTTTCCAACTCTTCTCCCTTTTGGTGGGTGGTGACCATGTTTCTACTAAATTAATCCACTCAGATAGATTACTAGGTGCTAAGGATTAAAGTACTTTATATACGTTCTTTGGAAAATTGATTTTTAATTTGGACCTTATGGAAATATTACCTTAGTCTGTCTTAGGTTTAAACTCCAATTAAACTCCTTCCCCACTGTGTTGCATTTGGAAAGATGTTTTATTTGTCAAAATCTCAGAGATTTTTATTTAAAAAATTATTTTTACCACACTGCTTATAGCCTTATAGGATTAGGAACACTAAATGTAGTAAAAAGCTTTTAACATGTAAAGGCATCTAGGATAGTTCAAACACAGAAAATATAGATAGTTTTTTAAAAAGTATAAATAAGAGACATCAGTTATTCTGATTCACAAACATTTATGCTTGTGAATTTGCATGTTTCCTCCAGATGACATTTTTATTATTATTATTTTTTGATCTGCTGCTGAACAACTGCATGAGACTTGGGGGATGAAATCTATGATAATCACTTGAAGAATTTCAGACAGGACTCAGGTCTCAAAAGCCTGAGTGTATGTTATTCAAGGGGGTGAACCAGGGCTTGGAGCTGCCATCAAACCCCTCTTTTAATGATTGTTCCGTGTTGCCTTCTTCTGAATGATTGTTTGGTGAAACAGGCCTGGAAGGGCAGATGAGAAAGGGGTTGGAGAAAAATGGAGACAGAGGAGTAAACAGCCCAGGCCTGCCATACTATTCTTCTTCTTAGGGCTTTTTAAAATCCCACTCCTCTGTTTTCCAATCATATTTTGAGGTCAGATTGCATTTGATAGAATGGTTCATGTAATGCACTGAAGCCGAAAATGAAGTCCATGGCGGGGTGGCGCAGGCCAGCTTCAGAGAGTAACAGGTGCCTTTGAGGTAAGATGGCTCTTTCACAGCCTGGGAGAGGTCAGACAGGGAGAGCCTCCACATGCTAAGCTCAGAGTCCGCCCTGCCCTTTCCCTCCGCTGGCCCTGCCCAGGGATGTGCCCTCTGGGGGAGGTGAGGACCCCGCTCCTGCACATTTGGGACACTGTCCTACACCCTCAGATCAGAGTCGAGTGGCTTAATCTGCTGAGAAATCAAAACCATGGCTTCCGCCCTGCCTTTTCATTCCAGAATGTTCTTCATCCTGTAAAGCAGTAAATAGTGGCATTTTCTCTGCCCCTGCCTTATTTATATCACAACCCTCGAATCATAAAACCTCGAGGTGGCACTAATAGCAAAGGGTCTGCCTGCCAGCACAGGAGACAGAAGAGACAGGGGTTCGATTCCTGGGCGGGAAGATCCCATGGAGAAGGAAATGGCAACTGGCTCCAGTATTCTTGCCTGGCAAAACCCATGGGCGGAGGAGCCTGGCGGGCTAGAGTCCATGGGGCTGCACAGAGTAGGACACGACTGAGCACACAGCACGGGGAAAACGGTGAATGCTTTTTTCCTATAGATCTTAACATACAGATCATCATTATTAGTAATAACACCAGTAGACACAATTAGGGTGAAGTGAAGTGAAAGTCGCTCAGTTGTGTCCAGCTCTTTGCTACCCCATGAACTATAAGTCCATGGACTTCTCCAGGCCAGAATACTGGTGTGTGTACCCTTTCCCTTCTCCAGGGGATCTTCTCAATCCAGGGATTGAACCTGGGTGTCCTGCCTTGCAGGCAGATTCTTTACCAGCTGAGCCACAAGGGAAGCCCAAGAATACTGGAGTGGGTGAAAGTGAAAGTGAAGTCTCTTAGTCGTGTCCAACTCTGCGACCCCAGGGACTGTAGCCTACCAGGCTCCTCCGTCCGTGGGATTTTCCAGGCAAGAGTACTGGAGTGGGTTGCTGTTTCCCTCTCCAGGAGATCTTCCCAAACCAGGGATCAAACCCAGGTCTCCCGCATTGCAGGCAGACGCTTTACCATCTGAGCCACCAGGGAAGACTGGAGTGGGTAGCCTATCCCTTCTCCAGTGGATCTTCCTGCCGCAGGTATGGAACCAGGGTCTCCTACATTGCAGGTGGATTCTTTACCAACTGTCCTATCAGGGAAGCCCAACAATAAGTGTATTATTTATTAAACTTAGTGGGTGACAGTTTTTGCTTAATAGTATAAAGCAATGGGCGATCTTCCCAACCCAGGCATAGAACCTGGGTTTCCTACATTGTAGGCAGATTCTTTACCTTCTGAGCCACTAGGAAGCCCAAAGCAATGGTGATAAACTCATTTTCAAAGTGCAGAAGTCTTTGATTTTTCTTTCTTCCTGTTATTTTCCAAATGTGTCGCATAGGAAGCTACATTTCCGGTGCACTGAAGTTTGAGTCGAGTGTGGGGCTAAAAACCATAGCTGCAATGCTAGAAGCTGAATATCACTCCTGTTGATCTCAGCAAGACTCGGTTTGCTCACCTGTAATAGGGTGGGTGGAGAAATACAAGACTTAATACATGTGAAGTGCATAAAAGAGCACCTAGCAGGTGGCGTATACTGTTTAAATCTTATCCCCTTTTGTTAGCTACTTTACCAGTTATCATGTTGTTAGCATTATTATTATTTCCATGTGCAGTACTAGATATAGTTTAAAACCAACATATAACTTATTAGAATTGGAAACAGTAGGCCTTGATTTGCTCTTTTCATTTCAAGATATGTATGTTGCTACCTGTGCCTTTCAACGATCTTTAGCCACCATCCCCCAGACCCATCCAGTTTAGCCTGTGACTCGGTTTCCAATATGGGTTTCAAGTTTCCCAAAGAAGTTTTACCATCCTGCTTTCCTAGTTGCTTAATTGACTAAGGTTTGAAGGAATGAAGACTGAAACTCAGGCTGCCCAGAGCCACTCTCCTTCTCAGTGCTTGCCCACAAATCAGCTTGATCTGCAGACAGTGTGCTCTGAAGCCTTCAGCCCACGGAGGAGCCAGGAGTCTGATATTTGGACTGACTGTCAGGTTTTGGACAAGTACTGTTCTTCAACAGCAGAGTCTCCTGTGATTCTTACTTATCAGGCTCTAAAAGGCTTTCTTAACATACAGCCATCACTAACTTGGACAACTTTAGAGTTTTGCTTTAAAAAAAAATAAGTAACTTTTTCTCCTTTTTCTTTTCCTTTTTTTTTTTTTTGGTGGGGATGGGAGGGCTGATGAGGATGCCAACAAAGGTCCATCTGGTCAAGGTTGCGGTTTTTCCTGTGGTCATGTACAGATGTGAGAGCTGGACCATAAGGAAGGCTGAGCGCCGAAGGATAGATGGTTTTGAGCTGTGGTGTTGGAGAAGACTCTTGAGAGTCCCTTGGACTGCAAGGAGATCCAACCAGTCCATCCTAAAGGAAATCAGTCCTGGGTGTTCATTGGAAGGAATGATGCTGAAGCTGAAACTCCAATACTTTAGCCACCTGATGCGAAGAACCAACTCATTTGAAAAGACCCTGATGCTGGAAAAGATTGAGGGCAGGAGGAGAAAGGAATGATAGGGGATGAGGTGGTTGGATGGCATCACCAACTCAATGGACATGAGTTTGAGTAAGCCTCGGGAGGTGGTGATGGACAGGGAGGCCTGGCGTGTTGCAGTACGTGGGGCTGGAAAGAGTTGGACACGACTGAGCGACTGAACTGGCTAACTGAGGAATGAGGAAAGACAAACTTGAACAGGGCTAAAGTAGGGGATTTACGTCTGCCAGTTGTTTAGACCAAATTTAATAATACCGGTACATGTTCATGAAAGGAATCGTTTTTTGAAGCTGGCTACTTTAAAAAATTGAATCAGTACACTTCTGCTAGACTGTTTTTTGAACTATATGTGGGTGCCCATATAGTATTAAAGAGAAGACAAATATGAATCATCACAGCTAATTCAGCAGCAGAAAGTCACTGCCAGAGGCCATATTTCAACAATCATGTTTGTGTAATGAATAAATTAGCTAAGATGAATATCAAATATTAAAAAATATATAAAATATTCAATTTGCGTTTATATATTTTTATGGCACTGCTTGACTTTCAAACAGTGGTCACATTGGCTGTGATATTTAAGTTCCATTTCATCCTATGGGTCTTCCAGCAAGATCAGAAGAAAGGGATGGCACAGGGGAGGGAAGCTCATCATCTGGGGGAAATGAGATGTTAAGAAAGTCAGTGTCCCTGCGGATGATGTCTCCCCCAGCCCCCACGTGCTGTGTGCTACGCTCGCTGCCTCACTCGCCCTGGCCTTTCTTTGGTATCCAGTGAGCTTGTTCACCACCACCTGCCCTGGTGATCTCTCCTCCCCTACCCGACTCGACTTTGTTCTCTCATACCTCTTCTCATGCATCCATAACTATTCATTTTCTGTGTCCTTAGAAAGCAGCATTGATGAATTTTTCATGTTACTGTGAAAATCCATTATTGTGGTGGTGAACACTGCTAGTAGATTTTCTGATGTCATGTCTCCAGAATAAACCCTATACCATATGAATGTGTGTGTGTGTATGTGTCTGTATCTCTGCGTGTCATATGTTAATCCAAGTATTTCCTTAGGAATGCGTTCAGCCCAGTTCTTAAATGAGAGTTGCCCATGCTTCTCACTTCTTCATTCTGTCCTGTTCAACCTCAGTATCAAATTTATCAAGATCATTATAGCCTCCAAACTGCAGAGAGAAGAGAAACTTTATCTCTTTGTTTAATCTCTGAAATAATTTGTATGAAATTGGTCTTATAGGTAAGCCTGCAGCTCTTTTTAACATTACTGTACTTTGGAGTTTATTATTTGGATGTTTGAAACTGTAACCACAAAAGAGTATAAAGAAAATGTGTTTTAAAATATTTTTTTAAATGCAAGGAGTATGCATATTCATATAGGGAGAGGCAAAGGGACCTGGCAACATTGGAGATAAGAGAAGATAAAAGAGGTAAACTAGGGAAAGAATTGAAGAGGAAGCGATGGTGTTGAAATAAAGTTGGAGGGCCTGGTCTTTGAAAAGGAGGATAGAACACCATGATTCTGATTTCATAGAGGAATTTGAAAGGGTGGGTATTGATACAGGCATTTTTTCAGCTGGAGAGATGGACTGGGGCAGGAACTTCCCATCAAGGCTGTCATGGCAACCGGTAGAGAAGAAGGCCATGCGTTATGCAAATTCAAGATATTCCGACCTTCTGGAAGAACACACCGGGAAATCAGAAAAGAAGGGAATATATGTATTGCCCAACTTTGACCCAGTGTTAACCATAAAAATATGTAGTTTTAATGGGTGAGTTCATTAGATATTTAAATAAGGAGAATTGAATAATATTGAAAGAATGCTATGAAGTGAACTCATTTTTCCCCTCTTAACATGGTCCTTTTTATTTACTTGAGGTTACTTTAGGAAGAAATGTAAGCACTTTCCTGTTGTTCAGCATAGGTACTGAAGCCTGGGATATGTCTCTTCATCGTGTTCCTTTGGCCACTGTCTTCCAATTCTTCTCAGTGAAAAGAAAGGTGAATACATGATAGACCGGTTGACTGATTTTCTTCCCCCATCTTTTCATAGCTTTCTCTCCACTTATGTTGCTCATGTTTCCACTCCTGGGACAGAAGGGTCAGCTCTTGGCCTTCTGCTCTCCTCTCACACCACCTAGTTGCCCTCAGTGCCTTGGATGTGGCATGTTTGCCTGGCCTTGGCAGCTGTGAGTTTGGGAGTCTGAAGCCTCAGACCTTAGCCTTAGACTGTAATCCTGGCGGGACTCCCTGGTCCTGGGTTTTCTATCTGTAGGTTGAGCCTCTGGAACTAAAACAACTGTTTGGACACTTCTAGGTCTTAGAGATGCTCAGCTATGACTGGCTCTGAAGTCAGTGTCACTGGAAATTTTTCATGAATGACATTCTACATGGTTGTCCCCGAAGCCCTTAGCTCTCTCTAAAACCAGTCTTACCCCGACATCTATGTCTCACTCATCATATTCTCCTCTTCAAGGAATCTCAGAACTGTTTTTCTTTTCATTAACTCATTCCCTTTGACCTCTTCAATTAGTTATCTGGCCAACCAGACTCACATCACATCCTCGTTGCATTTTCATAGCCATTGCCTAAATTGTATCAGTTTTAGTTTGTAAAGCTGATGTTCTTGCCTCCATTCAGTCCTCTTTCCTGCCTGTCAATGCCCCTTTTGTATTCCTAAGATATTTGCTTTGTGTATGAAGTGCTTGCTTGCAACCTTCTCAGAGCCTTGCTCTCACAGGTGAGGTCAAGTCTAGACTTTTTAACCTGGAAGTGAATTTTTTACAGCTATATTTCAGTGTACTTTCTCATTGTTTCTTGAGTTGCCATTTCATTTCCCTTTCTCTCTTCTCTTTTTTCTCTTTCTTTTCAGTTTTAATTCTCTTGAATTCACTTGCTTATTCTTACTTTTTCATTCCACACATTCAGTATCCCTCATCACATTCAAGTTACTGTCTCTTAGTGCTGCAGGCATCACAGTGAGCAATGTGGACCCAAGAGCCTTAGGAATCTTCTCCTGCAAATAGAGAAAGTGAACAGGGGTCCATAGAAGTGAAGATGAGCAATACCAATTATGGCCACAGGGGGCATCAGATCACCCACGTGGCACTCTTGCTTCCTCTAGGACACAGCTGTTCTGTCAATTTCTGGTCAGATCTTTCCTTTTCTGGTTCCTAAAGCCCCAAACATCTCTCCTTTCTATGTATGAATATTTCCTGTAAACCTGCAAATAACTGTGAAGATCTTGTATCTGTGGAATTCTCCAGGCTAGAATACTAGAGCAGGTTGCCATTTCCTCCTCCAGGAGATCTTCCCAACCCAGGGATCGAACCTGGGTCTCCTGCTTTGCAGACAGGTTCTTTACCATCTGAGCCATCAGGGAAGCCCTGTATCTAAAGAAACTGTTTAAAGAAGATATTAGGGCTAGTTCCCTAACTAAATTAAAAACCCCTAAAACAAGACTATTTATTGACAGCTTTTTATAGCTCCAGGACCTTGTACTTATTTTGCTGCAAATAAGTATTTTTTAAAAATAGACTTGCCTGTAAAATGAAAAACTTTATATAAAATACTAAAAAGATTCAAGATACAGTACACATTAAAATTTCAAAAACTAAATACAGATCTCTGTATAACTCAACCTTGGTTAGCTTTAAGTAGACTAGAACTTTCAGTTCATTTCATTCCCCCCTGCCACCCCCTGCCAATTACTGATATTAGAGAAATGCTACATTTGTTTCACAAAACAACTGCATGAAAATAATCTTCCTCCTTCATGTCAACAAAGGCCTTTCTACAGGACATGTCTTAGGACAGGGCCATATTTCCATATTAGATCTGTTTTTAGCATCTGGTTTTACGAAATGAGATTATTTCTGTGTGGCACAGTTGTTTCCTCAAACCAATAGCTGTGTCGATTTGCCCGTTTTCATGCCCCTGTTTCATCAGAGTGATACCACTCAGAATATTAAACCCAAGGAAAAAGACAATCAGATCAAGTGGTTAATTGTCAAGGATAATGATCAGGTTCCACACAACTGGCAGGCAACTCCCTGAAGACTTCTTTGGTGAAAGAAACCAGCTAATGAAAGTTGCAAAAACGGCTCATAAAGCCAAGTTCTCGCCTTTTCCAGTACTGTCATGTTATAATAACTGGACTCTAGGCTGGAGGTCGCTTCATAGGAGTTAATAGAGCTTGTTAAAAAAAAATAAAAACAGTCTATAAAGAGTGGCTGTTTTCTGATTTTCCATAGAAAAAATGTAAATGAGGTCAGGAGTTACTGTGAATTTCTCATCCAGAAAGGACTGAATGTGTTTAACTAGTCTAATCACGGGGCTTACATAGAAACTCACAGGCCAGGGAAATGGAATGTCCACATTGGAAGAAGACAAATGGTGCTCCTGTGTTTATCCTTGTTCCAGATGGGGACTGTTGTGATTTCTCTACTTCTGTGGCCCCTACCCACCAGGCTGCATAGGAAATGGTCTTGTTTGCATTTGGTATTCCTCTGATGAGCCCTGTGAATGTTGTGTTATTGTCTGCCCAGCCCAGATGCTATAGGAACACGCACATCTGGCTTATAAATCACAGCCCAGCCTTGGCGTCTTGCTCCCTTTTTATTGGGTGGCTGCCCTCTGTGTTTTACACATTCTCAGTGTGGATTTTGTGACATCCTGACGGAAACCTCCAGTGACCCCCAAGCCATCCATCGGGGGCCTTCAAATCCTCTCTGAAATGTAATGTTTGCTACCTCATGTGCATTCTCTGTGGGTCCCCAGAGGGGGTAAAAAAATATTCATTTTTATCTTCTTATTTATTTATTTTTCCTGTTTAGAAATTGGCCCCTGGTTGCGGGAGTTCAGAGCGAAGAATGCTGTGGATTTCTCGCAGTTAACATTTGATCCAGGACAGAAAGAACTTGTTGTAGGAGCAAGGTGAGAGATCTGACGTTTTGCCCTTGCAGATATTTTCGACTTCATTTTACGTCTCTGCAGTTACACGCGAGCATCCCTGCTGGAGTTGATGAGTGCTAAGTAATAGTTCATCTCAGAATGAAGTTCCGTGTAAGAGTGTAATGAACATGCTACTTTTTTTTTTTTTTTGAACATGCTACTTCTCATAGCAGGACTGCTACTATTTATACCCATGTGCCAGGAGCTGTTCTAACATGAATTAATTCAGTATTTTTTTCCTCCTATGACACCTGAGAGGTAGGTATTATCACCATCCCTGTGTTAGAAATGAGGAAACTGAGGCAGAAATTGGATAAATATGTTACCCCAGGGACACATTTATTATGTCTAATGACAAATGGTCCCCACTTTCAGACCCAGACCGTCTGCTCCAAACAGCATGTTCTTATTTCTCAATTCAGCACAGTTCTTGAGAATAGGAGGCTTTGGTGTCCATTCCCACATCTGTTGCTATCTTTCTTTGTGACCTCTGTTATGCTGTTTGCCAGTCAATTGAAAATTCAAGGGAGTTGCTATTGTTTATTTCTTTTAAAGAGCCCATGCTTCTGAGTCCAAGTCAATGCCTGACCTTCAGCTGGGCGGTGTGGCCACTGGAACCCAATCAGAACAGATCTAGTCTTGTATTCCTAACATACGCCATGACTTCCTCAGAAAATGTGCATCCTCCCTGACTTCAAATCACCTATCTTGCCAGCGTATTTTGAGACTGGTAGAGATAAAATATTTTCTATTCATCTCTTAGGAGAAATGATGTAATAACGTGAAGAGGTGATTTGTGGATTTGAACTCTTCTGGCAGCCAAGGAAAGTACTTTGGGCAGAAGAGTGAGTGCACATTATCTTTTTCAGCCAAATTTACTAGATGATGAAATATACCTTTCATAGCAAGAGTGGTTGTGGAATTTCTACCTGAGTGCAGCTAAATCTGGCTTAGAGTCTGAGCACCCTGGACGGACACGGAGCAGTTTCTAGAATCACTACATTTGCTCTCAGATGTTAAGAAGACCGTGTGCATCCACTTAACACTTGAAGACTTGAGATATACGGTTGTCGCTTAAATGAATAGACAGAGTTGGGTTAGTTCCTGGCACTTAGCATGCCATTGGCATCTCTTTCAGTGTTTATTGAGTGAACAGTGAATTTGGGAGGGCTTACTTGGGGTTTTTACTGCCTTTAGGCCACTGGCACTGCAATGGGGGTTTCTGATGCTGATTTTCATCAAATTCCATCATTGGGAGCCTTGGCCATACATTGCAGGCCTCTGGAATTTCTCTTCCTTTTGCATACCATGGCCAAAGTCATCTTTTACAAATACCCTCCTCAGTCGCTCCTTCTGGAGCACGTACAACTTGTTTGCCTTCACGAATGTTGCAGAAATACTGTTCAATCCAGGAATCATCTGTTAGCTCTTTGGTGTGGCCTATCGGAACCTCTGGCTTGTGGTCCCGCATGCCAGAGAGACACACACATCATTTTTATTCTCACACAGTCCAGGCATGTGGAATTATTTATGTTGCCCACAACTAGAAAATATTCATTCTCTTGCCTCTGGGACTTGATACCCTTTTGTGCTTTCCTGGAATATAAGCTTGCCACCCACCACCGTCCCAGGACACCCATTGGGTGTACTCCTGCTCTTTGCAGGGATCTGGCTCAAGGCCCCCCCTCTGGGCCTGAGCTGCTGTGTTCCCTGCCCTGCACGGTTCAGCTAGCACACCGGCCACCTGCCTTCCTTACTGCCCTTACTGTATTATTGCTTGTCACGTTTCAACTCTCCCCTTCCCTGTTGTCAGATAGTGAAGTACTGCATGGTAGAGGATGTGTCTGTCTTTTTTTCTCCCAAGCTTTAAACTTCTTATATTGGGGTACAGCTGGTTAGAGCTTCCCTGGTAGCTCAGATGGTCACGCATTTGCCTGCAATACGGGAGACCCAGTTTCAGTCTCTGGGTCAGGAAGATCCCCTGGAGAAGGAAATGGCAACCCACTCCAGTACTCTAGCCTGGAAAATCCCATGGACAGAGGAGCCTTGCAGGCTACAGTCCATGGGGTCACAAAGAGTTGGACACGACTGAGCCAACTAACTAATTATTATAGCTGGTTAATAATGTTGAGATAGATTCAGGTGAATAGCAAAGGCACTCAGCCATACATATACAGGTATCCATTCTCCCCCAAACTTCCCTTGTATCCAAACTGGCAGGTGATACTGAGCAGAGTTCACTGTGCTGTACAGTAGGTCCTTGTCAGCTTTCCATTTTAAACATAGCGGTGTGCTCATGACCTGTCTGTCTTTTCTTTGTTTCTCTAAGATGTAGCACAGTTTCTCTTTGGCTAGAAGTTCAAAGATTTCTGTTGATTCATTGTCTATTGTTCCCGGATTTGACTTGTATATGTCTGCATTTGGTAGGACACTTAGGAAAAGGGAGTGGGGTTGTAGCGCATTTACTCAGATGCCCAGATTTGCGCAAGGACACAATGAGCAGCGGTCTCTAAGCCCCAAAGTTAATCCTCAGAGCGAATGGACTCTCACCCTCAGCCAAGGGGAAGAGGTTCCCAGCTGGCGTAGCAGGTGAAAATATGACCCCAACCGGTGTGGCAGAGTCCTGCGTCTCTCATTCCACTCCAGCTAACTTTGGAAAGTGTTCCTGTGGACTTGGCTCAAAAGACTCTCCGTTGTTTCTGGGGGTCCTTCACGCTACAGGGACAGGGTTGCATCACATGCGTGCTGACACTCTGCAAGTGGTAGCTTTTGGCCAAGGATACAGATTCTCCTAATGGGGATGTCAGAAGCCCCTGAGAAAACTAAGATTTGGAAGAGACATCACCATCATTCTGTCCTGGCTTTGGACAACACCTGAGAATTGTTCCTGGGGAACTCCTGTTCCTGACAGTCTCCATCCCAGTATGGCTGGAGGGTTCGGTCCCATTATTCCTTGAGCTCTCCATCAGAGCCTGCCTGAAGGTTTCCTACTCAGTGTCCTTGAAAATCTCCATTCTGACCTCCCTGGAGGTCTCCATCCTAGAGTTTCTCAAGATCTCCATCCATCTCCCCTCAGCACAGTCCCAGCCCAGATGTGGGAGGGATTGGACTACCCACTGAGTCACCCTGGCATATACTATGGCATAATGACCAGGAGCAATAGCATTGCCCGACTTAGCACATAGAAGTCCGGCATGCGCAGTTAAACTTGAATTGCAGATGGGCACCCCTGGGAGCATGGGCTGTGTTTTCTATTCTAGAGCAGGATATAAAGCATCGTGATTACTTGATGGGAAAGAAGGGAGTAGGCAGACTTGCTTAACTCTGTGACCTTGAGCCCATTTGAGAGTCTAATTTTCTTCTCTTTAAAACTGATATATTTATTTCTATCCCTTTCAGCTGTTGTGAGGATTAGGTTAAATAATCCAGGAAAAGTGATTGTCACAGAAACAGGCATCCTGTAAGCCCACAGTGGTGGGGAAGCTGTGTGGGTATATGTGGGCTTTGGCATATGTGCACATCTGCCTTTTGGGCAGATATCACTGTGTGTGGAGAATAGCAATTTCACCTAAGACACACATGGTGAGATTAGGCTCAGAAAGTTTAAGTGGGAATGTGACCCAGTTATAAAACTTTAAAAATAACCCAGCCGTCAGATTCCTATTTGAGAGGGCTTGACCTAGCAAAAAAGGTTTAGGTAGCAGGTGTATATTTCAGAAATCTTTAGTTGTTTAAATATGTAAGTGGTGAAAATCTACAATGATAGTCTTTTTATTCTTTCATAATTAGTACTAGGCATTGTAAAGCCATTGCTGGTTTATTGGGAGGTTATTATTATTAATTGTTATTGTTGGGTGTTTTCACTTTATACCAGTGGTACTTTATGTTCCTGAAACTGAATTCAGTTAAACTTTCTTTGTGTTCCTTGCAAAAAGTTCTCTTGTTTGCAAAACAAAAACAAAAAGCAAAACAAGCAAAATCAATTAAAAAACCACTTCTCTTTAGGTGATTTGTGGCTATGTGGTACCAGAAGTAGTTGCATCTGAATTCATGCAGTTTCTGGAAGGATCCTTAAATTTATCATTTCCAAGATGCACAGTATCTTTCATATTATTTTAAAAGCATTGATACTCATATCCTATTTTACCCATGCCTCTTTAAAAATTAAAAATGTTTGTATTTTCAGTGATGAGACTCAGGCACTTTCATTTTAGAGAAAGTAGAAAATACTGTAAAGCATAAAGAAAAAAACACAATTTCAGAAATAATCACAGTTAACCTTTTCAGCTATTTCCCCACAGTATTTCATTTCTATTTGTTTATATGTCGGGACAATATTTTATGGATGGTTTGTATATGTTTGTGTGTGTGTGTGTGTGTATATATATATATATATACATTCATATATTTATGTATACATATACATGGACTTCCCACATGGCACGAGTGGTAAAGAACCCACCGCCATTGCAGGAGACTTAAGGGATACAGGTTCGATCTCTGGGTCAGGAAGATCCCCTGGAGAAGGGCATGGCGACCCACTCCAGTATTGCCTGGAGAAGCCCATGAACAGAGAGGAGCCTTGCAGGCCACAGTCTGTGGGTCGCAAGGAGTTGGACATGACTGAAGCGACTTAGCACACGTGCACATATACATACATATACGTCTACATGTGTACACGTGTGTGTGAAAATTTCAAATGAAAGGCTATGTTAGAGGCTTCGAGGTTTTTGCATGGATAATTAAAAAAGGAATGATAATAATTCACAGTAATAATATTTCACAAAGTTGGTTCAACTTCCAGTTTCACTGTGTATAGGATTGTAACAGTAGATCAAAGGGAGAGTAACGACATTTTCTTCTCCAAATGAATCTGTCTTTAGTGTTTTGGCTTAGTGTATGGATAGCTAGCGATTCTGTATTGAATTCAAGTGTTATTCCAAGTGGCAACTAACTTGATCTACACACCAAAAGGTATTTGACAGCAATTAGAGTGTTTACAAATTAGCCATATTTTTGTAAAGTGTAAAGCCATACAATAAATAGTAAGAAAAAAAGAGTTTTTTCGTCAGAGAGAGGATGAGCTTCTTTCAGCTTTTGTTTGTTTCTTGGTCTTTCATTCATTTTCTTCCTATAATTTGTTTTCTGATTATCTTCCTCCTCTAACAAGCTTCAGTGTAATAGAAACCTATCACTGAAGAGCACAGTCTTGCAATCTATGATATTTTGGTAAGAACACTCATCTCCGAGCTCTTACGCAAGCACTTGTGAGTCCAGGAGGCCCACCCATCTGCCAGTGATTGAGAGGACGGGATTGAAGCCTGTAGACCCAATACTGGGTCAGGTAAAAAAATGATAATTGATGACAAACATAAGATTTATGTATGTCTTGGGAAATTTTTTATTTCATTTAAAAAATTTTATATTTTAAAATTGCATCACACAATGGGAACTTCATAAAAATATTAATTGAAAGGGTAATGGGGTTGCATGGGTTTCCTTGCCCACCTGACTCAACATGGGTACCAGCCAAGAGTTGTGAATGTGCCTTGTAT
Source organism: Redunca redunca (assembly GCA_006410935.1). NCBI lineage: Eukaryota > Metazoa > Chordata > Mammalia > Artiodactyla > Bovidae > Redunca > Redunca redunca. The sequence continues at coordinate 285,503 of SJYQ01006907.1, forward strand.
AGAGTCCTCTGTCTTACCATTATGGTCAATGGACTAGTTCCATATATTTAAAGATATTTCTGTACATATCTGTGTGAAAAATAGTATAGATTTCAAATCAGCATGTTTTCTACCTAAAACAAAAGCTAAAATCTACCTGCTTTCAACAGAGAGCTTGGTCTCTCTTATGGTCCCAGAAAACTGGTCTTGAAACATTTGTGTATTATTTTAGACCATTGTTTTGCCCATGATTTGAATCTACAAAAACAAAGATAAAAAGAAAAATAAAGATTAACTTGCTTTTTGTTCTGCTGGTACTGAATTTGCTTTAAGTATTCCAAGCAATCGTGTCATAGGGTCACATTAAATGAACGAGCAGGCATCTACTCAGTGTAAATTCCTCCTTTCAAATTGATTCTGCTGTTGATTCGAAACAAGCGTAGCTAAAGTCTGAAGTCACGTGTCACCTTTGAAATTTGACCAATATAATGTTCTCCTTTTTTGATGGCTATAATTCCTATTTTTCTTTCAAAGTTTACCTTGAGTTAATCTGTTGGAAGCAGTCTATAATTAAAAGAAAAACTGGAGACTTTTATGAGATCAGCAGTTCTCCTTCCATTAGCCCAACTTCTTTCCATTTTTGAGTTTATACAATTAAAGGTAACTCATGCTGAGTGGAGTAAAATTAGCAATTAGGAGTGAATCCAAAAAGCAGTAAACTCCCATTGTGCAAAGAAATCCCTGGTAATGATGATGTTGACATAGTATTTATATTAATTATGACTTAGGAAGACAGCTGGTGATGAACAGAGGGATGGGGCTTTCATTCCTGCTCTTCGTTTTTATACCACCCCAGTGGGATTTTTTTTTTTAAACTGTACTTTAAGATTTAAATATTTCCTTTTTCCTGTTGGCTCTTGCTACATAGGTGTGTTTTCCTCTTAAGATTCTCTTTGCTTATCTTCCTTCTTCCCACCTTTCTTCCAATAGATCTGTTTGGTTAATTAACCTAATCCGTGTTTTTTTTTTTTTTAAATCTGTTATTTGTCTTCTTGCTTTGTTACATTTTGTCCAGTATTTACCAAACATCCGTGTATCTAAATATCACCGGGGATAGTCATTCAAAATGGAGTTTCCTCTGCCCCTTCTCCCAGCTCTTCTGAACCAGGGGCCTGGAGGGTGGTCCCAGCGCGTGAGCCTTTAACAGACAGGTAGTCTGCAGACACTCCTGTGGGAAGGACCATCCAACCATTGTGCTCCTTTTGCTGTTATATTAAAAAAACAAACAAAAAAAAAACTCTGCATTTTTCTTTCTGCTGGAGGTAGGGCAAAGAAGAATAAACCTAGCAGAATAGTTCCTTATTTAGTTAATATAGTCTTTCTTTTTCCCATATTCCCGTAATGATAAAAATTAACCAGCCTTTGAGTGCCTGTGTGTGTTACAAGTCTTGAGTGTTGAGAGTTTTCTCATAGTCAGTCCCACATGGGTCCCCATCAGAATTTATTAGTTCACATTGTTGCTCTTTATTCATCAAATATTTATAGAACCTACTTTATGCCAAGAAGTATCTTAGGCAAGGGGAAACAAAGATGCAGCAAAGTGTCTACCTGGTAAAGACTTTAGATCCTAGGGCATAGGTTGGCAAGCTAAAGTCCCTTGGGTTGGCCTCTTACTTTTGTAAATAAAGTTTTATTGGCACACAGCCACACCCATTCATTTGCACATCGCTTATGGCTGCTTTCCAGCTTTCACTGCAGAGATGAGTAGTTTCTATAGGGTCACAAAGGTGAAGTGTTTGCTAATTAGCCCATGAAATATTTTCCTGACTCCTGGCCTGATAAGTATGGGGAACACAAATGGTTATGTTCTCCAGGGAGGCCTGAATAAAGAGCCTTGAAAACATCAAGAGGAAAGAAAGGTGAAATGGGTGTACTGAGAAGTTGCTTTTTCAGTTGGCCTTAGAGGTCTTCCAGGAGGATCATAGAACAGGGAACTCAGATGCTGAGGAGGCTGACAGGAGCTCGCCTTGACTGGACCTGTCAGTGACTGAGAGGAGGGGTAGGCGAAGGTGAGGCTGGGGCTTTAGATTATGGACGAGTGGGGGTTTCATCCTGTAAATCTGTGTTTCCAATTGCGGCAGTCAGTACGGTGGTCTGAGAAAGCCCTCAAAAATGCTGATAGCCAGACGTCTCCTCAGAACATTTGAATTAGACTTTCTAAAAGTAAGGTTGGAATTTTGATCTAATCAAGCTTCTGGTAATCCTCTGGCCTGGCAGACTTGGCAAACCTCTGCTAAAGACAGTAGGTGCTCAGGATGTTTCTAAAGCTTCATATTTATAAGTTCATATTTGTAGTAGAAAGATTCTTCCACTATACTGTGTGCAGAATGCACTAGAGTTTGGAGGTACAGACGGCAGTTGGGGGATCTGGGTCAAGTGACAGTAGAGAGAATTTAAACTTAGGCAGTGATAGTGAAAATGGAGATAAGTCAGATTTGAGACATCTTTGGGTTGATGGTGGTTGATGGCCAATCGTGATAGGTGGATGAGAACAAGGATCAAAGATAAGATTTGGGACTGTGGTTTGAAACTGTGGCTTGTTGTAATGCCATCAGCTGGAACTGAGCATTTGAGAAATGAATTAGAGTTCTTCTATTATGTGAGATATGTGAAAAAGATCTCAGGTTTTACTAACTCTGAGATAACCCAGAAAAGTAGTATACATGGAGATAATTTGCAGAGTCAATATTCCTAAGAAAGCATAGGTTAAAGGAATCATAAAATAATATATTTGATAGTTTTTCAAGGAAAAATGATCTCTATTAATTGAAAAATGGAAAGGAACAAATCAAATACCCAATGGACCAGAAAAGCAGAAGTCATGAGTTAAATTTAGAGCAGTAAATCATGATCTGTAATCTTCAAAGAACTTAGAAATTTGCACATAATGTTTAGAACATAATAAAGTTTAAATTGGGCTTACCTGGTGGCTCCATCGGTAAAGAATCCACCAGCAGTGTGGGAGACCTGAGTTCGATTCCTGGATCGGGAAGATCCCCTGGAGGAAGGCGTGAGAGCCCACTCCAGTATTCTTTCCTGGAGAATCCTCATGGACAGAGGAGCCTGGTGGGCTATGATCCATGGGGTCGCAAAGATTCAGACATGACTGAGCGACCAGGAAAAAAATTTAAACTACAAATATTTTGTTGACAGTAATGATTAATAACTTTGTCCCTAAATATGCTTATGGGAAGAAGATTTTCCTGATTTCATATCTCTGGAATTTACTAACCACTAAAAATCCATCTCTGTTATTTGATTCTACTTGCAAAATAGTAAGAGGTTTCCATCTACTTGTGTGCCTTTTAATATTGGTATTTAAATATAT
>SJYQ01006907.1:292523-311344 GCA_006410935.1 Redunca redunca
AGCGTCTTTTAATTTCATGGCTGCAGTCACCATCTGCAGTGATTTTGGAGCCCCCCAAAATAAAGTCTGACACTGTTTCCACTGTTTCCCCATCTATTTGCCATGAAGTGATGGGACCAGATGCCATGATCTACATTTTTTGAATGTTGAGCTTTAAGCCAACTATTTCACTCTCCTCTTTCACTTTCATCAAGAGGCTTTTTAGTTCCTCTTCACTTTCTGCCATAAGGGTGGTGTCATCTGCATATCTGAGGTTATTGATATTTCTCCCAGCAGTCTTGATTCCAGCTTGTGCTTCTTCCAGCCCAGGGTTTCTCATTATGTACTCTGCATATAAGGTAAGTAAGCAGGGTGAGAATATATAGCCTTAATGTACTCCTTTTCCTATTTGGAACCAGTCAGTTGTTCCATGTCCGGTCCTAACCATTGCTTCCTGACCTGCATATAGGTTTCTCAAGAGGCAGGTCAGGTGGTCTGGTATTCCCATCTCTTTCAGAATTTTCCACAGTTGATTGTGATCCACACAGTCAAAGGCTTTGGCATAGTCAATAAAGCAGAAATAGATGTTTTTCTGGAGGGACAGCAAAGTGAGGAGACCTTTTTCTAATCACAGGTATTTCTCTGAATCCTAATAAACTTGGATAAACCACACTGCACCCCTTACTTTGCAGAAAATGTCCAGAAAAAAATCGAGGGGGTATATATTCTCTAATGACAACCTAGCTCCACCATTCTTGGACTTTATGATTATTTTTTAGGTCAAAACTTGAGAATGGGTTAAAAAAAATCACTACCTTGCATCTTGTAACCCAGATAATATCAAAGGAAATGCTTTACTTCATTAAGGTTTGAGACATGGTGATACTAATGATGGTGGTGGTATCTCATAATTACTGAGCTGTCTTTCCTAGTAAGCCTGCCCCTCTTCTCTGTCCTGTCTTTTCACCTGTGCCATACTTGATTACTGATGAGATGCTTGTGAGGGCACCATAGTTCTCCGTTATCTCGGAAAGGAAGAGTAATTGGTTGAAATCACTGGTAAGCCCCTTAAACACTGTTGAGACCTGCAGCAGATGTGGCCGGTGGAGCTGGATCTGACTGCAGAGATGTAGACTGAGACTGTGCCAGGCTTGTCATTGTCAGTCAATGTCTTCCTACCTTGGTGCTTTTGAGCTGCTGTGATGAAACAGCACAGACTGGGTAGCTTATAAATAACAAAGATTTATGTTTCACGGTTCTGGGGGTTGGCAGTCCGAGATCAGTATACCAGCCTTGTGGGATCTTGTAATGGTCCTCTTCTAGTTTGCAGACAGCTGACTTTTCACTGTGTCCTCACTTGGTGTAAGCGGGAGGGAGCTCTCTGGAGCCTCTTTGGTCAGGGCACTAATTGCAAACACGAAGGCCCCACCCTCATGACCAAATCACCCCACCTCTTAGTACATCACCTTTGAGGGTTGGATTTCAATGTATGAACTTTGGGGAGACACAGACATTCAGACCATAACATTTCCCCCATGAACAACACCTGAAACAGCACTCAGGGTTTTCAGAGCGCTCACACCTCCTTCAACCCACACCACAAGGAGAAAGACGACTTTGAACTGTTCCTATTCATAGCTCTGCAGAGCATCATGGACACTACCACCCTCTTTCCTCGATGGTATGAAGCCTTCCAGCTCTTCCTTAGTGTATGAGAATTGCCTTTCTAGAAAGTTCTCAGAGATAATACTGTATTGTGTGTGTTCATCCTTGTATGTGTTTATGTGTGTGGGACAGGGGAGGAAAAAGAAAGAAACAGAGAAAGAGGTGGCTTTGCAATATCATCAAAGCTCTCAAGTAATTCATTGGGGAAGAATACAAATGGCTTCTTTATTGGGAACATTTGCAGGAAAATAATTTTTTTTTTCTTAAAAGAGCCAGTGAGCTTGAAAGAGTGTGACCACTGGGTCCCAGAACCATGACCAGATAAACAATGTTGTCTTCTTTTCCAAATCTCAGTGGTGCCACCGCCATCCCCCCTGACAACAATCCCATCACCTGAACACAGAGATAATCACACCTGCTTATGCCTGAAACCTGCCTTTGCTGGAAGGCAGAAATGCTCTTTCCTTCTCCATACAATGGAGAAAATGTGAGAATTTCAACATGTCTGGAAATCTTAATATTTTCCGTAAACTACCTAGAAGTAGTTTCTGGTAATTAAGTGCTGGTCAGACACCGTTCTGTTTCCCTTTGATTTAAACCTCAAAGCAGTATCAGCAAGTAGATGGGACTGTTATCTCTATTTTATAGAGGAAAAGTTGGAAGCATAGTATGCTCAGCTTCCCTCCCCATGTAGTTTGGTGACAGAACTTTGGCCTTTGCACAAATATCCTTGGCAAAACTGCATCCTGTAGTGGAGGGGCAGTGACTTCTGGCAACTTCCTGCATCCTGAAGGCCCGTGACGAAACCAGCCTGCGGGTGGGGAACCATGGTGCTCATAATAGGTCGTGAGTGTGTCATGGTGAGTGATTGCCTCTGGTGCCTCTTGTAAGCCCCTAATCTGAAAGACTGATCTCTGGGTAGGTAAGAAATTGAAAGTAAAGTCAGTAACTGATGTCCGACTCTTTGGGACCACATAGACTGTAGCCTGCCAGGCTCCTCCATCCATGGGATTTTCCAAGGCAAGAGTACTGGAGTGGGTAGCCATTTCCTTCTCCAGGGGATCTTCCTGACCCAGGGATCGAACCTGGGTCTCCCGCGTTGCAGGCAGACGCTTTACCGTCTGAAATACCAGGGAAGCCCTGGGTAGGTATAAATTTCTAATTTCTCCTAGAAGCACTGTTTCACATCAGGTGAGATCTTGGCAGCTCTTTGTATACTAGCCAGACTTCAGTGGGGCTTCCCTTGGCAGCCTGACTACACTCCTCCATACCTGCACAGAATTCATCTTCCTTCCCCTGCAGGAAGATGTTTTTTGTTGGAGATCTTGCCTGTCCATGGTGCTGGACTACATAGAAGTAGTGCAGCTTCCACATTCCCTCTTCACAGGCATCCTCAGTTCTGTGTAGTAATAGTGTTAGTCGTTCAGTTGTATCCAGCTCTTTGCAATCCCATGAACTGTAGTCCACCAGGATCCTCTCTCCATGGAATTCTCCAGGCACGAATACTGGAGTGGGTTGCCATTCCCTTCTCCAGAAGATCTTCCTGACCCAGCGATTAAACCCAGGTCTCCTGCATTGCAGGCAGATTCCTCACCAGCTGAGCCACCAGGGAAGTCCTCTGTAGAGACCTATGATTTGACTGTAAGAAGAGATGGGGACTGTTCCCTCAATGGCTCTGTGGTGGAGGTGCCATGTACCATGCAATTTATTGAGCTGGCCAAAATGGAAAAACCTGAATAAATGTTTTTGCCACCTCCATATTTCAGGGGCTGAATTGGAGGCACAGAATGGGCATAGTGAGCATGCCATTGTAGTGGTGGCAAAAGCGATTTTCAGCGTGCAGGGTGGCGCCTTTCCCGTGGAGTGGGGACACACTGTGAGAAGCCTGAGTGCCCCGGGGGCAAGGGCCGGCCCTCCTGAGACGACCCGGAAAGTGAACTAAGTCCCCTTCTTCCTCCAGCAGTGTCCACCTACGTGTTTCTGGAGCTGGAACCACCCCTGTTGTTTGTGCCTGCCATCTGCATCCCCACCATAGGGATGTTTCCTGGTTCTCTCAGGGCTGTGCCCATGGCCTGTTGTGGCTGCCCCTTGTCACCTCTTTGGGACAGCGTGCTCACTTGGGACATCTGTCCGCCTCCACAAGAGAGTGAATATCATTTACATTTGTTTCTTTCTGGTGTTGGGAGAATTGGTATTCTCTTAGTATTCTTTCACCTTGGGCCATCATCCCATTGTAACAGTATCCTCAGCCTCTCAGAGACCCTCCTCCCTGCACGCATGCATTCTTGAGGTCTGCTCTCCACTCTTGTCAATTTCTCCCTGCCATCACTGTTTACCCCTGGGCTGACTTTCCCATCCATCTGTCCCTGGGGTGCTGCTTCTGCTGCCCCAGCTTCTCATCTGCATGATGTTAAGATGTTCTTTCATGACTTAAGTTGGAGACCAATCCGTTGTTTCTAAATGCCACAGCAATATGATCCAAAGCCTCATGTGGCCATATCTACATTTTCCCCCATGCTCTGCTGATTTCTTTTGCATATTTCATTGTTCTTCCTCTTTCTTGTTGAAAGCTGATCATTTCCTTTTCTCTGAGCCCCTGTTTCATGCTTAGGCAACCAGAGCTGACCCTTTCAAACCCTTGATAGTAGATAGACAAGCTCATGCTTCTGAAGTTATCACACACAGAATCCATCCAGCGAGATAGAGAGCTATAATACTCAGACCATTGGTGAATTCAAAACCTGGATGTATTTTAATTATAAAACATGGTGGATACAGGTGACCTATCAGGATGAAGACTCATGAAGAGTGGTTTTGTATAGTCTTGCTGAACTTAAACTTAGTTTCAGAGTTGAATACCCACGTCCTTTTGTCTGAATGGAATTCCATGAATTCAGAGAGCTAGTAAGTAGTTTAGACTTACCTTAGTTCCCACCTCCTTACTCCTTAGCTTTCTTGCCAATCTCAAATGTGTGTTTCTGTTGACTTCCTAAATGTCTCTTTGAAATCTGAGTTCCAGGGAAAACTGTGTTACACACAGTCTTAGCAGGAGATTGCTTTGGAAGCCAAAAATCGTTGTTGTTTTTTTTCCTTGTTCTCATATTTTTTTATGAACTGTAAGTTTTTTTAGATCTATTAAAAATGAAACTGTTCTCTTTTTGTATTTTGTAGAAACTACCTCTTCAGGTTACAGCTGGAGGATTTGTCTCTGATCCAGGTAGGTGCAATTTATTTTTCTCGAGCTTTTCTTTTCCATCCTAATTAGCTCTGTGTGTAAGGGGGTGAAGACAGATGTACATGAAGGTATAAATCAAGGCAGAGGAGGTGTTCCTTTTCTCAGAAGATCAGGCCACAGAACTCTTGGCTGACCTGTTAGATAGGAGTCCTCTCACCTACTTTAATTCCCAACCAGCCCTCTTCCTTCTGAGCAGCCTCTTTTCCTTTCATGGAATCATCCTGACTTACTCTACATCAAATGAGAGCTAATTCAATAGATATTTCCTCAGTGTTAGAGAGTGACCTTTCCCCTCTAATTAATCATTGATTATTCAGTTTGATTCATACAGCCATCATATTATCAAAATCAGCTCCCTTAGAAAAACATATCTGTTTCTTCTTTATTATTTGCAATTAAAAAAAACATAACTATATGGCTTAAAACCACATATGATGATGAATTAGTGATGATAGATAAAAATGCAGTTTATCTACTTTCTTTTTTTTGTTTGTTTTTGTGGTTTGGAGGAGGAACCTGAGATGCTTAAGCCTGAAAAATGTATATTTTAGGGGCAGATCTGAATCACAAAGACCCTTTCAGTCTTTAGCAGAGTCTCTTGGAGAAGGACAGGGTCATGGCATAAATATCTCCTCTACCAAGATTCTGGAACTCCCCATGAAGCACAGAATCCTTGGGCTGTATACAGTTGGGGAAAATTCTTTAACCACCCTCACGTACTGGAGTTCTAAGAAGTGATTGGCAAGAAGTTCATGTTATTTTCTTCTCTTTGTGATGCTGGTATTTGTGAACATTCAGGAAACTTTAGAGTTAGGATTTAATATGAAATTTAAGTTTTATTTACCAATACCTTAACATAAGCCAACCCCCACAAGAAAACTAATACCTGTAAACACTTTAAAGACCCATAGAGCTGGGTTTGTTATCTAGTTTCATAATTCCCAGCAACTGTGGGCTTTCTCATCTGGAGAATAGCCACAAAACAATACCCACTGTCATTGATGCAATTAAATAAAGTAGTGTATGCACAAGGGGTAAGGCATAGTCATTTTGTAACAAATTTAATTGCTACTATTTTTTGAAAGTAATGACAATAAATAATAACTTCTTAAATCATTTCATCACAGTGGACAATGAATCATCTCTCTATTGCAGTTTGATGTATAACTAAAATCTTTGAGTTGATCATTGATGAAATTATGAATGTATTAATAAGAAATCAGAATGATCAGCAGTTTAACCAAAATAGCATTTGATTTTAAATTGTCTTTTATAAAATATGTACATTATTCAATAGATAGGTTTATTCTAATTTTGATTCTCATGGTATAATATATTATTTGGCATGTTGTAGTGTTGAAAAAGTGAAATGTGTAGATCTGTGTGTTTACAGAGATATATGTTTCCATATATATATTTGTTGATTTCCTTGTTTCCTAGCACCCTTGGCTAAGAAGGTCTAGAAGTATTGTCATTCCAACAGCAATAAACACACTGAACAGTATCTAGTACTTGGTTTCTAAATATAATTATCCATTAAGAAGAGACAGGGGTACTTAGAGAAGTAACTGATTATAGAATTTTGGCAGAGAAAGTCCCAGATAAGCCTTGAAGTTTTTGTTGTTTCAGAAATTAAAGGATTATTCAAAGAATGATGAGAGCAAGTCAAAAGGATCTAAGACCCAGCTTGATATAGACTCACTGAAGAAATCTGGGGCAGTTTGATTATTAAAATAATGATAGAATCAGATTATAACACATTGAATTAACTAATAATCCATGAGTAAATACTAACATAAAAATACATGAATGAGTAAACAAATGAGACAAAGGGAATGCTTTGCCTTATTCTAAAATACCAACTAAGAAATAGTGAATGAATGATTTAATTAGGACATTATCATTTGGCAATGATCACATGAAAAACTTGATTCAGGCAAAAATGATCAATGGATGCTCAATTTATGAGAGAGAGTTTGATAATAACCAAGACATCTATATAGTCTCAAAGTCTTTACCTGTACAATGCTTGTTAACTATAAGAGGAAAACTTGTGACTTAATCCTGAAGAAGCCTGGTCGCTCTTCTGATAACCAACTAGTGAAGGTGTTTTCCCTATTAGTGGGACAAAGAGTTAGTATAAGCTTCCTGATTAGATGCACTGAAAAGGCCACAGCAAGACTTCCATATTACAGTCAAAAATTGTAACCAGTTTCATCATGAGAAACCATCATACAAACCAAACATGAAGTCCATTCTACAGAATACTGGATCTCTACTCTTCAAAAATCACCATCACCATAGGCACAACAAGTAAGAAGAGCTATGCCATCCTAAAGAGAAAAATTACATATGTCACGCAAATGAAACACTTGATTAAAACTGCATCTTGGAGCAGGAAATAAGTTCTTTCTTGGTATAAAGGACAGTACTGGGACAACTTGTGAAAATTTAAAGTCTGGGTAGAAGATAGTAGGAATGTATTAATATTAATGTCCTGACTTTGATAACTGTAATGTGGTTATGAAGGAGAATGTCTTTGTTCTTTGGACAAACCTTCTGAGATAAGTAAGGGTGAAGTTTCATTTCTGAAACTTATTCTGATTTTAAAAATTACCATATGTGTATATATATTACATTATAGACACTAAGTTGTGTCCAACTCTTCTGTGACCCCACGGACTGAAGTCCGCCAAGTTCCTCTGCCCATGAGATTCTCCAGGCAAGAACACTGGAATGGGTTGCCATTTCCTCCTCCACGGGAATCTTCCCAGCCCAGGGATTGAACCCATGTCTCCTGCATCGGCAGGCAGATTCTTTACCGCTGAGTTACCACGGAAGGACAGATATAGTATATATGCATATATGTGTTTATGTCTATATATGTTCACACACACATGCATGCATGTAGAGAAAAAGAATCATAAAACAAATGTGATAAAATATCAGTGGGTAAGCTCTAGAAATCTCAGTGAAGGATTTATGAGAGTCCATTGGGCATTTCTTACCAAAAAAAAAATCCATATAATTTTGAAAGAAATAATGCAAAAAATAAGGAGGACGTGTTTGTCGTTACTGTGTGTATGATGTTATTTTAGGGACAAGCGAACTAACTGTACTTTCCCCATTGTTGCTTCTCATTGTCATGACTGACTTTTGGTAGAAATCAGGTTGAGGTTATTGATGAAATAAGAGTTCTTATAGAGAGAGGTTTGGAAAATTCATCAGCATCACCACCTGGCAAGAGACAGCACGGTCTGCTGACACAGGGTCCAGAAGGAAGGCAGGGACTTCCTTTGTGGAGGCTTTGACAACACAGCCCTCATCACAGATGTCAGACATGGCATTGTGATCAGTACACACAGTGTGACCCTCCTCTGTCACGTTTTGTGGGTGTATATGGTGCTCAGCTTACTGCAGCTTGGAGACTTCTCTCTGGAAATTCTTCACACAGACTTTTTTTCTTACATGTCTGCAGTTAAATTGTCCTTTTGATTTCTATGAATATTTTATTTCAACTTAAATGACTATTTCAAAGGGTAACAGTGGGCTTCCCTGGTTGGCTCAGTGGTAGAGAATCTGCCTACATGCAGGAGACATGGGTTAGGTCCCCGGGTTGAAAGATCCCCTGGAGAAGGAAATGACAGCTCACTCCAGCTTCTTGCCTGGAGAATCCCATGGACAGAGGAGCCTGGTGGGTTACAGTCCACGGGCTTGCGAAGAATTGGAGACAACTGAGAGACTACAAAACAGCAAGGTAACAGAAAAGACTCAGCACACTGAGGAAGAAAGAGCTATAGTGCCCAGCAAAGACATAATGTGGAGAAGGCATGGCGCCCCACTCCAGTGCTCTTGCCTGGAAGATCCCATGGATGGAGGAGCCTGGAAGGCTGCAGTCCATGGGGTCGCTGAGGGTCGGACACAACTGAGCGATTTCAATTTTACTTTTCACTTTCACTCTTCACTTTCTTGCATTGGAGAAGGAAATGGCAACCCATTCCAGTGTTCTTGCCTGGAGAATCCCAGGGATGGGGGAGCCTGGTGGGCTGCCNTCCCAGGGACGGGGGAGCCTGGTGGGCTGCCGTCTATGGGGTCACACAGAGTTGGACACGACTTAAGTGACTTAGCAGCAGCAGCAGAGATATAATGTGATCCTCATGGACAGTTTAAGGTTATCTGATGGTCACACTGAAACAAGTAATATGAAGCATTATTTTTAATGAGGTATAGTTGTAGAATATATGTCAGTGAACAACATATTGAATCACAACTCATAATTTTTAAAGGTTATATTCCATTTATAGTTATTATAAAATATTGAATATATTACCTGTGTTGTACAATATATCTTTGTAGCTTATTTATTTTAAACATAGTAGTTGGTACCTCTTAATCCCTTTGGGGGGAAATTATTTTTAATAATATATTTTACTTAACTGATTATATCCCAAATATTAACATTTGAACATGCAGTGATTACAAAAAAATAATGAGCTACATTTCTTTATTTTAGTTGTATTAAGTCTTCAAAATCTGGTATCTGTTTCACTCCTAGAGAATATATGGATTTGAAATAGTCACCATTCAAGAATGGAAAAGCTCTTTCTGCCCAGTTGGATTGTGCCCTTTGAGATCACGAGGGGCAGTAGCATTTATGACTTCCACGCCTTCAGTTATGTTGGAGAAACAGTATTTCCTCCAGGGACCACCTGGATTAATTGAATATTTTAGGCTATAAATTTTCTCCTTTCCTCTCTCTTCATAGATAGAAAATAGTTGCTTAAACGTGAGAAAATGAGGGAACAGAGCCCAGAAAGAAAAAGCAATTTGCAAAAACAGTGGAGAGAATCAGGGCTGAGAATCAGTGACTTATTTAAATAAGGAATAAATCCTTATTTAACACTAGACAAAGCTGCATTTGATCTGGCCCCTCCCTGCCTGACAGGAGGGTCCACTTTCAGTTGGCAGATGTCTTGGGTCTTGGAATGACAGGTTGCTCAAAAATTCCCAGATCGGGGGCCACTTCCCAACTCTCAGCATCTACTCAGGTCCTCTTTCTCATGAACAATTTTAATCCCATTCTCTTCTCGATCCAGAAGATGCCAACTCTTGGGTCTCACTTTAGCTGTCACCTCTTTGTAACCCACCTTGAGTCTGTTTGGGCTGATGCTCCTGGAATGTGTTTCATAACCTCGGCTTTTATTCTTGATGATTTCCTCTTGTCTCAGATTGAAATTCTCTCTGTGTTCTGTGGAGCATTTGATTTCTTTGTGTCTTCAGGATTCTATGAAAATTGATCATTGTATATAGTCATCTGGCAGGTGATAGACTGGAGACGAATGTCTGTGAAAGTCTGCATCCCTTGATACTTAATAATATATTCACTCTGCAACTTTTTAAGACTTTATCATTAGCAGGGCATGGGTGAACTTCACATTTTTGTCCTTAAATTTAAGAAAAGGAAAGTAATGACATCCAAGGACTAGAGAAGTGCAAAATGTCTGCTGAAAGTCATGCTGAAATGCACATGTGCACGATCCCACCCTACAAGAAAATTCTAAGACAGTATAATTAATTCCTGACTCCGACCCATTCCTTTCTTTTTACGTGCTAGCCACCTGGCTGCTCCATCTTACTCTGCACTCTTCTTCTTCCCCAGATTCTTCTGCTTAAATGCTGTTTTCGGATCAGTAATGAGAAAGCAGACATTGAACAAGGTTCCTTTCTTGAATTTCTATCTCGTGATTTTCAGAGTTCCAGAGCCTCCCCCTGAATTCCTGATCCCTGAATTCAATGCGCTCGTGCGTGTTCTGCAGCCAGCAGTTTCCAGCCCCACCCCCGCCACCACCACAGGAGCACTGTGAACACCCTAGTGCATCCGCCCATCTCCCCTTCCCCACATCAGGGCTGTCCACACACAATGACTGGCTGGTCCCAGCACAGTGACGTGACGGTCCAAACTTCCATTGTTTAATGAGGGCTCCAGCTCTTGTTCCTGCCCAAGGGGTGAGGGATGGGTTGAAGATGCAATGCTGGTACATTCACAGAAATCAGAGCCTGTTATCCAACCACCATGGTTGGGCTTCGTGGTTCAGCTTGTGGAAATGCGTGGAAGTCCACAGGTGAGAAGAATGGGCTTCTGTGAAGCGGCTTTAGGATGAGAGAAGGAACTGTGAGGTTAGGCTGCCTGATAAGCCTGACCCTGACCGCGGTCTGGAACGGGCATCGGCAGAACCCTGAATCAGAGTTCTTTCCCCCTTTTCTCCCTAACAAAGTCAAGTCACCACTAGTGGAGTTTCTAAAGCAGCCAAAATTTGGGCAACGATTGGGTTGGGACTTGATTACTATTACTCCCAGTGAACCTTATCTGTCGAGGTAAGTCTCTTAGCATCACTGCAAAAATATTCACCTATAAATATGCCATGAGCTAGAATGGCTCTATCTGGAATATTTGTTGTGATTTTCAAATATGCATACCTTAAAGTATCAAAGAGAAAGACCCAGAGGAAAAAAAAAAACCTGTTTTTCATCAATGACCGGAGAATCAGATATTCATGTGACATCATTTATAAGGCATCTTTCTTCCAGCAGCCTGTGATAAATCTCCTTGCAGCTCACCGTGTGCTGAAATGTAGCCTTCACATCTTGGAAACCGGTCATTTTCAGGCACAGGGATAGAGGGCATGGAATTTCCCATCAGGCATCTCTCCTACTTCTTGTCATAATAACAGATCCAACTCTTCAGCATCACTTTTTATTTCTTGCCTTGATCACAGCAGTTATTTTCTAAGAACAAAGCTTTCTGGAAAATGTAAAAACACAGCTGGCCTCAAGAGGAATTGACAGTGTTTGCCCATCTGGGGTTGTGCCTGGGATGGCCCGAGGTAGATGTGCATTGAGCAACCTCCTACGAACACTGAGAGACCGCAGCTCGTTTAACCTCGATATCTTCCTAACGTACTTTGGGGAAATAGCTCAAAATCCATTTTTGTATTGCTTTGTTACCGAGGGAAAGGAATTCACAGCCTGTTTCTCACTCACAACTGCTGGAATAAGCAGAAAAAATTGAAATCTGTGCTCCAATTTGCCACCTGCCTCGCTCTGGTTTCTAAATTGAAAACTGTTAAGTTTCTGACGACCTGGTCAATATTGGTAGAGAATTTGCTCCAAAGTTAAGGTAAATGTTAACTTTGTTTCTTGTATATTTAGGTTTGGGGAATTGCGTTTCAACTCCAGTCAATTTCTAAGCCAGTATTTCTCAATTAGGGGCAGTTTTACCTGCTGGGAACATCAGGTTGTCACCACTGGAGGGGAAAGTGATAGTGGCATCTAGTGGGTTAAGACCAGAGATGCTGCTAAACTTTCTGCAGTGCACAGGACAGCCCCTCGCTGCTCAACCTGTAATTCTCTGGCTCTAACTGCTAATAGCACCAAGGTTGAGAAACCCTAGGTTAAGTGATCACTGCCTTGGCTTCTGTGTGTTTTGAGGAAGCCACTTTTCCAGCCTGCAATGTCAACATTATTGGATTAAATCTAGAAGATCAATGCTTGGGAATTTTCCTCTTTAGAGTCTTTCATATATTTAACCAAACACATGCATGAGCCCTTAGTTGCATTTCTAAAGAAGCTGCTGGGGTTCTTGAGTTTAAATTGCTTCCTTTTATTAATAATGAAATAAAATTTAAAAACAAATTGAGTCCATTTATAATATCAAAACCCTCTCTAATGGGTCATAACAATTTGATACAACTTCCCTCTGTTGGAATTCTTCTGTATAATTTAAAGAATGATGTTTTAATTAATAATTTAGAATAACTATTCAAGTAAGATATTCACATTGATTAATGTTTTCAGTCTTGTCTTATATTTATACTGTACAAGGGAAGACTGGTCTCCCGTGTGGTCCTTAAAAATTGTGATTCTCAATTTTCTTTCTTTTCTGCCTTTCTTTGTAAAATATGTTCTTGAAATCATACTGTTGTTAAAGTGACTGGGATTTTAGAGATTAAAGAGCTTAGAGATCTTTATGATAAATTTTGAGGGCTCTGAAAATGAAGGCTTGCCGATAGTGGTTAGGGTTTTATGGGAACATGGCCATGCCCATTTGTTTGCATTTTCCAGCTCATGACTATCCGTAATAAATCCTATTGACGCACAAACACACCCACTCCTTTGGATGTTCTCTATGGCTGCTAGATCAACTGGGTTGACCAGTTGTATCAGATACCGCCTGGGCTACAAAGTTAAAGTATTCATTGTCTCACCCATTAAAGAAGTTTGTCGCCTGTTATGGTACCTAACAAATGGTACAGATGAAGATCTCCGTTAAATGTTTCCTGAATGGGTGAGTGAACACAGTATGATGTGCCGTAGTTCTTTGTTTCTGCTTTTTTTTTTTTTTCCTGGACATTGTGTAGTTGATGTGTTTATTTTGACTCCTTGGCCAACAATTTTCATGGTCCTCCCTAGGCTGTGACCCATAGGTTGGCAACCCACAGTGTCTCCATTTGGCCCCAGATTCTTGTCTCTTCCTTCCACTCCCTTGGTAAACGTTTCACATCAAGAGCTGTTTTATCTACCCATTTGTCCAAACACTTTACTCTCCTTTTCTCATAAGTTCCTGGAGGATTTAAAGTTTCTGGTGTATATTTTGTATAAAGTGAAATGAAAGTCCCTGAGTTGTGTCTGACTGTCTGCAACCCCAGGGGATTCTCTAGAATACGGGAGTGGGTAGACTTTACCTTCTCCAGGAATCTTCCCAACCCAGGGATCAAACCGAGGTCTTTTGCACTGCAGGTGGATCCTTTACCCGTCAGTGAGGACTAAGGTTTTACTAGTCTCACAGAAAAGAGTCGCATGAGTTCATGCCATTAACAAGCAGCTCTTTGCTCCTAGTGTGTAAGCACACATCAGAAGTTTCTTACTTACACGATGACTGTCCAGGGCAGCAGCTGTGGGGACTCTGTTCTCTGCTGCCATCCAGGAGCCCAGGGGGTTCTGCTTGTGATGCCTCCAGGGCAGCATGGAAAAAAGGGTGGAGGATGGAGCAGAGAAGATCTGCATGGCCCATGACAGGAAATGGCATGCCCCCTTCTGCCCAGGGGCCACTAGGTCACACAGCCTCAACCAAATGCAAAGAGGCTGGGATTCTAATTTGTCCTTGTACCCAGAAAGAAGCCCAAAACTGTGACCTTCAGACATCACCAGGCATTAGCATTTTCTCTCAGAAGGTGCTAGGACAACAAGATTAGCACCTAGGGCAGTGCTTCAGTGACACTGTTGTCTGCCCCTGCTCCCCACCATTCCAGCCATTCTGATTTTCTACTGTACACACAGATTTATCCACGCCTCCAACATTTCTGTAAGTAACAAAGCAGGGATATGTTGAACCAACCACTTAACCTCTTCGGACCTCCATTTTCTTGATGGTGCATTTGGAGAGGAGAGCTGGGGAGAAGAGTAGGCTGGATCGTCCCTGCAGTCCCTTTCAGCATTAAAATCTTAACGTGTGCTGTCCTGGTGCTGACTCTTCCGTCTGTCACTGCTTAAATGACTCCTGGATTCCTCCTTCTTTAAGGAAAACTTGCCCTGTAATGGGAAACCTGGCTCTGTTCTTATTCGATGTAACTTTAAGGACTTAATGTCATGAGTTAATGAGGATAACCACAGCAGCAGGAATAGCAGACCGTGTTTACTGTGCCCTTCCTCTGTACTCAGCTCTTCACATGCATCATCAGCTCAGTTTTGTTTTCCCAGTAGCACTAAGGTGTAGTAGGTATTATATTTTCAGTATTTTGCAGAGGAAGAGTTGAATCTTGGAGAGTTTATGTGATTTAGCTAGGATGACCCAGCTGGTATATACCAGAACAACCATTTAGATCTGGGTACACTGGGCTCCAGGCTTCCGAGATAGCTCAGTAGATAATGAACCCATCAGCAGTTCAAGAGTTGTAGGGAGCGTGGGTTCAGTCCCTGGGTCAGGAAGATCTTCTGGAGGAGGGCATGGCAACCCACTCCAGTATTTTTGCCTGGAGAATTCCATGGACAGAGGAGCCTGGTGGGCTACAGTCCATGGGGTCCCAGAGTCAGACACAAGTGAAGTGACTGAGCATGCATGCATTCACATTGGGTCCCAGATGACAGTCTCTTAATCACTAAAACACTATTGTACTCATTACAACGTGAGTAATGTTGCACCACCTGTGGTTGACTGCTGGCCTACAGTAGACGTAATTGTTCATTTATAATTATAATTTTTACATGGATTTAAGCCGAGTTTCCTGAAAGTCTGACACAAGGATCCATATGCCTGTGCTTTACTGAGATTATGTTCTCAGCACGTGGAGGGATGAGGTATATGGCAGATAAAGAAACAAGACAAGCCTTTGCTCTCAGCTGGGGTCCAGCATCAGCCTGATTCCAGGGGAATTCCAAAGTATGGATGGAATCTCAGTAGGTCCCCTTTGAAGCAAGGGTTTGATGATTTATGCAACTGCCACCTTTTCCTTCAGTCTTTAGAAACAGGTTTTTGAGTTGGGTGGGGGGGTGGATTGGTTGTGAATCTCCTGGCAGAGTGGCTCTCATCAGCCAAAAGCAGTTCTCCAGAGATGGGGTAGCCTGAGTCAGAAGCTGTCAACACTGCCAGCAGCCAGAGGAAAGTTCTCTGGCCTGTGAGGAGAGCTGGATGGGGTGCCAGAGCACTCAGTGTAGAATGCATCACTCGGTATTTTATGTATCTCACTTCAGCTTCTGATGTTCTAGACCCTGACTATACCGACACTGGTCTCCATCACCAAGGAAGCAAAATTTTTTTATATCCCTGAAAAAAATGTACTACTTACTTGGTTATGAATGCATTCTGTTGTGTTGTACATGCCATGATTTTTAATAATTCTCATATCCACTTCCAAATTTATGTTTCACTTGCAGCCTCAAAAACTAAATTGAAGATGCATGAATATTTTTCTTAGTCATGTGGATTATTTAGTTTCATGAAATGAGGTCAGGAAGTTTATGTAAGTCAATAGCAAACACTGTCTGACGATCACAGGCTGCAGACAAACGGATGGGCCCATTTCGTTTATCTAAAATGCATTTCTATTTCTATTTCACAAGTGGCCCCAGTACCTGACATAGCTATTGAATGATGAGCGTGCTCAGAATTCTCTGATCTGCTTTCTTTTTCCTAATTTTGAAAGTCTCTCCCAAAAAGCTGACCCAAACAGATAAACTAATGTACCAGGAAAAGCCTTTGTTTCAAATTTAAGTAATGAATTTTTTATTTAGGTGAGAGATTATACATTCTGGAAGCTGAAGTCTCTTAGTTTCCTAGGAGCCAAAGAAAAATAACAAGGGAGAATGATAGATGAAAAAATGTGTCACTTTGGTCTACAATTTTCTGGATTGAATGGACTCAAATTCTTGGTGATTCTTTCACATGTGAGCTATTTGTCATCCTGAATTTGTTCAGTAACTGGGATGAAGTTGAGAAAGTAGCTGTGGATTGAGCTGTAATGGGCTCTACCTTGATTTAATATATGCCCATCAAACTCTCCTTTTGCTGCTCTCACATAGGTAACATTTTAGAGTCTATATAATACTTCTTCACTAGGTTACAATATTAATCTATTTGCAGCATTTCTTACTAACCTGGAGGCTACTCATCCTCTTTCAAAGTACAGAATATGATATCTGTTAAGATTTTATGTGGGCTGATTGTACAGTTTAATGCTTGAGGTTCAATACTATTGAACCCTATTCATGTTTTGGGAGCAATCACTCATTGATTACATGTTTTCCAGAAGGGAGAGAGGCAAGTTGCCCTATTATAATTCCTATTAGAAGCAGTCTATTTAATGAGAAAATGAGTATAACTATGTATGGAATGTGTTAATACTTACAGGGAAAAGATCTTGTAAAGTCTTTTGCTGAAAAATTTAAATTATCATTTTAATAAAGGAATATTGAACTCAAAAGTAGTCTCAAAGTATAGCCACCCATTTCTGGTTTAAGAAGGTAGAGAGAACCCATGTAGTGATCTTCCATCCTTCAAAACATAGCATTTAAATGAAGTTAAAAGTACATAAATTCAAACAATTCTAGATATGCAAGCTTTTTTTGAGAAACAAAATTTTGGAAATTTGGAAAAATATAAGAACAGAGAAAATTGCAGTACAAAACATGATAAAAACTAATTACTTCAGATGAATCGGTAATAGTCCAAGGTATATAAGATATTAAAGAAACTGCAAATATTATAAAGAGTGAAAATCAAGAAAATATTGTAGCTATTCAGTGAGAAATAAGGCTGAACACTCAGGATCATTTCAGTCCTTTTCTGACATATGACTTTGAGAATGTAAGATGTATATTTTTAATGTTACAAGCCCGCAAGAACTAGTAAAATGAGAGCGGAGATAAAACTATCAGAGTTTCAGGAAGAGGCAAACCTCTGGTAGATGACTTCTGCTCAGAAAGAGAAGCCAACAGATATTTTAGCAAAGAGAAGTATAGTCACAGATTAAAGACTTAACAGACCAAATAGACTTTAACATAAAGACTATTACAAAAGACAAAGAAGGACACTACATAATGATCAGGGGATCAATTCAAGAAAAAGATATAACAATTACAAATATATATGTACCCAGTATAGGAGCACCATGATATATAAGGCACATGTTAACAAACATAAAAGGAGAAGTCGACAGTTAACACAATTAACACAATAATAGTGCGGGACTTTAACATCCCACTTACATCAGTGGACAGATCATTTAGACAGAAGATCAATAGAAAGCATAGACCTTAAATGACACATTAGACCAGATAGACTTAATTGACATTTATAGAGCATTCCATCTAAAAGCAGCAGAATACTCATTCTTTTCAAGTGCATATGGAACATTCTCCAGGATAGATCACATGCTGGGCCTCAGTAAATTTAAGAAAATTGAAATCACATCAAACTTCCTTTTTGACCACATTGCTACAGGATACAAATCAACCACACACACACACACACACACACACACACACACACACACAAAGCTGCAAACTATACAAACATGAAATCTATACAGTATGCTACTTAACAAGCAATGGATCACTAAAGAACAGGTTATGAGATCGAAGCTGTCATGAATAGGTTAGTCACCTTATAAATGAGACCCCAGAGAGACCCCTTTCCTCTTCTATCACGTGAGGTTACACCACCATCTATGAACCAGGAATCTTGCCTTCACTGAACACCTAATCTGCCAGCACCTTGATCTTGGACTTCTCAGCTCGTAGAACTGTGAGAAATAATTTTCTGTTCCTTATAAGCACCCAGTCATTGGTATTTTGTTATACTAGTCCAAACTAAGAAAAGAGGTAACCATTATTACCTCCATGAAGAATATAATTGTTTTGAGAAGTATATCTTATTCCATGGCACATCTGTGAATGTGTGTGAGTATACATCTGTGATACTATCATATTATGAATATGTAAACACTGAGTATCAAAGCAGAATTATAATAAATCCATAATGAGAAAGTGGGGATGGAAGGATGTGTGTGTGTAGATGGGGGAGAGGGATAAGTTGAGGAAAAAAAGGCACTAAATGATATTTTTAGCTGAAGCAATCAAAACAGCAGTGAAACCATATTATTTTGAGATTTGGAGATAAATGCCAAAATAGACCAGAGAAACAGCTGGAAGTTCTTCTGTAGAACAAATAGTTTATCAACCACAAAATAGAGGGCTTTCTTCAGTATTCTGTGCTAAGCCTTGTGGATGTCTTTATAAATTAAGTACTTGTTTAAATTTAGTTAAAAAAAATAACATAAGGAAAGATACTCTATCCGTAAAGCATGAAAAGGCTGCCATGGAAAAAAGAAAACCATTATCAAGAAAGAATTCATAGAATTAAAAATATAATGTCTCATATAGACAGTTC
>SJYQ01006907.1:311563-324320 GCA_006410935.1 Redunca redunca
ATTTGTCTTTTATGAGTGGGATTTTTGCTTGATAAATTCTCATCATCTGTCTTCTGTATTTCTTTGAGAATCAAGCTAAAAACAAGCTTAGATTTTAAAGTTGGATCCATTTCAAAATATTTTTATAGAATTTGTTAAAATTTATAATTGTCAAGAACAACTTTTTAAAAACTTGTTTCTTCTGATTCTTAAATAACTGATCCAAGTTTTACTACTTGGAAAAATAAACATGTTCTGTAAAGGACTATGTGGTTACGAAATAGGTAGCAACCTTGATGACCTCATCATAAACATGTTTACAACATTTTTTTCAAAATGTATTCCTTTTAGGAATATTTTAGCAGTTTACATGTATAGTGAAGAAATATGAAATTTAGACATTCCTTCAATTTGATTTCAAATTATTTTCCTTCTTTAATTTATATGTTGCATCTGAAATAAATTAACTAGTACTCTTCTGTATGTGGTGGGTGATTTGGATTCACCTTTTTGTTCCTTACTGTAATTTTCATAATTGTATGCTATATATATATATATATATGGAGAAGACAATGGCAACCCACTCCAGTATTCTTGCCTGGAAGATCCCATAGATGGAGGAGCCTGGTAGGCTGCAGTCCTTGGGGTCGCTAAGAATCTGACATGACTGAGCAACTTCACTTTCACTTTTCACTTTCACGCATTGGAGAAGGAAATGGCACCCCACTCCAGTGTTCTTGCCTGGAGAATCCCAGGGACAGGGGAGCCTGGTAGGAGGCCGTCTATGGGGTCGCACAGAGTCTGACACGACTGAAGCGACTTAGCAGCAGCAGCATATATATATGCACACATTATTTCTAGTATCATCAAAAGCTAATAACTTTGAACAGACTCATGAAGGAAGAGAAATCTGATTTCAACACTTCTTGCCACATTATAATTAGTTCCTGTTGTTTGTTGTTGTTGTTTAGTTGCTAGGTTGTGTCTGACTCTTTTGTGACCCTGTGGGCTGTTGCCCACCATGGTCCTTTCTCCATGGGGTTTCCCAGGCAAGAAAACTGGAGGGGGTTTTGCCATTTCCTTCTCCAGGGGATCTTCCCCACCCAGGGATCGAACCCGTGTCTCCTGCATTGGGAGGTGGATTCTTTACTACTGAGCCAGTTAGATTCTTGGGGGAGGGCATGGCTACCCGCTCCAGTATTCTTACCTGGAGAATCCCATGGACAGAGGAGCCTCATGGGCTATAGTCCATGGGGTCACAAAGAGTCGGATAGCACACAGCACATCTCTTCTTCTCAGCATAAACTTGGTAGGAGAGTCAGAGAAGAAAAGCTGAGAGAATGGGTAAGTGTCTTCTTTCCCACCCTCAGTGAGAGTCCCTCCAGGGCCGGCGCGTGACTTCAGATTTCTCACCTGGGCACCAGCTGCTTCTGCCTCACTTCTGAAGCTTTGTCTTTGTCTAGATGCTGACTGGTGCCACTGTCACAGCAGCTGGGCTGTGGTCCAGGATGGTGCCTTGATGACCATTGCAAATCTGCTCTGAGAAACAGCCCAGAACATAAAAATGGGAGTGAAATTAAATGCTGTTTCTACCACTCTCTGCTTCTTAGTCTGACCAGACACCAGGGTTGAGATTCCACATGACTTCTTTGGTGGTTCAAATACACGCAGTGGATCCTGGAACAACATGGGTTTGAAATGTCCAGATTCACTTACGTGTGGGTTCTCTTCTTCAGTAAATATGTCCAGCAATACTACATGATTGAATCTGAGGATACAAAAGCATGAATACAGAGGGTCAACTGTAAAGTTATCTCATGATCTGTGACTACACAGGGGTCTGTGCTTCACCCCTCACATTGTGGAAGGGTTCACGCTAATGACTTCCTAGTATCTTGAGAATTAACATCACATTTTCACCCATATGGGTCATCTGTCACTGTCTTGCTTGTCGATTTTTCTTCTGGGATTATCAGAACCTACTCTCTGTGATTTTGGCAGTGTTGCCAGTGACACGTTGTGGCAGGTTGAAAAACTGCCCCCTCGGAAGATCCCCATGACCTAATCTTTGAAACCTGTGAATGTTAGCTGATTGTGAGAAAAATGTGGTAGAATTAGACATCTTGACATGAGTAGGTTACCTTGAATTATATGGATAAGCCATAAATAATAAATCAATTCTGAATATTCATTGGAAGGATGGTTGCTAAAGCTCCAATACTTTGGACACATGATGTGAAGAGCAGACTCATTGGAAAAGACCCTGATGCTGGGAAAGATTAGAGGCAAAAGGAGAAGTGGGCAGCAGAGGATGAGATGTTTAGCTAGCATCACTGAATGAATGGACATGAGTTTGAGCAAACTCCGGGAGATAGTGGAGGACAGAGGAGCCTCGTGTGATGCAGTCCCTGGGGTCACAGAGTCGGACATGATTTAGTGACTGAACCACAACGGCAACAAAGCCTTAAATGCATTCATAACTGTCCTTTGAAGAGTGAGGTGAAGGGATGTTTGACAAACACCCGCAGAGGAGAAATTCGTATGTCGGTAGAGCAGAGGGAGACTGGAAGAAGTTGGCCTTGAAGACTGATGTGGCCAATCTTTTGACTTAAACTCGTCAGTGAGATTTTATCACTTGTCACAGTGATAGTGACAAGTTCTAAGGGCTTGGTTAAAATGATTTAAAGTTTATCTAATGTTAATATTAATACTTCTCAAAGTAGATGATACTGCCAGTGTGTACTTAATTGAGACTCCTGAGGCTTATGAATTTACGGCCTATAATTTGTCTATGCTTTGAGAAAAGAGACTCTCTTTAGAGCACTGGGTCTAAAGTCTAATTTGGGTGACAAAGTGTGATTTGGTTCTGTTTGTAATAAACATTACCATTGGTTGAGGGAGCCAGTTAGCTCTGAGAAACACACTTGGCTTATAAATGCAGATCTCGAAGAACTCATTTGAAAGTCATATTTAAACCAGGTGTATGTGTGTGTATGTTCTTTGCTCAGTCATGTCCAACTCTTTGCAATCTCATGAACTATAGCCCACCAGGCTCCTCTGCCCATGGGGATTCTCCAGATAAGAATACTGGAGTGGGTTGCCATTTCCTTCTCCAGGGGATCTTCCTGACCCAGAGATCAAACCCAAGTCTCCTGCATTGCAGGCAGATTTTTAACCATCTGAGCCACCAGGGAAGCCCTAAAACCAGGTAGTTCTGTCCTTTAGAAAGAATACAAGTTAAATCTGAATCAACTATAAGGAAAGCTGAGTGCCAACGAATTGATGCTTTTGAACTCTGGTGCTGGAGAAGACGTTTGAGAGTCCCTTAGACTGCAAAGAGATCCAACCAGTCCATCCTAAAGGAAATCAGTCCCGAATATTCATTGGAAGGACTGATGCTGAAGCTGAAACTCTAAAACTTTGGCCACCTGATGTGAAGAACTGACTCATTGGAAAAGACCCTGTGCTGGGAAAGATTGAAGGCCGGAGGAGAAGGGGCCGAAGAGGATGAGATGGTTGGATGGCATCACCAACAAGATGGACATAAGTTTGAGCAAGTTCTGGGAGTTGGTGATGGGCAGGGAGGCCTGGCGTGCTGCAGCCCATGGGGTTGCAAAGTGTTGGCCATGACTGAGTGACTGAACTGAACTGACTGATCCTTTGTGCGGCTTATTCATTTCCTAAGGCTGCTGTAACAAATTACCACAGATTTAGTGGATTAAAACATTAGATACTTGTTCCCTCACAGTCCTGGAGGCCAGTAGTCTGAAATCCAGATGCCAACAGGACCATGCTCTCCCTGGAGCTCTGGGGGATGATCCTTCCTGCCTCTTCTCGCTTCTGGTGGCTCCAGGTGTTCCTGGGCTTGTTGGCATATCACTCCAGTCTCTTCCTCATTTTCATATGGTCCTCTCCATGAGTCAGAGTGACAAATGTCCTTTGCCTTTCTGGTATAAGGATATCTTATCATTGGATTCTGGAGAAGGCAATGGTAACCCACTCCAACTCATCAGCTAATCTAGAGTGATCTCATCTTGAGATCCCTTAAATAGATTTACAAAATCGTTTCTCCAAATATGGTCACATTCACAGCTTCTAGAGATATCTCTTTTGCAAGACTACCATTTAACCCAGTGTGGATGGTGTTCAGGGGGTTTTCAGAAGACATCTTTCCAAGTTTATGCATCTTTGTTTCAAAGAGATCCCACCCATCCATGGTTCTCTCAGGCTTCTCCTTGGGCTGTAGCTGCAAGAATTTTTTTAAAATGACTCTTCCTTTTTTCCCCTATCTCAGGATTTCTTAATCTCAGCATTCTTGACATTTAGATCAGATAATTCTTTGGGGTGTGGGATGAGCTGTCCTGTGCCCAGTAGAATGTGGGATGGAGGCGGCAGCTCTGAGTTTTGTGCCCTAGAAACTAGTGGCACCTTGCCTTCCAGTTGCAACACCAAAACTATCTCCAGATGTTGTCAACTACCCCCTGGGGTGCAAAGTCATCCCCATTTGAGAAGCATACTCTGTCTCCATCTCCCTGGATGATGATGATAAATGTTTTCAACAGAAAGGGGAAGGGTGAAGAGATTAGAGAACAGGAAATTGGAGGGCTCAGAGGTAAATGTCAGTTCTTCTTTTCCTGTTCTTGAATTGGAGGGGATGGATCTTCTCTGGCGAAACAAATGGGCTGTGGAAACCTGCCCTCCCGACCCTTTCCTGGCGTGGTCATACCTTAGAGGTACAAGGAGGTCAATGGCGGCAGACAGCTTGCTTGTCCTAACGCTCCTCCCAGTGATATCCTGGAAGACGGCTCTGAAGATGGTCATGCCTGGACTTGCTCTGCGACCGCACCAGATGTTAGATGGTCTCCCCACATCCCTGGGGCAGCTATGGAAGCTCAGCATCCTCAAAAGCCTTTGGATACAGTAGCCGGGAATCGAGAGGATGGGATTTCTTTCTGTTTGTCTTCTGTTTCAGTACCATAATATAGCATGGTTAAAGCCCTGGGAGCTTACAGTTCTTGAGCTGGGGTCCTGAAGGGTTTCAGGAGCACTTCTCCTGCTGTATTTCAGCTACATTAGGACATCATGGTCCAGCCGCATAAGGGAAAAAGGAAATGTGAAGCCTAGCGCTTCCCTGCTATTTGGTATAATCACTGTCCACGGTTTCTTGTAAATATTGTTTGACTTTTTAAAGTTCAGATAGGAGGGCATCGGTGGTAGCCTTCCCAAAACCTGTTCAAATGACAGGTGTTGATAAATGATGAAATGCTGCCTAAGGCTGTGCCTAAGGGGATGCTTAAAGTTGGCATCTAAGCCCCGCTCTGCAGGGCGGACTTGGGTTGCTGGGGACACACTTCTGCCCAGATCCCCCTGCACTGCCCTCCCTCTCTGGTCCATCAGTCAGTGCCCAGCCTGAGACAGGGAGCTGATAAAAATGCAAGGTCAGCTCTGAGAAAGTCCCCAGGACAAGATGTACATCGATGAATCATTCCCAGCTCTCCAGCTTCCTGCACGTTGACCTGATCTCCAGCTCAACTCAGACCTCTCCGCTGTCTGCAGGTGCTGTTCTCCTGTTCATACTCTAGACTTCTGTCTGTGTGTGCTCAATCGCTCAGTTGTGTCTGACGATTTGTGACCCTTTGGGCTGTAGCCCACCAGGCTCCTCTGTGAATGGAATTTCCTAGGCAAGAATACTGGAACGGGTTGCCATTTCCTCCTCCAGGGGATCTTCCCGACCCGGGGATGGAACCTGCATCTCTTGGATCTCCTGCATTAGCAGGTGGATTCTTTACCACTGCTTCACCTGGGCAGCTGTTATTTTAATTGTCCCTTCCACGCCAGCTGTTTCTTCATAACTCTCCTGTTGCTGTTCTCGTTTGCTCTCCTCCAGCCCATCAGAACTAGACTAGACGGACGGGTGATCGCCAAGGGCCCATTCAGCCCTGAGATTCTGAATGTTCCGTGTGTCATTTGCTTTGGCTCCTCCTTCAGAAGAGTTAAGCTCACCATCAATGTTTAATTAATATTGAGGGTGCAGCAGACGCAGCTCAGTCTGTGCCTTTAATGGCCAGTTGACTGTGGGGTTGGTTTATCAAGCCCGTCCGAATGGCTAACTGAAGAGATCCCAAGGTGCTAACAGCTCCATCAAGCAAGTATTTACTTAGGCTAATGGCCTCCATTCAACAGTGGGCAGAGCCAAAGACTCGGAGAGTTCATTGCTAAAATGTTATAATAATGGTTTGGAAATTGTGCAACAGTGGGGCCGTTTTAAAGTGTTTGAATCTTACCATGCTTTCTCACTAAAGATGTCCTCTGTATATTTGCCTGCATGTGCCTGTTGAGTTGTATCCAGCTCTTTGCGACTCCATGGGCTGTAGCTGTCCAGGCTTCTCTGTCTATGGAAGTTTTCAGTCAAGAATATTGGAGTGGGTAAACATTCCTTTCTCCAAGGCCTCTTCCCAACCCAGGGATCAAACCCTGGGTTTGGCAGGTGGATTCTTTACCACTGAGCCAACTGGGAAGCCCTTATATATTTCAAGTTGTGAAAGGATCACATACTACCACAATCTTGAAAAAGAAGTTTCATCACAGATATTTTCCTTTAATAACCTGGTTCAAAATTCTGTGCCAAAGAGTGAAATCATTACAGCAGTAGAAAATTAAACTATGTAAATATTGTTATTTATATATTTTTGGTTGTTTGAGAGAACTGGTAAAAAACCTTTCAAAAAAGAGATAGGATCACGATGCTCTTATTCTAACCGTCTGTGTTAGTCTTCTAGGAATGCTGTAACAGAGCAACAGAAACTGAGCGGCTTCAAGCAGCAGAAGTATATTCCCTCACAGGTCTTGAGGCCAAAACTCTGAAACCAAGGTGTCAGCAGGGCCGTGCTCTCTGTGAAGGTGCCAGGGGAGGGTCCTTTTTTGCCTCTTCCAGCTTCGGGTGTTTTCCACCAGTCCTTGGCATCCTGGCTTGTAAATGCAGACCCCAGACTCGTGCCCACCTTCTCCCTATTTGTCGTCACATCAGCTTCACTCTGTGTTTATCTGTCTCAGGGTCCAAATTTCTCCTTTTCTAAAGGACACCGGTCAAATGGATTAGAGCCCATCCTAATGAAAGTGAAAAGTGAAAGTTGCTCAGTCCTGCCCAGTACATTGTGACCCCATGGACCTTAGCCCACCAGGCTCCTCTGTCCATGGGATTCTTCAGGCAAGAACACCGGAGTGGGTTGCCATTGCCTTCTCCAGGGGATCTCTATGACCCAGGGACAGAACCTGGGTCTCCCCTCATCTAACTCGGTTACCTCTAGAAAAATGTTATTTCCTATTGACACCACATTTTGAGGTACTAGGAATTAGGATTTCAAAGTATCATTTATGGGAGGGATGCAATTCAAACTTTTAACACTGTCAATATCATTTTCAATAATAGAACATTTTGATCACCTAAGTTCATATCTATGTATTTAAATCTGCACACATGTGTGAGAAAGTAAATCATCATCTGCCTTCTACCCTCTATGGAATAGTTTAGCTGATGGTATGAAATTTAGAAAAAAAAAAGTAGTTTTTGTTAAGTTGAATTTGTCACTTTTCAACATTTGGCTGATAATTAGATTCTGTTTAGGTAACCACCATGCCACCTTTTCAATTTTCTTTAAAGAGAAGGATAGTTGATTTACAATGTGCACGAATTTCTGCTGCAGCAAAGTGACTCAGTTATGCCACGCTGTTTTCCATCTTTTTCCTCAACCCTTTGTGTTTGCTCCTCATGAAGCATCCAGTTTCCCTGATGGTGCAGTGGTAAAGAACCCGCCCGCCAATTCATGAGAGAGGAGAGGTGGGTTTGATCCCTGGGTCAGGAAGATCCCCTGGAGGAGGGCATGGCAACCCACTCTCGTATTCTTGCCTGGGAAATCCCATGGACAGAGGACGCCGGTGGGCTACAGTCCATGGGGCTGCGAAAGGGTTGGACAAAGAGACCAAACAACGACAAAACGGATCATCCAGGGATGCTGGTTGTCTTCTCTGAGATTTAACTGTTGTTCTCTGCCCATCATGAATCACTTCCTGAGTCTTATCATCCAGAGGGAGACCCTGAAGCTTCTGCTGTAACTCAGTGAAAGCTCCTCGAGGAGAAGAGAGTGTCTTTACACCTTTTTTTTAGCCCATAAAATGTAGAGCATGGTGACTGACATAGCAAATGTACTCTGTCTTTCCCTCCCATTTCCTCTTTTCTCTGCCCAATATTGGTGCTGTCCGTACTAATCCTGAAATTTAAAAATTATATTGCAAAGGTATTATTTCCTAAGTTAGTTCTGAAATTTAAAAGTCCAAGTATTCCATCTGGACCAGGTTACATTCTGCATGATGTTCTACATTTACATTTGATTGGAGACTTTCTAAAATGCTGATTTCCTTTTCTAATTAGAAAAAACAAGTAACCAAATTAACCTTGAGCACCAAAGGTATAAAATGTAAAAGTAAAAAATTTCAGGCATTGTAAAGATCTGACCAAGCACATAATAATATGATGCCTTTTGNNNATATGATGCCTTTTGGCAACTGAGTATAAAATGGAATTACACATAACCATAAATGTAAATGTGTTCCCTGAGTCAGAATAGAATGTGTAATATATTTACCTTGGTAAATAGAGATTTTACATTGATGGTTTTTTTTATTAGCCTTGAATGTGTGAATAAGAGTATAGTTCTAATAATAGGTGGCTCCCTGCCCCCAAACAGGAAATCATAATAGCCTTTTTCATTTGAAGCATGATTGAAGCAAATATATGTGATCCTAAACTCATTGCTCATGAGTTTGCTTTTCATAAAAAAAGAAAATGAATGATCCAGGAGCAGTAAACTTGAGCAGATAATATATGCTTGAAGTAAATTGAAAATGAGGAGAATAGGGTGATTCAAACAAAACTTTTGAGGGTACATGCCATGTATGCAATAAGTAAATTGCTGATGAAATTATTTAATGTCTTACTGTAATATTTTTGTCTCCTTATAAATTTCAGGGTTTTTAAAAAATTAGCTCATAAGATTTCAAGCCCTAATTCCCCCCCTCCCCACCTCCACAGCATTGGAAGTGGGAATGAACTCTGCCAGAAAAGGCAGATTCATTGTTAATAAGTGCATTTGTGGAAAGTTGCCATTTCTCACATAGACCACCTAGTTCTCTATTTTCATGGAAAATGTGTATTTCATAGTTATAGAAATTGTCACATCATCTATATGCAGCCTGATGCTTGGAGAGCCCTGTATAAATATATTATGTTAAAGCTTTTGTAGAAAGAAAACTCTTTTACCAGTTTCTGACAAGTTCCAATTTATCATAGCAGTTTAAATATAGCCAATATATATACGAAGATTCATAGGTCAGCCTCTAAGACATGATAAGCTTATAAATGGAGGTATAGATAGTATATTAATTACACATTTCATTCACTGATAACCTTTTCCTGACCTTCTAAAATGACTGTTGTTTTTTTTTAATACCATATTCCTTTCCTCATGTGGGATTCAATTCTGTATTTCCTTGTCCCCATTACATACCCCCTTTTAAATTGATATGGCATCATTTGAACTTTTAAGTCCTTAATTACCATTCACAGCGTTAAAATACCCTTTAGCTGATAAGTAATAATCTGTTTGCTCCGCTGGTTGATCACAGACTTATTTGAAAAATAGAAGCTATATTTTCTGCTCATTCTACCTAGGACTGTTGAGTGCTATTTGGATGCAGACAGTTATTTCCAGTCAGATTTTCAGAGATATGTTGTTGTTCAGTCACTATGTTGTGTCTGATTCTTTGTGACCCCATGAACTGCAGCACACCAGGCTTCCCTGTCTTTTACTCTCTCCGAGAGCTTGCTCAAACTCATGTCCATTGAGTCAGTGATGCCATCCAACCATCCCATTCTCTGTTGCCCCCTGCCCCGTTTCTTCCTGCTCTCAGTCTTTCCCAGCATCAGGATGTACAATGTCATTTTCTGAAGATACTTAGCGATAGAAGAAATTTAACTTTTCCTGAATCTTACTTATATAATGGTGATCTTAGCCTATATATATATATATGTATATATGTATATGTATGTATATATCCATCTGTGTGCTAAGAACTCAGCATGTATTGAATCTGATAGCCACCATCTTTATTGAGACTTTGCATTCAAGGACAATGTGTCCGTATCACACCTGTAACCTTGGTGGGCTCCAGATTTGATCTCAGACTTGCTGGCTATAGCACATGCTCGTAACCTTCTAACGTAAATTCTGAATAGCAGGATGGGGAAGACAGTGACCCCTCCTCCTCCTCTCTCCACTGTTCATCCCTTTCCCTTTTAACTTCCACGTACCACCTTCATGAACCAATGGAAAACTCCATAAAGTCTACCATCCAAGCTCTTACTGGGAAATTATTCGGTCTCTCATCTCTCTCTTTGTTCACTTAATTCCAGCTCACAAAGGTTCATTTATTTCTGTGCAATGCCTTTTCCACTAGAATGAGTGTTTCAAATGTGAGTTAGGACAAGAGGCTCACTGATTTTTTAACACAGTAGTTCTCAAATCTGTTAGATCATCAGATTCCCTTAGCTGGACTTTTAAAGATGGAAATCCCCAAATCCCTCCAATGTCTAGTGAATAAGAATGGAGAGTCATGGAATTCCCGCCTTGAACAGGAACTTTGAGAAAGGAGAGCAAATGTGTCAGTCAAGCTTTGTGGGAGTGGATCCAAGCATGGGCTCTGAAAATAGTCCCTCTAAGCCTAGAAGTGCTGGAGATCTGTCAGGAGAGTGGATTTGCAGAGGCTGGAGGTCGGGTGGATTGAGTAAATGGAGAGTGGGATGTTCTGCTTTGACATTAGTGAACTTGAGTTCCCTGGCTGTCCAGTGGGTCTTTGAAAAGGCAGTTTAAAGTCTTAGTGGGTATAAAGATGGAGGAGGAAAACAGAGCATGTGAAAGTGAAAGAGTGAGAGGGAAAATGAATGAGTGGATGAACAAATGAGTGATGAACCAGGTAGATCTTGGAGTGGGGCTAGATTGTTGGCTCATGAGGAAGCCAGTTCCACCTTTCGTCCTCAGTGCAGAAGAAGAAGCTGTGATCTGCCCTGTGGATGAGGCGTTAGGACTCCAGTGTCCGTGGACTATGCAGATAACAGGTACAGGGTTTGGAGCCCTGAGGGGTTAAGCAGGTAGGCTGGTCTGTGGATATGTGAGGAGCATTTTGCCAAGGTGTGTAGACAGCATCGAGTATTGGGATATGCCAGGAAAGGAGTTTGGCAGTTAATACAGGACGGAGGCACGATGTCAGTCCTTGTGTGAGTAGCAGTAGGAGGAATCCAGGAGAGGATGGAGGGACAGGTTTCAGCATCCATCCATGGTGTCTGGCAGGAGTGTGACTTTCTGAGCCCAAGGCAAGGATCACTGCCCAGTTTGGGGGCAACTTGCCGATGTGATGGAGAATGTCTCATGGGTGTGTCTGGTTCCCCAAAGGGATGCGGGTTGCTGAGGCTTATTCCAGGTGTCATGCCTCCAAAGAGTCCTCCCTCTCCCAGCTTTCAAAGGCTGAGCAGCGACAGTGGAGCTGAACTGGGTGATGGTTAGGTGGTCCCTGCATCAGAGATGTGTGGTGACCAGCCCATGTGCCATCTTTTGAAGAAAAGATTTGGGGATAATCCACTGCTCTGTCTGATCTGAGTTTCTACTCCCCATTTCATTTTCTTGTCTCTGTTCTCCCTTCGATTATATGATTAATTAAAAGCCAACATTTTTTTTCCCTACCACTTACACCTCTGTTGGCAGGCGATAAGTGATATCAGGTGATAAGTTAGAGGGGGTGAAATATATAGACTGTGATTTGCAGAAAAAGAAACCACTTACTCTTCATTTCTTTTTAGAGAAAAGTATAACACATTAATTGATACAGAGGTAACATAGACACCAATAACATTCATCTTTTTATAGACTTATTTATTGATTTTTACAATAGATACTAACATCCCTTCCACTTGTACCTTAATATCAATTACTAATTTGAATTAACAGTTTCTTAATTCTGAATCCGGTATCACATGGCTGAAGTAGGAATATGGCAGATAAAGAGTTGATCTAAATAAATCTAAATTTGGAGGAGAAGGCGAGAGAAAACTGAAAATAAAGAAGTTAGATGAGCAAATGGTACAGGAGAGGAAGATAGGAAAAATTCTATAGGTGTAACCTGTAGACAAACTGAGGTCAAGAACCGTGTAGAATTTAATGATATGTATCAGATTTATTATCGTTATTGCAGAAAAGCAGCCGTTGCCTATATAGTGAGTATAAAACAGCTGGCTGTCAGCACTGCACCTTCAAAAATTCAAGTCTTTGTTTCTCTCTTAATAACTTTCTCTTGCAATTTAAAAGTTGAGAAAGTTTGTTTTTCGTATGCCTCTGGGTGCAGGGAGGGACAGGATGACTTCATAAACCCTTAAGAAGTCAAAGACCTTGAATGAAGACATTTTCTTAGAGGGAAGCAATTATCTGGACTGCTTTGACTCTCTCATTTCAAATCTTCCAAGAACAGAAATTACGAGGTCAATAGGGTTGACAAATAGATACAAGGTGCTGACTATTTGCACTGTGTTCTGTCAGGGAAGAAAGAGACAAGAGAACTCAGCAGAAGCTTCTGTTCTATTTCACAAGATAAGATTTATGCTCCTGAAGAATTAATAGTAATAGTGAGAGTGCTGTCCCAGTTCCTTTGTGATTAAACGCTGGCATGTGACAGC
>SJYQ01006907.1:325740-339600 GCA_006410935.1 Redunca redunca
TTTTTTTTTTTTTTTTTTGGTGATACTATATTTGCTAGAAATACAAACACCATTGAGAATGGCTTCACATTTATTTTCTCCTGTTTCATCAGCCTTGAAACTACATGTGTCTTCTCTTGCGCCTCCTGGTACACTTTTCCCTTCTCTGTGGGGCCCTGCTTCATGGACCATGGACCACCTCTGTACTTCCGTGCCTTCAAGTTTCTGATTGGTTGGACATGGGGCCAATGGAGAAGTCACACAAAACTTTGGTAGAGAAGTCAGGGAGGCCAGGGTTATCATCCACATAAGATCACCTCAGGCTGTCTGTAGCTCTAGACCAAAGGCCAGCTCTCCCAGGACACAGATCACAGAGCTCTGTACCACTTGGCTCTCTCTTTATGTACCCAGTCTTCTCTGATTTTGTCTGTCTGACCACCTGGTAGCCACTGGGGACTCTTATGTTGCCTTCTACCTGCTCACATTTTAATTTATAGTCCTTTTATTAAGCTTTCCTCAAATTATCTTATGTGATGATGTCACATATTTCTTATAGGACCTTTGATTTATAAAATATCCTATAAAGGTTTTTTTTTTTTTTTTTAAATTTTCCCAGAGTTTGGAAGTATTGTACACAGCATATGTAATACAGTAGATATGCCACTGTTTTAAATTTGTCTTACATTAGTTGCTAGTTCTCTCTGTCCATCAGTGGTTTTGCAGAGAGACAGATTTTAAGAATCTACATTTTTAATTGAGTTAGGTTGAATATGATGGCATTTAAGTTTTTAAGTTAGGAGTAGAGGAGAAAAGAACTTCAAAGTGTTTTGCCATGAAACAAAAAAATGACCAGAACAAGAGTTTGCTCATTTTTTTCCTGTAAAGGATCAGATAATGAGTTTTGAAGCTTTTGCAGGCCATGTGATCTCTGTTACAAGTAATCAGCTTTTCTATTTGTATTGCAAAACCAGGCGCAGGCAGTATGTAAATGAATAGAAATGGTTGTATAAATAAAACTTTATTGATAACAATAGGTGGTGAGCCAGATTGGCCTGCTTGCTATGGTTTGCTCATTTCTGTACTAGGAACACAGTGTTAGGAAATGGATATAATTTATTTCAAAGCATACAATTTTTGAAGCTATATAAATTATAAATCTTCACAATGCATGAAATTATGCAATCCTTGCCATTTAAATTATCATTTAAGTTCTATTTAAGGATAACTTCTAGTTATAGTTGTCTGAAAATAATTACAGTATATAAAGAAATACTTGGCTATAAAAACTACATATTTATGAAGAGAACTTGAGTGTCTAGTCTGTTTGAATTAAATAATATTTAGTGCTTTGTGTCAAGCCTAAAAATAGCACTTGATACTTTTGCTGACTCTGAGACCACTTAACAGATATTTAATTAACCATAGCAAGTGTGAATACAGATGGTATTTTCAGATCATGCTGATATTTGAGTTAAATATAAAAATGAATGTCCTTATCCATTTTCTGCATGGGTGCATGTGTGTTTGTGCATGAGTGCACCAATATATTAGTTCCTGGTCTTCAGCACTGCTGATCACTCTGGAGTGTGTGCTGTCCCCTCCATTGCATAGAGTGCACGCAGAACAAAAGCAGTGGGCTGAAATGGGTTGTGCATGTTTTGACTGCAGCTAAAGAAAGAAATGGAGAAGGAAATGGAAACCCACTCCATAGACAGAGAAGCCTGGTGGGCTACAGTCCATTGGGTCACAAAAGAGTCAGGCATGACTTAGTGATTAAACAACAATAAAAAAGCAAGGGAAGGTGTGCAAAGATTGAAGTCAATGAGTTGCCAGGGTCGGGAGGGCCTGGGCCCAGACAGATCACAAGAGACTCGTGTGTATCTCATCACAGATTGTTTCCATATCTGCTGATTGGCTTTACTTCAGATATTGGCAGACATGAATATTAACTGTGTGTGTGTGAGAGAGAGAGAGAGAGAAAGAGAAAGAGAGGAGAGAGAGAGATAAGAGGTTGAATATGTATGAACATTTGAATAAATGATTGTTCAATAAATGGTGATTGAAGGCGGAGGGCTAAGGAATATCTTATTTGTAGTGGAATGGGTTAACTGTCCATGCCTGGTCCAGTCAGCTGTGACCAGGAAGCAGATTGCACCTGCCTTTTGGGCTCACTCTTTGAAGGGGTGTTTCCCTGGCACTGGACATGGTGAGCTGAGGAGAAGAACACCAGTATCCATCTGGTTGCCCAAAGCAGACACGTGAGAATTTCAAATCAGGCTGCAAGGAAGGATTGCTGACCCTTTTTAACATATAGGACTAGGAGATAGAGAGGAGGTTGGTAATGGGCACCAGAGTATATGAAAAATAAAGCTATCAATCGAATTGTAGGAAAAAACTAATCATATATGTATATGATTATATATGTGTGTGTGTGTATATATATATATATATGCTGCCAAGTCGCTTCAGTCATGTCCAACTCTGTGCTACCCCATAGACAGCAGCCAACCAAGCTCCTCTGTCCCTGGGATTCTCTAGGCAGGAATATTGGAGTGGGTTGCCAGTTCCTTCTCCAGTACATGCATGCATGCTAAGTCACTTCAGTTGCGTCCAACTCTGTGCGACCCCACGGACAGCAGCCCACCAGGCTCCTCTGTCCACGGAATTCTCCAGGCAAGAATAGTGGAGTGGGTTGCCATTTCCTTCTCCATACTTGTATATATATATACATAATAATTATATATATATATATAATTGTACATTATATGTATATATAATTTAAATAGCTCTTTAATAGTTGTAACTATTTGAAAATTTGACTTCATGCTGATCCAATCAGGTAAGGGTAAGCCACTTACATGTAACACACAGGTACATTTTCAAAAGTAGCTTTGTGGGACACCTCTTTGTAGTTTCTTTTTAATATAATGTTACAAATAGAATTGAATTGCCTTTATTTGGCGTCTGTATTTGATCAAGAAGCTGGAATAAATCTCTAGTATATTCTTGGGAGCTGCATACAAAGA
Organism: Redunca redunca; assembly: GCA_006410935.1. NCBI lineage: Eukaryota > Metazoa > Chordata > Mammalia > Artiodactyla > Bovidae > Redunca > Redunca redunca. Next base: position 328,746 of record SJYQ01006907.1, read on the forward strand.
GATGAATACCATTTGGTGCAGTTCTCTAGAAAAGCTTGGCCTCCCAAGTTCGCACCTCCTGCTTCAGTTTTCGTGGGCACATCCATATGTTTTGATAGTATTTCTTTCACTCCGCATGAGCAGAGCATTGGGGATTCACGATTCATCCTAGGGCACCACCTCCATGGGGGAGAAGGTAGATCCCCGTGGGGGTGTGCTCCTCCCCTGGGCACCCAAGATGAGCCCTTCATGCCTCAGAAGGCGCCCCCTGCCCGCTCAGGACCACCGTTTGGCAGAGAAATGGATCTGGCAACCTGAAACAGCTGTTCTGGAAACTTGCGAGCTGATTGTTTCAGGTGGGCCTAGAGAAGAACCAGGCCCGACTGCTTTTGAGTCTCATGACTCACGGCTTTAACAGGGCGACCACAGTTTGAGTTAAACGATGTGTTTAATTTGGACATAGTATGTTGAGAGACTTAGGAGGTCCTTGTTAATCCCCTGTTTCTTTGGAGAGGAAGAGCTCGAGGCATTTTTGGCCTTTCACACCAACTCACAGAGGCCGCTAGCTTGGCTGGCTTTCAGCTTCATGACTGATACTCGGGCTCCCCTCCAAGATGGGTTGCAGTCTCCAGCCCCACATGATGGAAGGAGATTAGCTGCATCCTAAATGCAGGCACTTTGTGGGCAGGATCATTGTCTAACAAATCGTTGTTGTTCTGTGGCTCAGTCCTGTCCAGTGCTTTGTGACCCCATGGACTGCAGCACACCAGCACTTCCTTGTCCCTCACCATATCCCAGAATTTGCTCACACTTATCTATGAGCCACAATTAAGAGAATATTTATCCTCCATGCCCCAGCCCCAAACTAGAATTCTATTTTAATTAGTAAGCCTATGCCTTTAATATCCCTTTAAGTGATCTGGTCCCATCACTTCATGGGAAATAGATGGGGAAACAGTGGAAACAGTGTCAGACTTTATTTGGGGGGACTCCAAAATCACTGCAGATGGTGATTGCAGCCATGAAATTAAAAGATGCTTACTCCTTGGAAGGAAAGTTATGACCAACCTAGATAGCATATTCAAAAGCGGAGACATTAATTTGCCAACAAAGGTCCATCTAATCAAGGCTATGGTTTTTCCTGTGGTCATGTATGGATGTGAGAGTTGGACTGTGAAGAAGGCTGAGTGCCAGAGAATTGATGCCTTTGAACTGTGGTGTTGGAGAAGACTCTTGAGAGTCCCTTGGACTGCAAGGAGATCCAACCAGTCCATTCTGAAGGAGATCAGCCCCCGGATTTCTTTGGAGGGAATGATGCTAAAGCTGAAATTCCAGTACTTTGGCCACCTGAGGTGAAGAGTTGACTCATTGGAAAAGACTCTGATTCTGGGAGGGATTGGGGGCAGGAGGAGAAGGGGATGACCGAGGATGAGATGGCTGGATGGCATCACCGACTCAATGGATGTGAGTCTGAGTGAACTCTGGGAGTTCATGATGGACATGGAGGCCTGGCATGCTGCTATTCATGGGGTCGCAAAGAGTCAGACATGACTGAGTGACTGAACTGAACTGATCCCTTTAAAACTTACTCAATTATTATTGCTGTAGTTTGAATCGCATCGATTTTTAAAGCTGTAGATCTGTTTTTCCCCTTTGTTACATAAGTACCTGCGTAATACGGGAGATTTTGCCTCTTGGCCCACAAAGCCTAAAATACTTACTGTCGAGCCTTTATAGCAGTTTGGTAACAAGAGATGCTCAAAATTCTTACTAGAGTGGGAGGCTTCTTCGACAGTGGATGAAAGGCTAAGGAGGCTTGTGATGAGGTATAAGTGCTTCTAATTAAAAGGAGGGGGCTTGGGAAGTGTTGGGGGCATGAGGAATTTAGCGCAGAACTGTAGATGTTTCTTCCTGCCTTCCTCCCCTTTGGTGTTATTATTAGAATAGAATTATTAGAGAATGTGAGCTGTCCTGCTGGGCTGGCTGCCCCAGACTGACAAGACTATCTGGCTGGCCAAGGGGGAGCCCTCTTCCCCTTCCTGAGGCTAGGCTGTGAGGAGTGACCCCTCCCTCCCCCAGCGCTGGAGCAGAACTATAATTGAAGCAATGTGTGGTGCATTGGCACAAGGAGATCTATTTATCAAAGCATATCCGTTCTGCAGCGGTAGGCTGCTTCCAGCTGAAAACTGCAAGAACAAGGAAGGAGGCTGTTCTTCCTTTCACATAAAAGCCCCCTAGGTTCACACTAGCCCGTGATGGGGAGTCTGTTCCATTTGTGATTTTCTCAAAATGTGACCCTAAGAAAGAGTTCTTGAGTTAGAAAATAAAGGAAAACCATCCCATCGCTAGCAATTGTTAGTAATAATTGAGAAATTGTGTCTAATTTGAACCAATCTGATCCGTCATAAAAAAAGGAATGGAAGTCACTGATCTGCGCATTCATTGCTAACTCCCATAGGGCCGCTTTCTCTATGTAATTCATTCAGTATGTGTCTACACTGATACTTTTCAAGCAGGCAAACCTAGGTCTGAGTTTGCATTATGAAAATGAAGGTCTTTGGCTTTCTTCTTGTCATGATCAGTTTCTTTCAGAATTCTATATTAGCTCCTGGTTTATAGTGAGGGAAAGTGATTGCATCGCTAGATGTTCATTAGAGTGTGCTTTCATGTGGAATTGGAATATTCCATCAGGAAAACGCTTTTGATACAAAAATCACCATATATGTATTTTTAATAAAACTATGGATTGTTTACATTAAGATACATAACAATTAATTCCATGCACCTATGTTCTGTGTTAGATACTTTGACCATGAAAGTGAGTTGAAGTTTGGGCACTCTTTGAGATGGTAAGGAGCTGGGGGAACCCCTTGGGGGCTGTCACTGGAGAGAGAGGGGTATATACCTAAGGTTATACATGTTCTATGTAACAATAAGCGTATTCAGGGCAGTCACAGCTTACTAATTTGCCTGTGTTGGCGAATTTGGTTAAAGATAAGTTGGCAAGGGTAAACTGGCAATGTATCCAATTTTCCCAGTGAAAGAGTAAGCTAGAGAAAGCTTCAGGTGGCTCCCAGCATTCTATTCTCTCTTTTATACAGTTCATGAGGTTCTCACAGCAAATACACGGGGTGGTTTGCCATTTCCTCCTACAGGGGATCAGTTTCTCAGAACTCTGCACTGTGACTCATCCATCTTGGGTGGCCCTACTCAGCATGGCTCATAGCTTCGCTGGGTTACAGAAGCCCTTCAACATGGCAGGACAGTGATCCTTGAAGCGGATGGCTGGATGACATCACTGATGCAATGGACATGAACCCTTGCAAACTTCGGGAGATGGTGAGGAAGAGGGAGGCCTGGCATGATGTAGTTCATGGGGTCGCAAAGAGTTGGATACAACTAGGTGATTGAACAACCACAACAACCCATCATTCTGCCCCCTGGTGGACAGTGGAGCATTGTTACTATCTCAGGATTCACTTTCATGGATTCCTTGGTAGCTCAGATGGTAAAGAATCTGCCTGTGATGTAGGAGACCTAGGTTTGATCCTTGGGTCATCCTCTGGAGTAGGAAATGGCAACCCACTCCAATATTCTTGCGTTGAAAATTCCATGGACAGAGGAGCCTGGTGGGCTATAGTCCATGGGACTGCAACGAGTCAGACAGGCCTGCGGAGTCAGACATGACTGCCTTGTGTGGTAAAGGGATTTTGCATATGTAATTAACACTGAGGAGTGGAGTGTAAGTTAATCAAAAAGGGATATTATCCTAGTGGACTTGAGCTAACCATATGAGCCCTTAAGAGGGATTCCAAAGTAGTGCCAGATGCTCTGCTGTTGACCTTGAAGAAGCAAACTTCCATGTCATGGAGAGAGTCACTCGGCGAAGGTTGATGAGCAGCTCCTGGGAGCAGAGAGTCTCAGCCCCACAACCACAGGACCTGAACTTTCCCATAGTCATCGAATTTGGAAGAAGATCCTGGGCCTCAATCAGGGTCTTGGTGCCAGCTGACACTTCCACTACAGGCTGGTGAGATCATAAGAAGAGCTAAGCCACATCTGGCTTCTAACCCTCCAGAACGATGGACTGTTGAGTGGGTATTGCTTTAAGCCTCCAAGTTAATGACAGCTTGTTAGAAAGCAATGGAAAACTAAAACAGGAATGCATACATTTTCTATTGCTTTCCCTATTTAATAGCAAGTTGTCATAAACTTAGTGGCTTAAAACAATGTAAATTTTTCATCTTACCCCTCCTGGATGTCAGAAGTTCAAAATGGGGAAAACCAAGGTCTTGACATGGCTGTGTTCCTTCTGGAGGCTGTAGGAGACAGTCTTTTTCCTTTTTCCTTCTAGCTTCTAAAGGATCCCTGTCTTCCATGGCTCCTGGCCGTCTTCATCTTTAAAACCAGTGATTTTATCACCCTGGCCTCCGCTTTCTCCATTATATCTCTTTTCCTGTCTCCAACGCTCCTGCATCCTTCTTTCACTTATAAGGACTGTTGTGATAATATTGGGCTCACTAGATAATCCAACATAATCTCCCCATTTCAGGGTCAACTGATTAGCAACCTAAGTCTGTCTGCAGCCTAACCCCACCTCCTTTGCTATGTAATCTAATATATTCTCAGGTTCCAGAGATTAGGACATGTACATATTTATTCTGCCTATCATTAGGAATTCAGGTTTTATGTTTTGCAGTGGGAATACATATGTGTGACAGAGTGGAATATGTATTTCAGAAAGACCATTCCAGTGGAATGGCAGGGAGCCCATTTGGGAATTTGTTTGTCTGTCTGACAAGGTTATGGCTGCCAGCAAGCAGGATATGCCTCAGGATACCCATGGTGCTTGAGATTACACTAGTTCTAGAAATACTAGTCAATTAATTAAGTGGATTTAACTATAGATAAATGTTGTGTAGTATAGGTTTTCCTTAAGTCCATTTCACAAGGAAGGAGAGTGTGTCATTTTGTATATGTGTGTCCCTTTGATTGAAAGTTGTGGGAACTTGCGGTTACTCCATTTCTAGTCACTGCCTTTAGGGTATCTTGGGTCCCCTTCACTTGACTTACTGAAAACTCCAGGGACAAATTCATGATTCAGTGTTCCATGGGCCTCACTGTTTATTCTGGCCTCTTGTTCCAACCTGAATTTTCTCTTTGCTTCATTTTTCTTTCTGGGCTTTCCTCTATTGGTTGGGTCTTCATTATTTTGCTTGTATTCATTATTTCTTTCAAGTGTGTTTGACATTAATCTATTTGCTCCAGAAAATGAACCTTGTTTGAACTGAATTCTGATAATGCTCTTGTGGTTGAGTGGGGAAAAAAAAAAAGAGACATGAGCCGTCACTCACTTTTCTTAAGAGACTCCAGTATTCTGAGAAGCTAGGTGACCTGAAAAATGTCCAACAGCTAGCTGTCTTCGCCCCTCTCAGGGACAGGAGAATTTCTTGATCTCTTTTAATCAGGTTTCTGGGCTCTATTTACCTTACTGTTGAGAAATAGTTGTAAGAATTTCTCAATATCTCCCCATATCCTTGTCAATCAATGCATCAGTTTTAAAAAAAAAAATCAATAAATAATGTGGGTATGGAGTTTACTTTTCCTGTGAATTAGGGTTCCTCAACTTTGCTGCAGTAGGTATTTTGGGTGGATAACTCTGCATTATGAGACTGTCCTAAGCATTCGTTCTGTGATGCTTAAGAATATCCCTGACTTCCACCCACTGATGCCAGCATCACCCCCCAGCCCCTGCCCAGTTTAATAACCAAAAACAACTCCAGCCATGGCCAAATTCATCCCCAGTTGAGACCATTGGGAAAGCATATTTGACTAGGAGCTGTTGGCTGGATTAAATTAGGTGTTTGAATGAGGTATTTTAATTCCAGTAGAGCAGCATTCTGTGCTAGAGGGGAAATGAAAATGTTATTCTAATAGAAGTAAATAGGCCATTATCAAAGTATCCTAATTGTCTGTGGCTTTTTTATTTTGTTAGCTTTACCAGATCTACATCATAAAGATAGATTCAAAGATCATTAAATATTAGAGGTTAAATTGTGAGGATAATCCATATTTATGCAGAAATAGTAATATATTTGATGTTCTCATCTATAAACTGGGGATGAGGGCACCTGCCTCCTAGGTTTATTGTGAGGATGACATAAGGCTTACAAAATGGCTTTCGTTTTGCCTAGAAGCTCTCAATCCATGTTAACTAATATTGTCGGTAAGGAATCAGGTTAACGAAGAGATTCTTTAAATTATGTAAACACAGACAACACCCACATATCTTTGTTTTTAAAAACAGCTCTGTAATTCCTAGTATCTTCTTCCTCGGTAGAAATTGAAGATAAAACACAGTTGCATCCCCTTGTCTTGGAGAAATCTCCTCTGTATCAGACTAGAGTGAGTCCTGGTTGATGGTCTCCTGTGGTTCATTGAAGGCCAAGCCAGGAGAACTCAGGCTGACCCGAGGAGGTGTTTCAGCGCGAAGGTTGCCTATCTGACCAGCCAGGACTTGTTCCTGTCCTCTTACACTTTCTCCTCTGGCCAGAGTTTCAAACCATGGTCTTTACTTTTCCAGGTTGGCTTATGAAGTCTTACTGCTCATTGTCTGGGAATGTACTTCTCGTACTTCAGTAAAGTTACTGGGTTTGGGTGTAGAGTCCCCCAGCTTCCATGGTTCTGCAGGGGAATTCACGGGACTCTACAGGCCATCTCGTTCACAGCTGTGGTTTCTTATGGTGAAGGATACATAGCCAAGTCCAAGAAAGGAAAAGACCCAAGGGGAAAGTCCAGGGCAAACTAGGGATGAGCTACAACAGTCCTCTTCCAGGGGAGCCACACAGGATGGGCTTCATTCCAGGAACATTTGGGACAGCAGCACCTGTGAAGCACTGTCCACCAGGGAAGTTCACCGGACTCAGTGCCTCGGAGTCATGAGGGCTGGTCACATAGGCACGCTCTGCCTGGGACCTGCTAAACCTCCAGACTCCTTGAAGGAAAGCATGTTTCAACATAAACCATCTCATTATAGAAACAGTTTAGACCCAGTCAACCATTCTTAGAGGATAGAAACCCTTCTAAACCCAGCCTCCCAGATATCAGCTGAAGGCCACTGTCGCAAGCAGGTCCTTCTAGAGACCATGGTCTCGTGCCTGCTAAACAGACTCCTTTCTGTAGAGTTATTCAAAGGGGAGTGGAGTTCATTGTCATGAGAAATTTAATTCAATAGTGCTGGATCCCTGAGCCAGAAGACACCCTTAGAACTACCCCTTACCTTATCCAGGTGTAGATTTATTATTTTTTAATGCTGTGTATGTAAAAGAAGTAGAAAATACATGTTGAGAAATTCTATACACATTTATAGAAACCTTAAGATCACATTTCATCACATGAAATCTTGTATTTTATATTTTATGCTACTTTTGCTGCTATTAGATGAATAATTGTATGTGGCATATTTGCTTTCTTTTTAAGTGGAAATATAAAGGTATTTTCATGGATATTACCTCCTTTGAACTCTGTATCACTGATTTTGGTAACTAAGGCATTTTCTTCCCATATTTCTAGGTGAACAAACTAACTTAGGTTAGACGATTTGCTCAAAGTTGTATAGCTAATTAAGAAAAACAGTCCTTGTAACATAGAATTCCGCTCAGTGTTACGTGGCAGCCTGAATAGGAGGGGAGATTGGGGGGTAACGAGTATATGTAAATGTATGACTGAGTCCCTTCGTTGTTCAACTAAAACTGCCTGAACATTGATAATCAGCTATACTCAATACAAAACAAAAAGCTTAAAAAAAAGGTCCCCATGTTCCTCTATGAACTCCGCATCTTTCTCTAGAGTCTTGTTACTGACTCAGTTAAGAGTCCCACCTGCAACAGAGTAGGTTGTTATTAGCATTAATATTTATTTGTATTGCTTTCATGCCTACTGGAGCTAGTATTAAACTTTCCCTTATATGTCATCCTGCCGGCTAGACCCTTTCCTCCAACTCCCAACAAAGTGTCTCTCTGTGGGGACAGGGATTCTATTCTGGGTAGTTTGTTGCCAGTGAGGACTTTAGGTGGTTCCATGGCATAACAGATTTGAGGCATGAGGTTCTCAACTCTTCACCTGATGGTTTTTTTCTCAGTACAATTCCCTCCCCATGTGACTTTCTGTGATGAGTCCAAGGGATGCATTTTGGGTAGTTCCTTTAGTCTAAAGATCTGATCTTACAGTGTAGAGGGAGAAAAAAAATGAGCTTTTGCATAGCTTCTCAGAAGATAATTATATGATGCAGTGTATACCTTACTAGCTTATTTATCATGAAATTGTCATTGTTTCTAAAACAAATTGAAGTGTACCTACTTCAAAAATAATTTAGTATGTTTAAAACAGAAATAAATATAATTTATCCCCAAATTATTAAGCAATTACAAATCAAACGGTTGATGCTGATTAATTATCTATATACAAGGTAGCATTTTAAAAATTCATGATAAATTGCAGCAATCTGTTGAAGTGTTGAGGGTGATTATTTATAAAGTGTGATGTAAATGAAATTTGCCACAGTGGAAGGAAAATAAATTCCTTATTAACATCCAATTATCTCGTTCCCTCGCTTCTAGCATCAATATGCCCTACCTCTACATCAACTCTTACTGCTCAGGGACAATAATATTTACTAAGGTGGCATTTTTAGTTCCATCATCATCACAATTTTTTAAATTCCAGGTCAATGCCATCACCCTACACACAAATTCTGAACTTTAATGCAAAAATGACAATTAATAAGCTTTATTTCTTTCCCTGAGAGTTCCATGACCTCATTTTCTGTGTTTCCCTCAATGAATGGGTGGTCTTATCATTTTTATTGAATCAGGTTTCTGGAAGAAATTGTTGTGTACATCCTCCACACACAGAAAATGTTTTGCAAGTTCCTTCTCTAGATTTCTAAGTTCTGTCTGTCTCAGTAATTTTATCAGTGACTCAGATTAGGATTTAAAGGCTGTGCTAAAAATATCTGTGTAGTCTCAAATTAATAAGGTGATTGACAGTTTTAGGGTCCGTGGGTGTTTAACAGATAAAATCTTCCAAAGTAATATTTTCAAGTGCAAATATTAAGCTGCACAATTGAAGCTAAACCCACCACCAATTAAAAAAAAAAAACAAGAACCAACCATGTTAATCAAGAATGGGAAATACCAGAGATTTTTCAAGAAACACAAATCAACAGAATTTACATGGCTCTTAAAAAAAAAAGCAGTCATGTTTGTCAGTAATCAGTGTACAGTATTATGATACAGAATGCGTAACCTTAGCTTTTTCCCAACAAATCCTCTCATGTATGAGGAATCATGCATTTTTTGGATGCTATACCATTTTAAAATCTTTTAAACTTAGACAGAAGTAAAGAGAATAGTATTATGAAACTATGTATTAAGCAGTCAGTTAAACAGTTTATCCACATATTTTGCAAATCTTGTTGCATCTGTTTCCTTACCCACTTACCTCGCATCCACCACTTCTTGTTGTTGTTTAGTCGCTAAATCATGTCTGACTCTTCTGTGACCCCATGGACTGTGGCCCACTAAGCTCTTCTGCCCATGGGGTTTCCCAGGCAAGAATACTGGAGCCAGTTGCCATTTCTTTCTCCCAAGGGATCATCCATACCCAGAGATCAAACATGTACCTACTGCCACTGAACCACCCGGGGATCCCACATCCACCCCAAGCCACAAATTATTCTGAAGCAGACCTCAGACAACATGTCACATCATCTTCCAGCATTTTAGTTGAATTCTATACTTTGACGTTACAGTCGGAAAGTAGAGACAGGAAAGAAACCAGAATAACGAGAGAAATCAGATACCATGTTATCCAAGAAATTGGAAGAACTTGAGTATAGTTGTCTAGAGACTAGAAGACTCAGGGGGATGATTTAGGAGTCCATAAACAAGAGAGGGACAATAATGTGGAAGAAGGTTAAGAATTTATCTTTGTGTCTCCAGGGCGTAGAACTAGAACTAATGGGTAAAAGCTATGGGGTGATGGATGTCAGCTCAGTTAAAGAAAGAACTTTCTACAGCCAAGTGGGCTGAAGATTCGATGGCCTGTCACAAGAAATTGATGTTTTGAACCAACAGGATTTATCAAGTGGACAGAGCAACAACCTAGCAGCATGCTATAGAGGGGCAGGCAGGTGGGATTTAGATGAGATTTGAAGTCATCTAGCTCTCTCCAGACCCAAGATCCTATGAAGTACTGTTGGATTCTCAGCTCATCCTTATGAAATCAGAATCTAGTATTTTCTGAATATGAAAGCCAGGGAAGAGAATTTTCCTACTGTTTATAGTATGGACATATAGGGTGGTGAAAAGACCCTAGTGCCTTGAGCCAGCAAACTAGCACTTCACTTTGATCCTGCCACTTGCTCACTGGGCTTAATGAGATATTTACCCTCAACCTGAAGCTCAGCCTCCTAATCTATACTGTGGGCTTTTTAAGGAGTTTTCTGAGAATGTAACAAGGGGCCATCATTGAAGTCTCTCTCTTTTATTTTGTACTCAATTGGTTGCTTGATATTTAGTGTTTAAACTTACTGTTCAAATGTTCAGTTCAGTTCAGTCACTCAGTTGTGTCCGACTCTGTGACCCCAAGAATCGCAGCAGGCCAGTCCTCCCTGTCCATCAACAACTCCCAGAGTTCACTCAGATTTACGTCCATCGAGTCAGTGATGCCATCCAGCCATCTCATCCTCTGTCATCCCCTTCTCCTCCTGCCCCCAATCCCTCGCAGCATCAGAGTCTTTTCCAATGAGTCAACTCTTCTCATGAGGTGGCCAAAGTACTGGAGTTTCAGCTTTAGCATCATTCCTTCCAAAGAA
>SJYQ01006907.1:339825-382846 GCA_006410935.1 Redunca redunca
GTTTTCTGAATGTTGAGCTTTAAGCCAACTTTTTCACTCTCCTTTTTCACTTTCATCAAGAGGCTTTTTAGTTCCTCTTCACTTTCTGCCATAAGGGTGGTGTCATCTGCATATCTGAGGTTATTGATATTTCTCCCAGCAATCTTGATTCCAGCTTGTGTTTCTTCCAGCCCAGCGTTTCTCATGATGTACTCTGCATAGAATTTAAATAAGCAGGGTGACAATATACAGCCTTGATGTACTCCTTTTCCTATTTGGAAGCAGTCTGTTGTTCCATGTCCAGTTCTAACTGTTGCTTCCTGACCTGCATATAGGTTTCTCAAGAGGCAGGTCAGGTGGTCTGGTATTCTCATCTCTTTCAGAATTTTCCACAGTTGATTGTGATCCATACAATCAAAGGCTTTGGCATAGTCAATAAAACAGAAGTAGATGTTTTTTTGGAACTGTCTTGCTTTTTCCATGATCCAGCAGATGTTGGCAATTTGATCTCTGGTTCCTTTGTCTTTTCTAAAACCAGCTTGAACATCAGGAAATTCACGGTTCATGTATTGCTGAAGCCTGGCTTGGAGAATTTTGAGCATTACTTCACTAGCATGTGAGATGAGTGCAATTGTGTGGTAGTCTGAGCATTCTTTGGCCTTGCCTTTCTTTGGGATTGGCATGAAAACTGACTTTTTCCAGTCCTGTGGCCACTGCTGAGTTTTCCAAATTTGTTGGCATATTGAGTGCAGCACTTCCACAGCATCATCCTCCAGGATTTGAAATAGCTCAACTGGAATTCCGTCACCTCCACTAGCTTTGTTCATAGTGATGCTTTCTAAGGCCCACTTGACTTCACATTCCAGGATGTCTGGCTCTAGGTGAGTTATCACACCATTGTGATTATCTGGGTCGTGAAGATCTTTTTTGTACAGTTCTTCTGTGTATTCTTGCCACCTCTTCTTAATATCTTCTGCTTCTTTTAGGTCCATACCATTTCTGTCCTTTATCGAGCTCATCTTTGCATGAAATGTTCCCTCGGTATCTCTAATTTTCTTGAAGAGATCTCTAGTCTTTCCCATTCTGTTCTTTTCCTCTGTTTCTTTGCATTGATCACTGAGGAAGGCTTTCTTATCTCTTCTTGCTATTCTTTGGAACTCTGCATTCATATGCTTATATCTTTCCTTTTCTCCTTTGTTTTTCACTTCTTTTCACAGCTATTTGTAAGGCCTCCCCAGACAGCTGTTTTTACTTTTTTGCGTTTCTTTTCCATGGGGATGGTCTTGATCCCTGTCTCCTGTACAATGTCATGAACCTCAGTCCATAGTTCATCAGGCATTCTGTCTATCAGATCTAGGCCCTTAAATCTATTTCTCACTTCCATTGTATAATCATAAGGGATTTGATTTAGGTCATATCTGAATGGTCTAGCGGTTTTCCCTACTTTCTTCAATTTGAGTCTGAATTTGGTAATAAGGAGTTCATGATCTGAGCCACAGTCAGTTCCTGGTCTTGTTTTTGTTGACTGTATAGAGCTTCTCCATTTTTGGCTGCAAAGAATATATAATCAATCTGATTTTGGTGTTGACCATCTGGTGATGTCCATGTGTAGAGTCTTCTCCTGTGTTGTTGGAAGAGGCTGTTTGCTATGACCAGTGCATTTTCTTGGCAAAGCTCTATTAGTCTTTGCCCTGCTTCATTCCACATTCCAAGGCCAAATTTGCCTGTTACTCCAGGTGTTTCTTGACTTCCTACTTTTGCATTCCAGTCCCCTATAATGAAAAGGACATCTTTTTGGGGTGTTAGTTCTAAAAGGCCTTGTAGGTCTTCATAGAACTGTTCAACTTCAGCTTCTTCAGTGTTACTGGTTGGGGCATAGACTTGAATTACCGTGATACTGAATGGTTTGCCTTGGAGTCAAACAGATTATTCTGTCGTTTTTGAGATTGCATCCAGGTACTACATTTCGGACTTTTGTTGACCATGATGGCTACTCCATTTCTTCTGAGGGATTCCTGCCCACAGTAGTAGATATAATGGTCATCTGAGTTAAATTCACCCATTCCAGTCCATTTTGGTTCGCTGATTCCTAGAATATTGACGTTCACTCTTGCCATCTCTTGTTTGACCACTTCCAATTTGCCTTGATTCATGGACCTGACATTTCAGGTTCCTATGCAATATTGCTCTTTACAGCAATGTTTTCAAATGTTCAGCACCTCCCAAATCTTCATGTTAATATTGCTTTGATATAGTGGGAATTGTGTTAATTCGTTCAGCAGTGTGATCTGAGGATACAATGATCGCTCCACAGGGTCCATTCAGATGGAGGCTAGAAACTGCCTTCTTTGCCCTGATGGTGAAAGAGATTCCCTGCCCATTGAGGTTATGAGGGTGGCTGAACATAGATGGTGGGCATTTTGTGATGGATAGAATCGTCTTCATCACTCTCAGGAAAGATGGTCATTTTCAGTTTAACCATCCCTATGTCCTTCTGTCGAAAGAGAATAGTTGCAATAATTTCATTGCTATAATCTTCCTACATTTTTTTTTTCCTCACAGTGTGGGAAGAGGTTGCTCTAAAGATAAAATATTGTTTCCTAGTACTGTCTTAAGGGATCTGAGGAACATTTCCACTGTTGCCTAAAATTACGTTAAATAAAAGGGCTTATTCAACCAAGCATTGCATCATTACATTGACAGAGACTTTGTAAACATGAATAGTCATTCATGGAGCCCTAGCCCTCTAGAGATTGTCACAAATAACAAGGTATCCCCCAAATTATATGTTTCTGTTCATCCTCTTTATTAACAGTATTTACAAGTAGAGGCTTGCCCATAGATTCTATTTATAAGAAACCTAGAAAGTACAGAAACCCTCTCATGCTTTGGAGCGTGCCCCTGTGAGCTCTGACATTCTGCTATCTGAAACATCGCAACACAAAACTGTGGACAAGGCTGTTCTCTACTTGCACACATCAACCTGTGTCCAGAGATTTGAAGGATCCATCATTTCCTAAGATGCCCTGAGGGCAGAGGTAAAGCCAGCAATATTCGGAGTTTACACAGTGAGGAACAGAGCTCTGATGTCCTTTGCTCACCAGCAGGTTGGGGAATGTAAGATAAGTGGCTTTTTTGGTGATGGTGGGAGAAACTGTGGGAGAGGCTTGGAAGGAGGGAGTGCTGTGGGGCCAGGAATGTTAAAACCTAGCAATTCCTCTTTGGTCTTCCTCCACAAAGCACTGCCCTTCTCCTTCACACATTTTTGAGATGCATGAAATCACTGCATGCCAGCAGACTGCCTCACATTCCCTGCGAGTGTGTGGTGGGGAGCAGACCAGTGCTCCCTGCTCCTGTGTCTGGAGCCCAGACTTTCAGTGTTGATGGAAACCAGTCCTGTGAAGGTCAGAGGAAGCTGAGAGGACCGCCCCCCGGAACTTGGTTTAGCCTCACCCTGGAGGTGATGCGTGTTTTCATTGCCGCCTTTTGCCCCATGGGGAAGGTGATCTCCTGCCATCGGGGTTAGGAGGATGGCTGAATGCAGGACACCCGACCTTGGACAGAGGAGGTGATCACAGTGTGTGAGTCACCAGCACTCACAGCCCGGGTGGGAGGACACAGGCCACCAGGCAGGGCCGCCAGGGGAACAGAGTGGGCAACCAGGGGCTGTGGGAGGCAGACTTTGTAGGATCAAAGGGCAGAGTGCCCCTGGCTCCTGCAGGAGGATGTGATGGGAACACGTCCTCAACATGTGGTTGTTTAAATAACCACATGGGATGGCTGTGACCCAGGGATTAGCAGAAGCAGGGCCTCATCCTGTGACAAGGAGAGTCATTTCACTGAGGGACCTTATTCATGTGAGCAGAGCAGGAAGGACGCTTGCAGTCACACCATTCAAAGCCCTTTAGGTTTCCCCTAGATTTGGAGGCCGGCGAAGGCAATGGAACCCACTCCAGTACTCTTGCCTGGAAAATCCCATGGACAGAGGAGCCTGGTAGGCTGTAGTCCATGGGGTCGCTAAGAGTCAGACACGACTGAGCGACTTCACTTTCACTTTTCACTTTCATGCATTGGAGAAGGAAATGGCAACCATTCCAGTCTTCTTGCCTGGAGAATCCCAGGGGTCGGGGAGCCTGGTGGGCTGCAGAGTTGGACACAATTGAAGCAACTTAGCAGCAGCAGATTTGGAGGCAGCACATAGCCATAGACCTTCATTTTAGGACTGTTTGCTTGAAACTAAAAAAGGGAAAAAAAGGTACTTCTTGGCAGTCTCAGTGGACCACTCACTCATTGTTTCACTCAATTCATATATTACTACTCTTCCCCTACTTCTCTATTCCTAAATATTAAAGTGTGTATACATTACAGTTAGGGTCCCAAGAGTCAGATTAGAAGGAATTTTAGATCAAAGACATTCTTATTCACCTTTTGGGGGCTCCAAGTAAGGGATAAATGACTTTGTAGATAAAGACACTTGATTCTCAGCTACAGGCCACCTTCCCTTGCTTCACTTCCTTCCATCCTCAAGGCAGCAAATCTTGGAAACATCACAGGTTAGGCAGCCATGGAGGTTCTTGGTTAAAGAGCTGCTGTTATTGAAAAGGAAGGTAGCTCGTTGTCCTCAAGTAGGTTATACGTAAAGAATCTGCCTGCAATGTGGGAGACCTGGGTTCAGTCCCTGGGTCGGGAAGATCTCCTGGAGGAGAGCATGGCAACCCACTCCAGTATTCTTGCCTGGTAAACCCCCTGGACAGAGGAGCCTGGTGGGCTACAGTCCATGGGGTCACAAAGAGTCGGACATGACTGAGTGACTAAGCACAGCACAGCACAGGTTATACAAAATCAGAAAACTAGAGATGTGCTTCTTTTTTGAGTTTTCGTCTCTGTCTCCAGGGTCCACTGATGAAACACTGAATGTTACTCTCAGTTGAAATCGGGCGAGTGTGTAAATGTGAGGGTGTCCCACTCCTGATCAATGTGAAATCTCAAAACTGAGGACCAGAGGATAGTTTCCACTTAAGTCATTTCATTTGACATCAGGTTTTAACTTGCAGGCAGGCATGCATGAATGCTAAGTGGCTTCAGTCGTGTCCGATTCCGTACGACCCTATAGATGGCAGCCCACCAGGCTCCTCTGTCCCTGGGATTCTCCAGGCAAGAAGACTGGAGTGGGTTGCCATTTCCTTCTCCAGTGCATGTATTTAACTTACTTCCTTATAAAACAATGGCCACATTTTAACTTCAGGTGCTTATTCTAGTACCTTGCTCTTGGATTTGCTTTGGACAATACTTTTTTTTTTAATGTGTTTTTTCTTGGAGTCTAGGTGGTTTAATGCTTTCTGACTTCTTTTTCCTCTTTATCACTGTCAGCATCTAATTCAACCCCTTTCCCGTCTACTTCCTTCCTGGCTTCCATCCCTCTTTCCTTGCCCCTGGTTCTTTCTATCATCTTTATCCTCAGGCACAAGTCCTATTCCTCTTAGCTTATAGGAGTGTGTTGGGCAAGTGTGAAAGGTTCTCAAATATGAAATAATAGACCTAAACTAAAACTTAAGTGATCTATTTTGAGTGTATGTTTTATTCTCTTCCAAACTTACAACTAATTCCCCAAAATAGACTTGAATTGAAGTTTGTTTACATCTTTCATCACTGGCCCATATTTCTTAAAAAGAAACTAGGCACACAGCCACTGTTTGAGAGTTTCCAATCCTAAAATTAGTTTAAAGACAGCAAAAGTGGACTTACAAGCGAAATTCATCTCTTACCAGTCTCTGCAGGGGAGATGGGGAGAGATGAGGTGAGGAAAAACCCAGACCAAGAGGGACATCTTTTAGAGCAGCTATGGTTAAAAACCCAGTGCTATTAATAAGAATAACTTGACTTTTCCCGTGTAAGCATGATGAGAATCTAGAACAAGTCACAGGCATTAAAGACCATGTTCTCGTATGTTTCACAAGAAGCTAAACTCTAGTCATACATAAAGGTTAAATGGAAGGATGCACGTGTTCTAGTGGCTTCAATGACCCTGGAGGACAGAGTCCAAAAGCAAGCACAGTTTATTCCTTTTATTGTCTGACCTGTGGCTACTCACAATGCTTCTGACATCAAATGAGGGGTGTTTTCCTTAGACCAACAGTTCTGCTACTCTCTTGACACCAACTGGGTGTCCTACAATTCAGTTCCTACAGCTGACTTCCGGGAGTTCACCAGACCCACAGGTGAAGGACTCAGTGCCAATCAACTGATTGTTGTTTCAGAAAGTCCAGATTGTCATCTGTTTTCTGACCAATTGCCTATAAATCAGGCTTCCCACCTCCCCCTCCTCAGATTCAATAATATGCTACAGCAGCTCACAAAACTCAAGGAATCACTTTACCTTTATTCATTTACCAGTTTATTACAAAGGATGAAACTCAGACAGCCAAATGGAAGAGAGGTGCATATCTAGGTAATAATGGGGTGGGGGTATACATGAAAGAGCATCCATGGTCTTTCTCAACTGACATTCCTTCCAGCATCTTAAAGTGTTCACCAACCTCAACCAGGAAGCTTTCTGAACCCCGTCACTTAGGTATTTGGGGAAGGTTTCATTACATCAGCATGGATGGATGAATACATCTTTGAGTGTTGATTTAACTCTGTCTCTAGCCCCTCTCCCCTTCCAGCAGGAAAGACTGTAAGTTCCAGTTCTATGATCATAGAGCTACTGCCCCTTGGGCATCAGCTGCCATCCTGAAGCCCCCAGTTCAGTTCAGTTGCTCAGTCATGTCCAACTCTTTGCGACCCCATGGACTGCCGCACGCCAGGCTTCCCTGTCCATCACCAACTCCCGGACCTTGCTCAAACTCATGTCCATCGAGTTGGTGATGCCATCCAACCATCTCATCCTCAGTCATCCCCTTCTCTTCTCACCTTCAATCTTTCCCAGCATTAGGGTCTTTTCCAGTGAGTCAGTTCTTTGCATCAGGTGGCCAAAGTATTGGAGCTTCAGCTTCAGCATCAGTCCTTCCAATGAACACCCAGGACTGATCTCCTTTAGGATGGACTGGTTGGATATCCTTGCAGTCCAAGGGACTCTCAAGAGTCTTTTTCAACACCACAGTTCAAAAGCATCAATTCTTTAGTGCTCAGCCTTCTTTATGGTCCAGCTCTCACATCCATATGTGTGTGTGTGTGTGTGTGTGTGTGTGTGTGTGTTATTTGCCCAACCCACTCCAGTCCTCTTGCCTGGAAAATCCCATGGATGGAGGATCCTGGTTGGCTGCAGTCCATGGGGTCGCTAAGAGTTCGGCACTACTGAGCAATTTCACTTTCACTTTTCACTTTCATGCATTGGAGAAGGAAATGGCAACCCACTTCAGTATTCTTGCCTGGAGAATCCCAGGGACGGGGTAGCCTAGTGGGCTGCCGTCTATGGGGTCGCACAGAGTTGGACACTACTGAAGTGACTTAGCAGCAGTAGCAGCAGCAGTCCAACCCTTAACCCATGGACCCATGAAGCTCCTCTGTCCATGGTATTTCCAGGCAAGAATATTGCAATGGGTTGCCATTTTCTCCCCAGGGTATCCATACATGACTACTGGAAAAACCATAGCTTTGACTAAATGGACCTCTGTTGGCAAAATAATGTATCTGCTTGAAGCCACCATAGGGGTCATCAAGAGTCACCTCATTAGCATAAACTCAGAAGTGACTGAAAGTAGCTTCTTAATGAATAACAAAAGATATTCCTGTCACTTGGGGAAATTCCAAGGGTTTTAGAAATGTCTCAGGAGCTGAGGGTAAGAAGGACAGGACAAAGGTCGAATATACATTTCTCCTTATATCACACACTGATAACTAACTTTTATAAATGTCTCAAGGCATTATAAAAACTGTTTGTTTCAGTTTTCTCCAAATGTTGCAAGAAGCAAGTATTAATATTCTGAATAGATTTTTTTGGGGGCAGACAGCTTTATTTTTTTTTTTTTCTACTGACTGAATAGATTTAGCTTTTCAAATCATTTGAAGTTCTTTAAGCATTTACTTGAAATTTTATTTTCAAATCTCCCTCAAAGCAAAGGACATTTTCCTGTCAACACACATGGAAAGATGTGTTACTATAACCTTTTAAGAAAAGCAAGCTGTTGCCTGGTAGCTATGTGCATGTATCCCTCCCACGATAGCTGTATTCCAAGTTAAAGAGAGATACCTGAAGGATTAGAGGTGGATTCACATGGATGCTTCTTTAAATGATTACATTCTCCTAGTTTAATTAAGACTTTGTATTAAATGTCATTCTTAAGTTCTTGTTAGTACTAACTGAACTTGAGTCTCTTAGCCTGAATCACAGTAATCCAGTCTATTTTTAAAATTTTTATTATTATGTTTTAATTATGAAAGTGTTTTACAGGCAACTTGGAAAGTACAGAAATAGGTTATATATAATTTTATTGTTTATTACACTTATTTTTAAGTAGATAAAGTTTTTAGTTGCAGTTTCAGTATCAAACTCTTAAAAATTAATAAAATGAATATTCAGATAAGTGGAAGGATGTGGTAGACTTGAAAAGCACTGTGAACCAATTCAACAAAGTGAAGATTTATACAATTTTGACCCAACAGTATGATACAAATTCTGTTCAAGTTTCTATAGAAACTTGACTATGGAAGTTTCTACTTGACTACTTTCCATAGACTACAAACCAGGAGATACTGAAACTTACCAAGGGACATTTCACAAGGTGCAAAAACTTCATGGTCTAAACGTATTGAAATCATACAGAGTCTGTTCCCTTAATCACTGTGGAATTATGTTGGAAATCAACATCAAAACGTCAATCTATTGACAGCAGGTGGTGGTGAAGGAAAGTACAGTGTTTATCGCAGGACGTCAAGCGAGAACAGGTAGCTGATGCTCAAAATATCTGAACTCTGATGGTTTTCTGGGGAGGGTTTTTAAAGGCAGCGTTTGGGGTGAGGGTTGAGGTTCTTGGACTTTCTTCTCACTGGTTACCGGCAAGATAACAGGGTAATGTTTCTGGAACCTTAGTCATCCATCTTCTGACTGCAACTGGGTTGACTCTATGTGTCTATAGTCAGTATGCAGCCACCCTCCTCTACCTGGATGAAGGTCCTAGTTTCTGCAGAATGAGGCCAAGATATGCATCACATGGTTATATATAGCCCGTGAGGAGGAAGTAAATGTACGAAAAGCAACTCCGAAGATTCTGCACCACCATGAAAGTTTTTGAGGCAAGAACTCTCTGGGGAGCAGTCAGAGTCTTTGTTAACTTCGACTGAGTGCAGACTTTCTTCTGATTGGTCAATGGTGAGGTAATAGGGCGGTGCTCTGGGGATCTTGTCCTCAGCCTGTACCCTCTATCTGGGTGGGATCTTAGTGCCTGCAGAGGAAGAGGAACTCCAAGGTGTTGCAAGGAGAAATTGTAATCAGGTTTTTTTTGTTTTTGTTTTTTTTTTTTAGATTCATACAGAGTCTGGGTCTCTAATATAAATCACACATTTTGTGCTGGAACTGTCTCTTTTGATGAACATTTTTAGGTGTGACATAGAAGCTTTTACTTCATTTGGTTTGCCTTCAAGTGAAATTTGATTTGGTATGAAGAAAGATTATATATGTATTATATATAGTCTCCCAGATATGCTGAGCTTTACTTTTCCCCCATGTAACAGTGTAGTAGTAGTACATGGACCAAGAATCCTATTGGAAGCAAAAGGTGAGCTGAATTTTATCCATTAAACATTCTGAATGTCTCGTTACAGGTGGCTATGAAAAAATAATAGAAATGACTGATAAGAAGTGTTCTCTGTGTTTTGTTTTGTACTTTTGTTTTTTCACCTTGCAAAGGAGTTATGTTCTGGATTGTTGCCAGATGCAAAACTCTTCAGGGCCGAGTGGTAACAGCCACCACTCTGGTTATATGACATCATTCAATGGACAGCATACCCATAAGGATGAGAATGAGCTTGCCAATGCCTGGTGAAGACAGGAGATCCCAGGCCAGACTACTACTGATGTACTTTGCCCTTGAGTTTGTAGAGAGCTCCCATATTCATCTCTCCATACCTTACAACAATCCCATGAAACAAGAAAAACAGAGATTACTCTTCCCATTATACAGTTCAGCATGCTTTGCCCAGACTTGACACTCATTTTANTATATGACATCATTCAATGGACAGCGTACCCATAAGGATGAGAATGAGCTTGCCAATGCCTGGTGAAGACAGGAGATCCCAGGCCAGACTACTACTGATGTACTTTGCCCTTGAGTTTGTAGAGAGCTCCCATATTCATCTCTCCATACCTTACAACAATCCCATGAAACAAGAAAAACAGAGATTACTCTTCCCATTATACAGTTCAGCATGCTTTGCCCAGACTTGACACTCATTTTAAACCAATGCCCTTAAAACTAAGTTCCCCTGATAACAAATGTTAATGAGGTTTTTTTTGCCTTAAAATTTTTACCTTTTGTTCAGAAAGTTTCTAAAGGCAAAATCATTGTGCCTTCTTGTAAGCCTAGATTTGTTCTTCCAGTATTCTATTTTCGGGATGTCCTATGTGGCAAACAGACTTCTAAGTGTGGGGAGTAAAGGAGCAAGCCAGAAAGAAGGACTTTCTTCTCTTGGAAGGTGTATAAGAATTGGACTCCACACTTAAGAAAAGTATTACAGAGTGAAATGCAATGATACAGTGGGCAGTGTCTCTGCTCTCCTGTAGACAAGGCGGTTGGAAAAAGCCCACCCTTAGAAAGTCAGGTTTGAGCTTATGTCTGGAAGATGAGGAGTCAGGCAGAGGTAAGGGGAAGAGCTTCTGGAAAGAGAGACCAACAGAATCAAAGAACCAGAACAGACCTTGGTGGGCCAAAGGAATATAAGGAAGTTACTGGTTCCTGTTAGTCAAGGGGCAGAGGGATGGTATCAAGTAATCAGAGGAACAAATGGTGGTAAAATTTCACCAGGTTTTCGGAACAAGGCCAAGGACTCTGGCTATTATTTTAAGCCACTAGAACATATTCAATATCTAATTTTCATATTGAAAAATGTACTTTTTGTTGAAGTGTAGATAAATGGTTGTCGTTTAGTTGCTAAGTCACGTCCGACTCTTTGTGATCCCATGGACTGTAGCATGACATGTTTCCCTGTCCTTCACTATCTCCCAGAGTTTGCTCAAACTCATGCCCATTGTGTCAATGATGCCATCCAACCATCTCATCCTCTGCCATCCCTTTCTCCTTTTGCCTTCAATATTTTGCAGCATCAGGGTCTTTTCCAGTGAGTTGACTCTTCACATCAGGTGGCCAGAGTATTGGATCTTCAGCTTCAGCAACAATACTTCCAAAGTGTTCAGGGTTGAGTGGATTGAGATCTTTTTCTGCTTGTCATGGTCGATTGGATTTGTTGGTGGCTTGGAAGTTGGCAATGAGGAAATGAGAAGAATCCAGGATGCTTCATATACTTTTTACCCAAATGACTGGCTGGGTGATGATAGGGAAATCCTGAGGGGAGGGGAAGCAAGTTGAGACACACTGAAGACCAGACATGGTAATTTGGATGCATTCAGCTGGAGACCCCTTTTGATTATCCCAGGGGATATATTCCAAGAGAGAGTTAAAAATATGAATCATTGCTGGCAATGGACAAGAATGGAGGGACTGTGAATTGATGGCTTTTATCATCGTGGGACCAGATCATAGTCCCCAGGAAGGAAAGATTGAGAGGAAAGACAAGAGCCCCAGACAGATGGCAGAGGCAGGCCAGCATTTGGAGGGAACACAGAGGAGGAAGAATTGCTAAAGGAGGCTCAGCTAGCGAGTGGAGAAGAAAACCTGGAGAGTGTGAGCTGTAGAACATGGGGAGAAGGCAGCTCTTGCAGGAAGGAAAGGTCCACTTGCTAATGCTTTTGAGAAATCATTAGCAAAATGCTTAGATAACCAGATGCTGTGATGGGTGCTTCACTCTGTTGTCTGGGACAACAAATTGTGCTCATTTCTCTTTACCTTAATGTCACTGTGCTGCAGGTGTGAGTCTTTGTGTTCCACTGAATCATCTCACACTCTGAACATACAAGGGTTTTGATTTATCCTTACTTATAACAGTAATATGACCAGCAGCTGAGCATGGACCCTGCATGTTAACCAGCGTGTAGAATGTTGATTTATGATTGTGTGAGCTGTTGTGACTTCTTATTCCATTCCCTTCCCAGAAAAGAACAAAAGCCAAATCAAAATGTCTGAGCCTCTCTTAAATCACTGTATCCCCTTAGTTTCCAAGCAAAGACAATTTAATTCTTGAAATAAAAAATGTTTTGTTCTGTTTTATTTTTCTTTACCTCCAGTCTAGCTTCTTCTGGAGCAATGGAGTACTTTTTCATACCACCAGCACCATTTGACAAAGAACCAGTATACCAGTGCACGAGACATTAGAGGCATGGCTTTAATCCCTGGGTCTGGAAAATCCCCTGGAGAAGGAAATGGCAACCCACTCTGGTATTCTTGCCTGGGAAATACCATGGACAGAGGAGCCTGGTGAGCTATAGTCCATGGGGTCACAAAGAGTCGGACATGACTAAAGCAACTTAGCACACATATACCTCAAGCTGACCTCAGGGAACAGCCTTGAGACTTTCTGTCCAAAGTACTTAAGGCCTTTGGAAGTTTCTGTCTCCATTAGTAAAGCCAGTACTGATATTGGGTTGGCCAAAAAGTTCAGTTAGGTTTTCCCTAAGATGGTAGGAGAAAAACAAAATGAACTTTTTGCCAATCCAACACAGTCTACTCATTTCTATCGCTGATTCTGTCTTATTCAGTTCAGTTCAGTCACTCAGTCCTGTCTGACTCTTTGGGACCCTATGGACTGCAGCACGCCAGGCCTCCCTGTCCATCACCAACTCCCAGAGCTTGCTCAAACTCATGTCCATTGAGTCGGTGGTGCCATCCAACCATCTTGTCCTCTGTCATCCCCTTCTCTTCCTGCCTTCAATCTTTCCCAACATCAGTGTCTTTTCAAATGAGTCAGTTCTCTGCATCAGGTGGCCAAAATATTGGAGTTTCATACTTCTTGAATTTGGCTTCTTTGCTTTATCTGCTATGGGCTTAAAATAGGTAATGTTCTCTTATGAATTATTTTCTATTTGCTCATTTGTTCAGTCCTTTCCCCCCAGTCCATTTCTGGACTAGTTATCCAATTCTACCTGAACCCTAGCTCCTTCCCTGGCTTCCTGACCTTGGGCCAGCATTTGTAATACTCTGTGCCTCAGTTTCCCCTGCCTCATACTGTGATGCATATCTTAATATAGGTAAACTAGTATATGATTTTTCTACTAAATCCCTTCAATATAAGCATTCCTGTTTTCAAACCACATCATATAAGAAGCTTCATGGTCTGACCTTTTCTCTCTTTCCATCATCAAGGCCTGCTGGTTCCCAGCACCGCTCAGGGCCTTCACGCATAGAGTGCTCTTACAGTTTCCTGGACAGAAGATGCCTTTTCTCTTCTCACAGACCTTATACATGCTGTTGCCTCTTTCCAGAGAGCATGCGCTCCTTTCATTTACTGGAAGAGCCTCCATGTTTCCTCCAGCCCTGCTCAGACGGAAGGTTGGCTAAGCGTCTTAGTGTGACTCATTATTACCTCTACCCAAGCTGTTCCTTTCTGCATGCTTGCCTGTATATACTTTTACTTCCCACACTGTATTACCATCACGCCTTTTCTGTCACCTCTCCTGGGCTCAGAATTCCTAAAGTGCAGGAGGGTTTGGAAAGGAGCCCATTTGTATCCCAGATTCTGTCACAGAGTAGAAGCTCAGAAAATGAAACAAAGTTTGCAAGTTGTAAACTGAGTGGTGTGGAAATATGACTAGTTAGTTAGCATTGCCTGGTTTAGTTTTTCTCTTTGGCACTGAGCCAATTATTAAGGATTAAGTGTAACACATGGTTTGTATTCATATTTCCGGTTTTGTGAGTTCATCAATATTTAACACGGCTGAGCCTCAGTGACAGTTGTTAGGCATCAGGAGAGAAAGTTCACTTAGCCATTTAGAACTATGGAGAAGGCAATGGCACCCCACTCCAGTGCTCTTACCTGGAAAATCCTATGGATGGAGGAGCCTGGTGGGCTGCAGTCCATGGGGTCGATAAGAGTCAGACACGACTGAGTGACTTCACTTTCACGTTTCACTTTCATGCATTGGAGAAGGAAATGGCAACCCACTCCAGTGTTCTTGCCTGGAGAATCCCAGGGAGTGGGGAGCCTGGTGGGCTGCCATCTATGCGGTTGCACAAAGTCGGACATGACTGAAACAACTTAGCAGCAGCAGAAGCATGCAATGATAATTTTATTTCTCACTAATATTATGGCAACATAGAAGCTATTTTCCTAAAGTTAAAAGTTTCTGTCCCTAAGACTCATCATTGTTTAAAGGAAAAGCAAGAATTGGCGGATATTCCCTAGGGAGGACATTTTCTAGAAATGCCAAGGGTTGGATGTCTAGCAAAGGTGACATTCTGAGGTTTTGTAGGCCACGTTTGGACTCACCACATCCATTTTTTAAATAGATTCAATTAAAATTGGGTAATTAAACATTATATGTTGGTCAAATCACCCAGATTGTATATTAGCATGAGCACAAATCTAACCAATTACAAATGACATTTGTCAAACCACCATAGAAGGTGAACCATTCAAAATGATTATAAATAAACTGGGAATGTCTTTGAATATGCAAAGAAAAATGATGAACACACTTGGCTGGAGATAGTTCTCAAAACCAGAAATCATTTCTAAATTAAAAGGCAATTAAATGTCTCATACTATTTGGATGTATGTGCATGTGGCTTGATTTTTTTCAGCTACAATAATCCTAAAAAAATAATTAAGAGATCTAATTATCCATCATAATGCATTAAGCCTGTTGCCCTTGGGTGAAAGTACATATAGATGTGTATGGGAAAAAAGTGATCGTATTTGGAAAAACAAGCAAGAAAAAAGTAAGAAAAAACAGCTTCTCTTAATTGTTCAGCCTAATCAAACCTGTAGGCCTCAGGAAATGAGGAGGATAACTCTAGGAGCATCACTTATTTCAGAGACATTAGAGCTCTTTTAGGGTATGATTGGGCTGGTTGTTCTCAGTGGCTAAGTCATGCTGACTCTTTGCAACCCCATGAACTGCAGCATACCAGGTTTCCTTGTCCTTCACTATCTCCCAGAGCTTACTCAGATTTATATCCATTGAGTCAGCGATGCTATCCAACCATCTTATCCTCTGCTGCCCCCTTTTCTTGCCTTCAATCACAGAATCAGGGTCTTTTCCAGTGAGTAGACTGTTTGCATCAGGTGACCAAAGTATTGGAGCTTCAGCTTCAGTAACAATCCTTTTAATGAATATTCAGAAAATACTAAATTGAAAGGCAGATCTTTTTTACAGCCTGTGTAATTGCTTCCAGATCATGGTTGGTTTCTCTCTGTAATGGTGGCACTGTTGACAGCCTGGGGACCATTTAGGAAGACTCAGAAAGGCTCTGTTAGATCATAGGAAAGGCAAGAGAATTCCAGAAAAACATCTGCTTCATTGACTGCATGGATCATAACAAAATGGAAAATTCTTCAAGAGATAGGAATACCTTATCTGCCTCCTGAAAAACCTGTATGTGGGTCAAGCAATAGTTAGAACCCACATAGAACAACAGACTGGTTCCAAACTGGGAAAGGAATATGTCAAGGCTGTGTATTGTCACCCTACTTAATTAACTTACATGCAGAGTACATCATGCAAAATGCTGGGCTGGATGAAGCACAAGCTAGAATCAAAATTGCTGGGAAAAATAATCAATATCCTCAGATACACAGATGACACTACCTTTAAGGAAGAAAGTGAAGAGGAACTGAAGAGCTTCTTGATGAAAGTGAAAGAGGAGAGTGAAAAAGCTGGCTTAAAACTCAACATTCAAAAAACGAAGATCATGGTATCCAGTCTCATCACTTCATTGCAAACAGATGGGGAAACAATGGAAACAGTGACAGCCTTTATTCTTTTGGGCTCCAAAATCACTGCAGATGGTGACTGCAGTGATGAAACTAAGAGATGCTTGCTCCTTGGAAGAAAAGCTATGACCAACCTAGGCAGCATATTAAAAAACAAAGATATTACTTTGCCAACAAATGTCCATCTAGTCAAGGTATGGTTTTTCCAGTAGTCATGTATGGATGTGAGAGTTGGACCATAAAGAAAGCTGAATGCTTAACAATTGATGCTTTTGAACTGTGGTGTTGGAGAAGGCTCTTGAGAGTCTCTTGGACTGCAAGGAGATCCAACCAGTCAGTCCTAAAGGAAATCAACCCTGAATGTTCATTGGAAAGACTGATGCTGAAGCTGAAGTTCCAATACTTTG
The DNA here is from genome assembly GCA_006410935.1 of Redunca redunca. Classification (NCBI taxonomy): domain Eukaryota; kingdom Metazoa; phylum Chordata; class Mammalia; order Artiodactyla; family Bovidae; genus Redunca; species Redunca redunca. The sequence continues at coordinate 356,196 of SJYQ01006907.1, forward strand.
GCTACCTGATGCAAAGAGCTGACTCATTAGAAAATACCCTGATGCTGGGAAAGATTGAAGGCAGAAGGAGAAGGAGCCAACAGAGGATGAGATGGTTGGATAGCATCACTGACTACTGGGGTCCAGCCCCAGTGGATCCAGGGTAATTTGAAGCAGGGACAGAGTCGGTGAGGAAAAACTTATTTATTTAGAAATATAAAGAGATTAGGAAAAAATAGTGTAGTAAGAAAATTAGTGAAGAAAAGAGGCTGAATAACTTGGTTTACGTGGAAAACCAATAAAGTTCCAAGACAAGGAACTTGCACCATCGATGTAGGCCACCGGCGCCCACTTGAATAGTGGAGGGTGCCAGCCTTGGGCTCCCTTTTGCGTGGGTCTTAGAAGCCAGGGCAAATAAGTAGACTCGGTGAGCCTCCACGTTCCAGATGGGAATTCAGCTAGAAAAACAAGAAAAGAACGACATGGGGGAGCCAAGCATCAGTGCCAGACCCACAACTTTATTTTCAAAAGCAGCTTATATACCCCAAGTTGTACATAAAGAAATAATGGAATATACAGAGTTATGTAGGGGCAGCAGTCCTGACCCTTATTGAGACCAGGCTTTCTTTTTGCATACCTTTCCGTATACAAAAGGTCTCAGGTGGTTTTACATCATTTTCTGGCCCGGGGGCCTTTTAACGTTTTTATGGCTCTCTTCCTAGATAAATGTCTATCAATCAGAAAACTCTTTTTCTCTTGTAGTGTTTCTTTAATCTGCATCACCCTCAAAGTACTAAATATAGTTACATTCCCGTAGAACAAAGGTGCAGTGGGTTATAACAAAGAAAGTACTTAACTCAAAGATCTAATGTTGCTAATACCAGGGCTACCACCTGTTTTTTCTACATACCAACTATATCAACAAATAAAAGATATGAAAACTTGGCAGCAAGTATTGGCTCAACAAATGAAATCCTTAATCAGTCCTATTCTAATGATTTTGACTCCTCGGAAGCCCCTACATTCCTAGGATGTTTTAAGCTTCCTGTGCCTCTCGTGGTTGGGAGCCTGCAAACAATCACATGCACAGCTGTAAGAGTCTGGCAGGCAGGCCAGAAAGCCATCAGAGGGGTTTTTGGATTGAAACACTCTTATTATGCCCTGGAGACTTATTATCTAGAAGCTCTAAATTAACTTTTTCCAGAAAAAGGTGGTGGGGGGACAGCCCCCTGTTAATGTCAGAAGAGTAGGTGGAAAGCATAACACAGTAAAGCAGGCAGACTCTGGTTTTGGGGGGTAGATGCTTGGAAACAGGGGGTCTCCTGAGGCTCGATCCCGCCTTTGCATATGCTGAGCCTCCTTCCTCATGACCTTTGCCACGGGCGGAGTTCCTCATGTTGGTTCCTGGCAACTGACTAAATGGACATGAGTTTGAGCATGCTCTGTGAATTCGTGATGGACAGGGAAGCCTGGTGTGGTGCAGTCCATGAGGTCACAAAGAGTCGGACACAACTGAGTGACTGCCCTGCACTGAAGGGCTGGGTCCTTTGGTAAGAGGACAGCAAGTGGAATCTTGAGACTCTGGACCCAAGGAAGAGTCACATTCTAGGAGAGAGCAGTTAGGCTGGCTCCCAGCAAGTGTAAGGACCCAGGAGTGCCCCAGGCCCCATGGTACCGCCCATTTTCTTTCTCAGGCTTGATATGGCTTCTTCAGTGGTCCCTCACACTCCCGTGGGCTTCTCTGCTCTGTGCTGAAGGAGGAAGAGGTTGCCCTCCATAATCCATGTGAGAAGGTGGGGACCCATCTTTTGCTGCACTGAGAACTTGGAACCTTACAATCTCAGCCTGGAATTTTGTGTTTTCTTGACTGTGCCCCTATAATGGATGGGCCTGTCATACCCTCTTCAGGACATTGAGGGGTCTGTTGACCTGGGTGGTTATCAGCTTCCATGATGTTTCTGTGGGAGAGCTTTTACTTTATTCCCTCAAATTCAGCATGTAAATTCACTTTGGGGATATAACCTGGTGGGAGTTACCTGTATGTAGTTTAATCATCTTTCCCCAGCTGTTCCCTGCCAGAAGATGGGATTATATACACACTTATCCACTCATGTGCCGCACCTTGCCTTCGCTATTACTTCAAGTGAGTTTGGTAATTCAGCAGAATTGCAGAGCGATGGACTGTTCTCAGTTAACTTTACTCCTGTGTTCTCTGTGCCTTTTCAGAGCCCCAATGGGAAGGGTTAGGGGGTGCTTGCCAACACGTTCAAATGAATGAGCATGCCCAGTATGGAATCACCACTGAATCTATTAACAGTTTTATCAAAAGTTCAGTAAAGACAAAGTGAACGGGCATCACCACTTCAGGCAAATCGTCTTCTTAATTATTTTTCTTGTAAAAGTCACATGATATGAAGCATATTATTTTCACTACATGCGACTAGACAGTCCAGAGGTGCTGAGTACCACTTGGTTGTGCAACTCTCAGCATCATCTGAGATTTCTCCCAGATTTCATCATCTTCCAGATTTCTCACCTTTCACCTGAACGGAAACTCGGTCCCCATGAAACACCACCTCCCATTCCCCCTCCCTTCCCTCTCCCCTGCAAGCCCTAGCATCAACCAGTGTAAGTCAACCAAATCATTCTATTTTCCATTTTTTCCCCCAAGAGTCTTTTTGCTTTTATTATTATGAAGAGTACATGATGCATTTTATCTCCTCTGACAAGTTCAAAGCGAGCGAACGCCATCTTTGCATAGGACTCTGGTGAGGCAGGAAGGAACTGGGAATCTGGGAGGTCTGAGGGCCCACCCACTAGAAGCAGAGGCCGTAGCCTGTGGGCTGACATCAGAGAGGCTGAAGCCAGGTGGCCTGGGTTCAAATCCCAGCTCATCTGCTTAGCAGCTTGGCGATCTTGGGAAAGTTATTTACCTTCCTAGCTGCTGTGCAGGATGGATTTAGTACCAGTAGCTGCTTCGTGCAGCTGTTGGTGAAGACAGAATTTGTAGCGATGGGGGGAAGGACACCAGACATCATCCCCAGCAGGAATGTGGGCTGTTCTCCCCACTGTGTCTTTCTGACATCTATTTCGGGGGTGTTTTACCATCGCGCACCTCTCGTTGCTGGTTTCTGCTGCGCTATTGCTCCGCTGTGTGTCAGCTTTGCTTGGAACAGGGTGTCAGCTCCAGACTGACTGGCAGCTTTCTGCATATACGTTCGTCTGTTGGGTCTGGTTGAACTCACTACGCTGATGCAAAAGGCAGGCGGTAACGAATTCAGAGTCAACACTTGGAAAGTCACAGTCAGACCCAAAGTGTTCCCCAAAAATGGCCTTAAATTTCCTCCGTTAATGTTAAGAGTGACAGTAATTGAACCTGTGTACCTGAAACTCCAGCCTGAATTCTGAATTTGGCTTATTTAGAAGCGAATAGATATTCATTTTTAATAGCATGTTCTTTCTCAGAAATTTCCACACAGGTGAAAATCTAAAAGGAATGGGCCTAAGCAATGTTGAAGAGCTTCATTCTTTCTACTGTATTTTCATTTGTTTTCACTTACCAGTTTCAACTTTGTGGGCTTTGTTAGATGATGTTTTTCCTCATTTTTAATTCCCATTTATGTTGCATTTCTTTTACATCATCCTGTGTGCTTGTCTTCAGGGCATAGAATTCCAAGCGCACAAATCATTACTGTGTGACTTTGAAAAAGAAGTTCTTTTAGAACTGCCTCCACTGTTTGTGATATCCTTCACCTGATGGATATGGTTTGCTTCTTTGGTTATTGTGGTGTTTCCTTGAGTTGGTTTCGAAAACTCAGAATTTTGTTACCAATGAGCCAAAATACTTTCGTTTCAAGAGTGTGATGATCAGAACATATGAATTTGTTTGTTTGTTTGTTTTTGCCAACTCTTCTGCTGTTTTGAGAGTAGATGGATCATCCTATTATATTTTCCTTCAAACCGCGTGACATAGGTAGCTTAATTTTTCTGAAGTTACCTATGGAGTGAGAGAAGGGAGTCCAGAATTATACCCAGTGCTTAGTTTAGACCCAGCCAGAGGAGTGGTCGCAATCTGTTTCATCTTAAAGGTTGGACAGACTTGAGCTGCTGATGGGTGATCAGTTGTCTGGCCGGGTGAGCTGGCACCTCCCTCCCAGGCGTCTACTTTTTAAGCTGGCATTTTCGTCCCACTGTGAGGTAGCTGAGCACTCGTCCCTTCTTTATCCACTGACCCTGTGTGTTTCAGGCCCTCAGCATCCGCTGGTTGCCTGCAGTGCCCTCTGTGTCTGTCTCCTATTCATACACTCTTTTCCAGGCTCCCAGAGAGAGCTTTCTCAGTTATTGACCTCATCATGCCAACATCTGGGTTAACATCATATCTGTGGCTTTTTGTAACTCAGGGGGAAAAAAATTGAGCTCATTGGCACGGTTTGTGAGCCCTATCTTGAGCTACACACCAACCCAGAAAGCCACATTCTTCTCTGTTCCCCACCCCAGTGACCTGGGTCCTCACATGGACACACTTTCTTCCTGTTCTAGGCCTTTGTAATGGCTGATTCCTTCTCTTTTCATTACTACCCACCCTCCACTGCCATTCCCTCACCATTAAGCTCAAGCCTTGCTGCCCTGAGAAATTCCCTTGATTCATCCCGAAGCCAAGTGCCTTCTGTGCCCCCAAACCACTGCTAGCGTCCCCCCGGCAGCATTTGCAAAGCAGGGTCTGCCTGTTGCCTCTCTGCAGGGAGCAACTCAGATGTCCAACACAAGCACAGAGATGAATTTGTTCACCTGATGATGTTAAAATCGTGTGTGTGTGTATGTGTTTGCATGTGACTAATTCATGTGTAATTATGCCTGTATTCATTTTTCCTGTGGTTGCTGTGACAAATTAACATAAACTTGGTGACTTATAGCAATAGAAATGTATTTTCTCACAGTTGTAGAGGTCAGGAGTCCAAAATGATTTTTACAGGGCTAAAATTAAATCTCCCAGGCTGTGCTCTCTCTGGAGGTTCAGGGGAGAATCACTTCTTTGCCATTTCTAGATGCTGCTGGNACTAGACGGACCTTTGTTGGCAAAGTAATGTCTCTGCTTTTGAATATGCTATCTAGGTTGGTCATAACTTTCCTTTCAAGGAGTAAGCGTCTTTTAATTTCATGGCTACAGTCACTATCTGCAGTGATTTTGGAGCCCAAAAACTAAAGTCAGCCATTGTTTCCACTCTTTCCCCCTTTATTTCCCATGAAGTGATGGGACCAGAGGCCATGATCTTCGTTTTCTGAATGCAAAGCTTTAAGCCAACTTTTTCACTCTCCTTTTTCACTTTCATCAAGAGGCTTTTTAGTTCCTCTTCACTTTCTGCCATAAGGGTGGTGTCATCTGCATATCTGAGGTTGTTGATATTTCTGCTGGCAATCTTGATTCCAGCTTGTGCTTCTTCCAGCCCAGGGTTTCTCATGAGGTACTCTGCATAGAATTTAAATAAGCAAGGTGACAATATACAGCCTTGACGTACTCCTTTTCCTATTTGGAACCAGTCTGTTGTTCCATGTCCAGTTCTAACTAGACAGCAGCCTACCAGGCTCCCCCGTCCCTGGTATTCTCCAGGCAAGAGTACTGGAGTGAGGTTCCATTTCCTTCTCCAGTGCATGAAAGTGAAAAGTGAAAGTGAAAGCCTCAGTTGTGTTCGACTCTGTGTGACCCCATAGACGGCAGCCCACCAGGCTCCCCCATCCATGGGATTTTTCCAGGCAAGACTACTGGAGTAGGGTGCCATTGCCTTCTCCTCTTTCCCATTCTGTTGTTTTCCTCTATTTCTTTTCATTGATCACTGAGGAAGGCTTTCTTATCTCTCCTTGCTGTTCTTTGGAACTCTGCATTCAGATGCTTATATCTTTCCTTTTCTCCTTTGTTTTTCACTTCTCTTCTTTTCACAGCTTTTTGTAAGGCCTCTCCAGACAGCCCTTTTGCTTTTTTGCATTTCTTTTCCATGGGGATGGTCTTGATCCCTGCCTCCTGTACAATGTCACGAACCTCCATCCATAGTTCATCAGACACTCTATCTCTCAGATCTAGTCCCTTAAATCTATATCTCACTTCCACTGTATAATCATAAGGAATTTGATTTAGGTCTTACCTGAATGGTCTAGTGGTTTTCCCTACTTTCTTCAATTTAAGTCTGAATTTGGTGATAAGGAGTGCATGATCTGAGCCACAGTGAGCTCCCAATCTTGTTTTTGCTGACTGTATAGAGCTTCTTCATCTTTGGCTGCAAAGAATATAATCAATCTGATCTTAGACATTGCATATATCAAAAAACCACCAGTTCTCATTCTCATACTTGAAACGCTTTCAGACTTGTTTACAAGGTAGAGTTCTTTCTCATCAAAGACTTGAGTAATAGTTATAATATTCCCCTGGTGCATAAATAAACTAATTATACTATAGAAAAGAGACAAATTCTTGATGAAATAAATGGTGAAAACACACATTCCTATTGAATGCTAAATTATTAATTGGCTTGAATAAGTTCAAGCAGGTATTCATAAAATTATGAGGCTTCAGTATTAACTGGGAAATGAATATATCAATAATGCTCATTTAGTTCTCTTTTAACATTGTGATAATATTATAAATAAGATTTCTTGAACAGAAATTACACATCCTGTTATACATTTTATGTAAAAGAAGAGAGAAACGTAACTGCCCCAATATATATCAGAAGACAAATTTTAACGTTTGTTTCTCTCAGCTGCAAACTAAAATTTATGAAACTAAGGCTGAATAAGACTCCTAAAAAGGATTTTCCATATATTCTGTGATCTGACAAATAGATCAATATGTTTTGCAGTTGAAATAAATTCAATCTTTGTTGTGGTAGGGTGCATCTCAGGAAGCAAGGGTTTATAACGTGAACAATAAATAAATTCTGAGTGGTTCAGTGAGTATAGTATAATTCCCCAGTAAGCATCCATAATTTGGGCTTTTTAAGTACTTCAGTGAATTCTAGTGCACACATTCTAACTTAGAACCATGGAGAAAAGGAATCAAGTACAAAGTATTTGTTTTTGTGAAGCTAGTTTCAGAAAAAAAATAGAAAATATTGATGGAAAAACTAAAAGCAAACGTCCATGTATTTACATTTATGCTGAGTATTATGGTCACAGTTCCTGTGGAATGCATTCATTACAATATAGCCAGAATATACAGTAATAAGACCAAAACTGATGAACCCAATAAAAGTGACTTTATGCTTCAAGCAAGAGAAACGTAACATATATGATCACAAATGAATCTTGAAAACACACAAAAATATTTTTTTAATATCAACAGAATATAACTAAGTCAAACAAAGAATCTGCATCTCTTCGCATTCATGCTATGGTTGCTAGAGTATTTTTCTATACCTCATGTTGCCTCAAAATTAATACCTTGGCCCTTCATATTGGTCCTTCACTGTGAGATGTGATCCTTTCTAAACTCCTTCACTGTGAGATGCAGTCTCTTTGAAACTCTTCAACTGCATTACTAAATGAAGTCTTGTTCTATGGCTGGGAAACTCATTCCTGTAGTGGGGCCAGAATTGTTTCTCTTCTTTTCCCCATGGATCTAAAACGCGATTGTCGGTAGTCAAGCACTCTGTGTAATCAGGCTTTGGTCAAAGCCCTAGTACAAATTTAGCCTTGTGGAGACATTTCCAGGACAACATTCATTATGCAAAGTTGCTTATCCTTCCAGTTGACTGAGGTCCAAGAGGGTATTCCATGTCAATTTGCTGCCTTTTTTATTTTTATTTTTTTGCAAGACCTCTTGTCATTACTCTGTGAAGTCAAGACATGTTAAAAATCTCACCTTGGTCTGATATTTCTCATGACTACATAATTTATTCCTTTCAGGGTACTTCTTTGCATGAGTAGAATAAATGTTACATCATCTAGAATGTCTACTTTTCATTTGATTGTGTTATATCTGTTTCATTTCTAAGGAACATCACCGTTTTTGTTGAATGTTACAAATATCGTGATGTTTGAATTGCCCCATCTGTGTCATGGAAGATGTAATTGTATGTTTGAAAATATGGAAGGAAAATTTGAAGCAATACTTTCCAGGCATTTGGGAAATATGCAGTTAAGGAGCTGGTCCTTGAGAAGTCAATCCACTCTGAAGTTAACACTTTTATCCCATGCTTGATTTACTTTGTATTGGATTCTTTATATACAAATACTTCAGCAAGTTTATATATAAAAAATAATCATTTCTCCATAATTACAATTTTACCCCTACATTTAGGCTGATGATTTGGACAGTATGCCATTTTTCAAACCAATCTCTTTTGGATCCATGAAAATAACTTCTTTGAAACCAAGAGCAGCTGTGCTTGCTAGCTTACCTTCCAGCAACATTTTCACTGATGGCAACATTTTGGAAATATAACAGTTGTTTGATGCCTCCGTGTCTGACAGTCATAATTCTAAATATTCTATCAGATTTTATAATGTCCTTGATATTGACCTCCTTCCTAATCTGCAAAATCATTTAGAGAGGGCCCATTCATGTTCAGGAGTAGAATGGGGTTATTAGGACTCATCTTTCATTACATTTTATCCCAATTCATTCTCATTCCAAGCATTTTGTTTTTTTTAAGATTTTTTTGGTTGTGAACTATTTTTAAAGTCTTAATTGAGTTTGTTACAATATTCCTTTTGTTTTATGTTTTGTTTTTTTTGGCTGAGAGGCATGTGGGATCTTAGTTCCCCGACCAGGGATTGAGCCCACACCTCCTGCATTGGAAGGCAAAGTCTTAACCACTGGACCACCAGGACTTTAGTCCCTCCACACTTTAGATTGCTCATCAAAGATGCTTGCTTCCTTAGAACCAAATATGCTTCCTAGAGTCCCAGAATTCTAGAGGTGGTAAGGGATTTTAGGCATTGCATATATTTTAATTCTATTACTTAAAACTTAGTTACATTGATGTATACCAAATATAAAAATTTAAGGCATTGGCAACCCTCAGTGACAAATTTTATTGCTATGATTATGGGGATAAGCTGGTTTTCGTAGAGCATGGAATAAATTGTTTGCTGTCATTTAAGATTTTACTCCAAAGTAACAGATTCAAAGGTGAACTTATTTAATACTACTTAATTGGTATGAATCAGTATTATTTCAGTAACCAAAACAAAATATTGAACTGATTGGATACTGAGTGTGCTATGACTCAGGGTCACTTAAAGTCACTTTTTTTTTTTTAATGATTTAATGCTATCACTTTGATTATATTTATAATGTGAATTTAGTAACTACTACTTTTGCATTCTTTTATATGAGATCATTTGAAAAGACCCTAATGCTGGGAAAGATTGAGGGCAGGAGGAGAAGGGGATGACAGAGGATGAGATGGTTGGATGGCATCACCAACTCAATGGACAGGAGTTTGGGTAAATTCTGGGAGTTGGTGATGGACAGGAAGGCCTGTCATGGTGTGGTTCATGGGGTCGCAAAGAGTCAGACATGACTGAGCGACTGAACTGAACTGAACTGATAGATTATGGGGCTTCCCTGATGTCTCCGGGATAAAGAATCTGCCTGCCAATGCAGGAGATGCAGGTTCTATCCCTAGCTTGAGAAGATCCCCTGGAGAAGGAAATAAATGACAACCTACTCTAGTGTTCTTGCCTGTAGAATCCCATGGACAGAGGAGCCTGACAGCAGGCTATAGTCCATGGGGTCACGGAGTTGGATGAGACTTACTGACTAAACAACAACATATAAGATTTCACATAAGACTTTACTTAAGGAAGTGAAAGCACACACACACACACACACACACACAAAATGCAGAAGAAATGTAGACATCTGTACTCTAGTGCAGGGGTCCCCAACTCTTGGGCCAAGGACTAGTACCTGTCCATGGTCTGTTAGAAACTGGACCACACAGCAGATGGTGAGTGAGTGGTGGCTGAGCAGGCAAAGCTCCATCTGTATTTGTGGCTGCTCCCCACATCACTCACGTTACCACCTAAGCTCTGCTTCCTGTCGGATCAGTGGCGGCATAATAAATGGATGTGCTGGAATCAACCCCTAACTGTCCCCCACCCCATTCTGTGGAACATGATCTACCATGAAGCCAGTCCCTGCTGCCTAAAAGCCTGGGGACCCTGCTCTGCGGGATACTGCACTCGCCTTGATGTGTCTCTTCCCAGTGTCAGGGGAGGGTTCAGAAGAAACACTGTTGCGGGGCGCGGGCCACAGATGCCCAGGGTATGGTGCCAGAGCGTCCCGTGTCCCTTCCACTTGGGGGCACCATCAGGGTGCCTGGAGCCGCTTCAAGGTTGCAGGCATAGAGCTTCCTTGGCCTATTCATGTATGCAGCAAGCGGGCTGTTGAACAAACTTCTTGTTGTGTGTGAAGCAGTGTTCCAGGTGCTGGGGACATAGAATTGAATCGAGAGGATGAGACACCTACCCAAGTGAGAGTCACCTTCCAGGGGGGCTGAGAATGCCTGTTGCTGTTTCCATGCATGACCACACAGGCCCCGCCAGGAAGTTACCCTTGAGCAGAGATGAGCCAGCGGCATAGGCATTAGCCAGGCGGGTGTCCCAGAAAGTGGGATGAGCTGGTACACAAGCCACAGGGAACACATCTGCCCTGTCTGAGGATCAGCACAGGGTGTGGGGGTGATGGGGGCTAGGAAAGCAGAGAGAAGGCAAATGGCTCGACCTGGTAGACCCTTCCAGATGGCTTTAGCTTTTACTCCAGGTAAATGAAGGACCCCTGGAAGGCTGTGGCAGAAGAGAGGATGAGATCTCAACATCCATGTTTAAAGCACAAAATCATTGCTGTCTCAAGAGCAGGCTGTTCTGATATTCAGGATCTGTTTTTGTTGTTGTTCAGTCGCTCAGTTGTATCCAACTCTTTGCGACCCCATGGACTGCAGCTTGCCAGGCTTCCCTGTCCATCACCATCTCCTGGAGCTTACACAAACTCATGCCCATCAAGGCAGTGATGCCAACCAACCATCTCATCCTCTGTTAACCCCTTCTCCTCCTGCCCTCAATCTTGCCCAACATCAGAGTGTTTTTCCAGTGAGTCATTTCTTTGCATTAAGTGGCCAAAGTATTGGAGCTTCAGCATCCATCCTTCCAATGAATATCAGGGTTGATTTCCTTTAGGATTGACTGGTTTGATCTCCTTGCAGTTCAAGGGACTCTCGAGAGTTTTCTCCAGCACCACGGTTTGAAAGCATCAGATCTTCAGTTCTCAGCCTCGTTTGTAGTCCAGTTCTCATCCACACGTGACTACTGGAAAAACCATAGCTTTGGCTAGACAGAACTTTGTTGACAAAGTGACTGCTCTGTTCTTTAATACCCTGGCTAGGTTAATCATAGCTTTTCTTCCAAGGATCAAGTGTCTTTTAATTTCATGGCTGTAGTCACGATCTGCAGTGATTTTGGAGCCCAAGAAAATAAGATGTGTAATGTCACAAAATCAACCTCAGTTTTTATATCATACCCTGTCTATGCAGTTATAACTGTAGAGTTTCATTAGATGAATCATGCCTCCTTTAAAATCAATGCTAGGACCATGAGTGGGCCCAGAGGCTTTAAAAATGAATGCATTCCACGACAGGGCAATCGATGGCTTGTATGATTAATTAATGTTTGCTGAATGGCTACAGCTCAAAATTTAGGTGTACACACATTTCTTTGCTTTAAGTGTACAGTTGTTTGTTTTTTTTCTTTTTTTTTTCTAAATTATGGGCTTTCATGGTGGCTCAGATGGTAAAGAATCCGCCTGCAATTCGGGAGACCTGGGTTCCATCCCTCGGTCGGGAAGATCCCCTGGAGAAGGGGAAGGCTACCCACTCTACTATGCTTGCCTGGAGAATCCCATGGCCAGAGGAGCCTAGCAGGCTTCAGTCCACGGACTGACACAGAGAGTCAGACACAACTGAGCGACTTTGACTTCACTTCACTTTCTAAATTAAGGGGGAAAAGAAAACTCTAACAGGCAGTAAAAGGTCAGTTGTGCTCAATGACTAAATTGTGTCCAACTCTTTGCAAGCCCATGGACTGTAGCCTGCCCACCAAGCTCCTCTGTCCTTGGGATTTCTCAGGCAAGAACACTGGAGTGGATTACCATTTCCTTCTCCGATGAAGGTCAGTTACTTTGACAATTTCAAAGTGAAGGGAGAGTGGACTAGAGCCCAGACTTCCTCCAAGCTACCAAATCTGAATCCTGGTGTCCCACTTACCCTTTTTGTGGTTTTGCAAAGTGCCTTAACCACTGTCCTCATCCCGAACATAACCTTAATGGTATTTTCCACTCTATAAAATTATAGAGAGGCATATATGTGAGATAAATGTATAGAAAGCAGGTACCACTGTGATTAGCCTGTAACCAAAGTTTTTGAACTCTGGTGTTGGAGAAGACTGTTGCTAGTCCCTTGGACCGCAAGGAGATCCAACCAGTCCATCCTAAATGAGATCAGTCCTGGGTGTTCATTGGAAGGACTGATGTTGAAGCTGAAACTCTAGTACTTTGGCTACCTGATGTGAAGAACTGACTCTTTTGAAAAGTCCCTGATGCTGGGAAAGATTGAAAGCAGGAGGAGAAGAGGACCACAGAGGATGAGATGGTTGGATGGCATCACTGACTCAATGGACATGAGTTTGAATCATCTCCGGGAGTTGGTGATGGACAGGGAGGCCTGGTGTGCTGTAGTCCATGGGATTTCAAAGAGTCAGACACGACTGAGCAACTGAACTGAGCTGACTGAAAGTTATAAACTGTTATCCATGCTTTGGTAAGATGTGGCTAGTTTGCAGCAGAACAGTGTCCCTCATTAACGTGCTGTCAGTTGTCGGTTTCAGGGTTTCTTATGTCGTGATGTCTGTACCTGTGCTGTGTTGAATGGGGTCCCTCCAAAATTCATCCTCAACTGGATTTTCAGAATGTGACCTTTTTAGCACACAGAGTCTTTGCAGACGTAATTAGTTAAGATAATGGATTGAATGGGCCCTAATTCAAATACTAATGTTTTCTTAAGAAGTGCATTTGCACAGAGACGCACAGGGGAGGACTGTATGATGACAGGCGCAAGGACTAGAGCGATGCTTCCACAAGCCAACGAAGGTCAAGGATGGCCAGCAGTCACCAGAGGCGGGGGAGCCCAGAAAGGAGCAATTCTGGCTGATTTCTGACCTACCCCTTGGGAACTGTGAGAAAATAGATTTATATTGTTTAAAGCCACCCAGTTTGCAGTCCTCTGTTACATCAGCCCTAGGAATCTCATAAGTTGTCTGCTCAGTTAAAAAGAAAAGCCCTGAATTTAAAAAGCCCAATTATAAAACAAAAGCCCCAATGAGCACTTGACAAATTGGGAGCTCCACTGGCCAGTGATCAAAGGAAGTTTGATTTGGTATTATTTTGTGGAAGAAAATCTTGGGCTTTGATATATAAGGATTTAAACAATCATTATAACACGTTTGTATGGGACTCTCTGAGGTTCAGATGTTTCTCTAATGTTGGATGACTTCAGTTTTGTAAGAATCAAAAAAAAAAACAATCCAGTCGTTAGAAGATGAATTCCAATTCTCTGATTTGGAAACAGCCAGTAAGAATAAAATGGGCTTGCCTACATTTGCCATAGATGTAAATGTGGGTGTATGGCAAATTAATATTAAAGTGAATGAATACACTTAATATCCACTAAGAAGTAAAGACACAGAGGCAGACTGGACAAATCCTTTCAAAGTGACTCAACTCTTTATCCCTTTATGCCTTGCTGTGCATACCTTAACATCTCAAATGTCCCCAGTTTCTTAGTTCAGGGATCAAACCCTGGCCCCCTGCAATGGAAATGTAGTGTCCTAACCACTGAACGACCAGGGAATTCTCAATTGCCACTTGTTTTGAACCTATCAAGTGTGACCCCTAAAATAATTATCGAAACTGCCTCTGCCCAAGGATAACTAAATTGATGCTTGACTCAGGTCGCATAAAAATCACAACTGTTTCAAATTCCAACTCGTTTGCATTTTGCTTCTCTTTTGAACTCATACGATTTCACAGTCCCTGGCAATTTGTTTATAACCATTATGACAATTTAACATTCTCCAGCATTTCAGAGAAATCCATGATATAAGAATATGAATGCAAACATATTTTTTAAAAAAGCCCTCAGGTGGTTGTTAATTTTTGGCACTGTGTAATTAAACTAGTTTTTTTTTTTCATGTTATCTTTTGCCAGTATCTAATTAGCAAAGCCATCTGCTGAAAGAGTGTTGGCCCATCTGCCTAGAATGTTGTTCTCTTCATTTTTATGAAAAGTATCTGCCTTTGCTGGTCCCTGTCTAATTAACTTCTCTGTCTGCAGAATGTGATAATACACAGCTTTGTTTATATACTTCCGCGAACTGTGGATTTATATGTGTGTAACTCGTCCATAAAAGGAGCCAATCTTTTTTTTCCTTTCTCACATCCTATTTACTTCAGAGATCACAGTTCTGTTTATCATAACCTGAACATGTGAGTGTATGTGCGCACGACAGGGAAAAGTGTACTGTATTGTGAAACCGTAAAGGCTTTGATACACACAGGACTTCTGCAGATATAACATGATTTTTGGTAAACCTGCTCTCTTTCTTTCAGAAAGTTCTGTCACTTCCTGAAAGTTAAAGATGTTGTAAGTTTCAGTATACCACTGGATTCTGAAATGAACATGCTTCTGTAACAACGAAAATGACCTTGGATGCATTCTCAGATTTAGCCTGATGCTGTCTAGGCTGACAGAAGTCACTTACATTTTATTGTAAATTAATGTCTGATGTGTGTGAATATTATCTCTCTGTGTTTTTCCTTATTTCGCTCATTATCTATTGGTGTCTTGCTCTTGGTCGGTATTTAATGAATATTAAATGAGAGAGTGGTAAATGTGTGTGCATAAAGCAACACTTCTGTAAGTTGTTGAACAGCACAGGTATTATTTCTAACTATTTACAGTTGTGTCACAAACCAGAATCGTTGTGTCTTTTAAGCTGTAGATATTTCAAACTCATTGCCTTTGGATATCCAAGTAACCACATTATCACTGCAACACGCCTGCTGTTGAAAAATATAATGAAGACTAAATACAGAATAGAGTCAAACATTAAGATAACTTTTCTCTATCAGGTCTTACGTGAGAGAAAAGGCAAGAGATGACGAAAATTAAAGATGTAAAGAAACAGAGACAGAAGCTAAGGTCACGAGCGTTGCGCTGAGGTCTGAAATGCAGAATGTCTTAGCCTTTGTGGCGACTGTTATAAAGACAGGTTTGCATGGGTAGAAAGTGTCGTAAAATGCAAGTCAACCAGAAAGATGGCTTCGTAAATCATAGTGGAATTTGTTCCAAAATTATGAAAAAAATTTCATTCTGCACAATAAATCTCCATTGAGATTAGAGTGAGAAGACTTGATTTAAAAAATTTATAAATCTTATGGAATAAAGAAAAGCTGTGACCAGGCTAAAACAGATTCTAATTCAAGCAGAATAATTGAGAAACTTTGAAAAATCTGATACTGGAGAGTCCCACTGAAATTCATATTTCTCTCCAGTGAAAGTGTCTTTATCCATTGCTGCCACCTGGGCATATAGGTAAAGTCTAGTTTGCTGAATGAGCAAAAAATAAGGGGCTCATCTGGAACACCCAATTTTAGGCCAGTCTGGAAAAGATACATTTCCCTAGTCCATTCTTTTTCAAATTCTGTGATATCCAATCATGTGTTTAACTGTACAAAAGATAGTTCAGTTCTCTTCTTAATATAATTTCCCTTTATCCTGTCTTCTAGTCAGGGTGAAAGTGAATCAAGAGAATAGCTACATAATCATAGTATTTAATTAATTCTGGATTTGAATATTATTGGAAACGATATACTGTAATAAAAATGCCACAGGAAAGCAATTTTGCTACTTTTAATAACTGTCTTCAGAAAAATCTGTAAGTTATTTTTCCATTTTCTGTTGGTTTAATAAACTTATGTGAACAATTGCTCTTTCTGGGTAAACTGGATAAAATAATGACATATGTTCAGGAACTGTCGCAATTTTTTTTTTCCTATTACTGTCCCGTTCCAATCCTTGGCCAGTGTTTATCTTGAAAATGCAAAGGCTACTTGGATGTTAGGCAAACATGGGAAGCTGATTGTTTGCCATTTCAGCAGAAGGACGTGAGTTTTGATGGCATTTGATAAATATCCTTCCTGTAGCTCTGACACTGACTGCTTCTTTCAGCTGAAGAGTGCAGTGCTGTTTACCTTTCAACAAATTCACTAGACAGTGAGAGCCACTAGGAATGCCCCATTATCTAAAGCATTTCACTGAATGATTTGCCCAGTAATTATGCAACACAAATTCCTCTTTGTGATATATAACTAAATCCCCTTGATGATATAAAATTCAAGTTGTACCGGGGTCTACTTTGCTAAAGACTGTATCATAGTGTGGGCTTGCCTGGTGTCTCTCGTGGTGAAGAACCCGCCTGCCAATGCAGGAGACTCAGTCTGACCCTGGGTTGGGAAGATCCCCTGGAGAAGGAAACGGCAACCTACTTCAGTATTCTTGCCTGTGAAATATCAGGGACAGAAGGAGCCTGGAGGGCTCTAGTCTGTGGAGTCACAGAAGAGTCAGATATAACTTAGGGACTAAGCAACAACTGTAATATCATAGTGTATCATTTCGTTTTTGAGTTTGAGTAAGTGTGAAGGCGGGGCTTCCCTGGTGGCTCAGATAGTAAAGGATCTACCCGCAATGCAGGAGACCTAGTTTTGATCCCTGGGTCAGGAAGATCCCCTGGAGAAGGGAACGGCCACCCACTCCAGTATTCTTGGCTGGAGAATCCCATGGACACAGTCCCTGGGGTGGCAAAGACTCAGACATGACTGAGCGACTAAACACATAAACATGCCCTCAGCTTAGGAAGTGTGGACATGGATACCTTTATTTCAGTGAAAACAACAGGATGAGCTTTTATACAGAGGTCTGCTGAAGGAACACTCCACTCACAACTGCAGCAGTGCACTTCTTTTATCTGCTTCCTGGGGATATAATTATGCAACTGTATGTGAAGCTCTTATCTCTTCTCTGAGGTCTCATCACTTCTCATAAAAGGATCTGTCTCTCTAGTGTGAAATTCAAGTCATTTGTTTGCATTAGATGCTAATTAGCTCTAACCTTCTTGGTGCCATTAAGCATTATGAACAGGAAAACATCCCAGGAAGAAAGAACAAATTCTTTCATCAGATGTTGACATGGACAAAAATCTCTTAAGTCTGCACAGGAGAAAACAGTTATAGTACTGTTTCTGTTTGAAAGGCCCTGAAGTGGTTCTCTCTAGAACACTTTTCTTGTGGATTCATATTTGATAAGCAAGATAAGATTTGGAAAATGTGGTGTTTTATGTTTTAATCTCTTATGTAACATTCTTTGGAGAACAGTAGCTGTTAGATAATGGTGTTGATATGACTTTTGTTATTTTCCTCAGTTTAGAAGAGTTAGGGGAAAAAAAAACATTCTTTTTAGAAGTAAGAGTGAAGCCTTTATTCTCTTGCATAATATGTAACATTAGTATTTTTCACTTAGTTTATTATGTAGCAGTAATCCAGTCTAACAACAAATTGTCCCTCACTTCAATTTTTTTTCTGGTAATGATTCATCTGGTTCTTTAGAACTCTTGAATTCTTCAGAAATCCAACTGTAACAGGAAAATAGGACAAAGTTGTGATGACAGACGGACAGAATAAAGGAAACATTTTGGCCCTATGAAAGTGCACATTCCATAAAATAGTAGAAAATGTAAATACCGCAGATGCTTAAATCTGTTCAAAATATGATTCCCAGTGTCAACATACCGGCCATTAAAGCTCACAGGCATCATTTCTTCCTGCGAAGTAAGGGCTGTACATTATGTTGACTAATCACAGGTCCACTTGTGAGTTAGCATCAGATGTCAAAGGACGCATGTCAGATTGATCAGCGTGAGTTAGATCTGAAAAGTGAGGGAAGAAATTTAGAAGCTGTAGCTCTCAGTATTTAGTGGGAGCTAATGAGAGTGTGGAAATTAGTGGCTTTGGGAGGAAGTGGTAGCTGGGCTTTGCATGAGCTGCTTATTTTATTGACTATTCATCATCTATATGTGTGTTTGGGGAGTAGGGATACACGCAGTCAACCTCGCTTCATTATCCATGAATATTGATAAATGACAGACTATTCAAATAAGATGTACCCGTCTAAATGAGGATTTAGATCGGTTTGTTTCAAGGCTTCTGTTTTCAGCACCTTCAGACTCTATGCCGTGATGCACTGAAGTGAGTGTTTCTGTCATCAGTGCGTCAGAGTCACCAGCTCATAGTGTCTGCCTGTCTTATGGTGACATTTGAAATATCACATTATTGCTGCATGAATGAAAATACTGAGTCCTTTAAAATGCTTCCCTTTGAAAGCTCATTATAAGCCCACATGACCGGATGACATGCATTTTGTGTACACTTTGTTAGTATGAAAATGTTAGGTGCTGTGGGCTCTCTGTGTTACCTCTTCCGGGTACCAGTGCCTTATTATTTGTTTTCCTTTTATTCAGTCAAAGTCCTAATAGTTGCCCTCACGTTGGTGTTTCCTACAGGCTGTGGAATGGGAATGTGATGAAGCAACCAAGAAGGCCTGTTACAGCAAAGGCAAGTCCCAGGTAAGGAGGATGCTGTTATGGGTGTGTCATCACTAACTTGGAGGCCAGTATGTAGAACATTTCAATATGAAGGTTATTCCTGATTATGATGCCATGGAAACTGAAAAATGAAGCAAGATTGCAAATACACACACATGAAATTCCCAAGGTTCTACCATTCAAAAGTAAGATGAACAATACTCAGTTGTTAGGATTCAGAACACAGCAGATCTAATTTGCCCTCCCAATCATTAGAATGAGACATGGAATTAATTGGTTATGATGTTACTTAGAAAAATATGGACCTGAATTTTGAAAATACTATTTTAATTCCCCCTGATCATTCCTTATGGGCTTCCTGGATTGCTCAGTGATTCAAAGAATCTGACTGCAATACAAGAGATATAGGTTTGATCTCTGGGTTGGAAAGCTTCCCTGGAGGAGCAAATGGCAACCCATTCCATTACTCTTGCCTGGAAAATTCCACGGACAGTGGAGTCTGGGAGGCTACGGTCCTTGGAGTCACAGAGAGTTGGACACGACTGAGCAAACGAGCACAGCACAGCATAGCAATCATATCGTGCAGCTCACTCCAGGAAGTGATTATACAATAAGTCTAATTATTAGATCAAAAGTGATTTGAGATTTTTAAATAATGCATCTTAACGTATCTTTAAAATATGCTTAACATATTTCAAAATGTAGGGCCTTCCCTAGTAGCTCAGATAGTGAAGCATCTGCCTGCAATGCAAGAGACGTTGGTTTGATCCTTGGGTTGGGAAGATGCCCTGGAGAAGGGCATGGCAACCCACCCCAGCATTCTTGCCTGGAGAATCCCAGGCACAGAGGAGCCTGGCGGGGTATAGTCCAAGGCGTCGCAAGGAGTCAGACATGACTGAGTGACTAACACACACATCTTTAAAATGAGCTCTCTCTCTGCCTGTCTCCGTATGAATATCTACATCCTCAAGTTCCCAAGGAAAGATTATCGCGAAGGTTGGAGATACATTTCTTGAATTCCTGTGCACATCACAGGTCTTGCTGTTCAGTCGCTCGGTCATGACCCCACGGACCGCAGCACGCCAGGCTTCCCTGTCCTTCACTACCTCCCGGAGTTTGCCTAAACTCATGTCCATTGAGTCGGTGATGCCATCCAACCATCTCATCCTCTGTTGTCCCCTTCTCCTGCCTTCAATCTTGCCCAGCCTCAGGGTCTTTTCTAAAGAGTTGGCTCTTTTTGCCTCAGGTGGCCAAAGTATTGCAGTTTCAGCATCAGACCTTCCAATGAATATCCAGGGCTGATTTCCTCGAGGGTTGACCGGTTTGATCTCCTTGCTGTCCATGGGACTCTCCAGAGTCTTCTCCAGCACCACAGTTCAAAAATATTAATTTTTCAATCTACCTTCACACAACTGGTCCGCGCAGTAAGAGGCCTGAGTCCTTTTTTCAAGGAATTTTATATTTCAAGAAAATCACACTGGATCATCCTGAAGGAATTCTTCTGCAGCTGGCCCAGAAGTTCATGATGTTTCATTCTGTTGAAAGAAAGTGAAGTTGCTCAGTCATGTCCAACTCTTTGCAACCCCATGGACTGTAGCCTGACAGGTTCCTCTGTCCGTGTGATTTCCCAGGCAAGAATACTGGAGTGGGTTGCCATTCCCCTCTCCAGGGGATCGTCCCGACCCAGGGATCAAACCCGGCTCTCCAGCATTGCAGGCAGACTCGTTACCATCTGAACCACCAGGGATCATTCTGTTAGTGACCGTTTTACTTTATTGGAATGTGGCCCTTTCTGATGTGAATCACACTTAGGGTAACAGAAGAAGCAGACACACAGCGGCAGAGAGGGCTTTCTGTGCAAAGTGTGGTTCCAAGGCCCTGAGCTTGGGGGATATACAGCAAACGGAGAGAGGGCGCTGGTGAAGTATCCTCACACCACCTGTGTTTGTCCAAGACTGTTCCGTACTTTATTTTATCCAGTTTCATCCCCCCCACCTTTTTTTTTTGTCTTTTAAATCAGCAGTTCTGAGAGACATACACAGAGACAGGTCTCAGCACACTTAGTCATTCAGTTTCCCAAACTGATGAAAGAGCTAAAAAGAAGGAACAGGAGGAATAAAATGCCGTCTTAGCTAGAGAAACACTTGGAGACATTAATAAAAAAGCAGAAGTTGCTGAAGGCTATTTACTGAAAGTTATTTAACCTCCAAAATTCCTCTGAGATACGTCATCAGAGACACAGATGATTTAAAGGTAGCACAAAGTTCCAAAGAATCAGAATAGCGTCTCTTAAAATTCCCCTCAAAATAAATGAATCAGAACATAGTAAATGTATTTACCTCTATAATGAATTCAGTGGAATTTGTACACATTATGTATAAAGCTTTTGAAAAGGGGCTTCCTATGTGCTTTTCCTTTCCGCCTTCTAACACTTACATGTTTGATGGGTGGATGCCTGCACTTTTGCTCCTTACTCCTTGGCACACAAGAAATTCTTCAAGGAAGACCCTCTGTACTGAGCAGTGAAAAGGGTGGAATCAGATCAGCTTGGGTGTGAGGGCTGGAAACGCGACTTTCTTTCTTCTAGCAATGTCCACTGATGGGAAACACTGACCACTCTGGACATGGTTCTCAGGCCAACGCTGTCCCTTTGTCTGGTGACACCGGTGACCCCAGGGTCCTTGGGCTTTTTCTCCTTCTTCAGTTCAGTTCAGTCGCTCAGTCAGGTCCAACTCTTTGCGACCCCATGGACTGCAGCACGCCAGGCCTCCCTATCCATCACCAACTCCTGGAGCTTACCCAAACTCATGTCCATTGAGTCAGTGAAGCCATTAAACAATCTCATCCTCTGTCATCCCCTTCTTCTCCTGCCTTCAGTCTCTCCCAGCATCAGGGTCTTTTCAAATGAATGAGCTCTTTGCATCAGGTGGCCAAAGTATTGGAGCTTCAGCTTCAACATCATTCCTTCCAATGAACACCCAGGACTGATCTCCTTTAGGATGGACCGATTGGATCTCCTTGCAGTCCAAGGGACTCTCAAGAGTCTCCTCCAACACCACAGTTCAAAAGCATCAGTTCTTCGGTGCTCAACTTTCTTTGTGGTCCAGCTCTCACGTCCATACATGACTACTGGAAAAACCTTTCACTTGTCCTCTTTTCCCTCTTTATTGTCTTGTCTTTGTCTTCCTCCAGGACTTTGGGTCTTTCTCCTCCTCTTCCTGCTTGCTGGGGCTATGATTCACCTGTGAGCAGCACTAGTCAGCTTTGGGAAACCTAGCCAAAAGTCCTATTGACACCTGCGTGTCCTAAGGCCTGTCTGAGAACATGTGTCCTTGGTAGCCCTGGGTCTGCGGGTGGCTGTGCCCTCCTCTGCCTCTAGGGCTCCATCCTAACCCTTCCCCACCGTCCTTGCTATCATTCCACCCTGCCTGTCTCTCCTGTCTCCCTGGATCGTGTATCCCTGTCTGTGGGCATTCCTGCCTCACCTGTCCCACCCTATCCTCCATCTCCAGCATGCCCCGCTGCATCGCCTCTCAGCAGCCATTTGTATTTCCTGGCCATGTTCATTACCAGGTCTGCATGTTAATTATCCAGCCCCCCGCTCCTCAACTGGGAACTGGGCCAGTGGATCCATGCTGATCCCAGCCTGTGGTGGCTGCTCAACTCCACTCCACTACGGAGTGGACAAACGCAGGACCCTTATCTGGGCTCTGCTCTCAGCACTCCCGATGTTGGGGCTGGATCACTCCCCGCTGTGGCGTCTGTCGTGATCCTGGCCTCTGTGTGGTGGATGCTGGTAATTCCTCCCACCCATGAAAGTGAAAGTGAAGTCACTCAGTCATGTCCGACTCTTTGTGACCCCATGGACTGTAGCCCACCAAGCTCCTCTGTCCATAGGATTCTCCAGGCAAGAATACTGGAGTGGGTTGCCATTTCCTTCTCCAGGGGATCTTCCCGACCGAGGGATCGAACCAGGGTTTCCCACATTGGAGGCAGATGCTTTAACCTCTGAGCCACCAGGGAAGCCCTCTCACCCATCAGGACAACAAAAAATAACCAAAAATGTCTCCAGACATTGCCAGACTATGATTCGGTTGAAAATTCTGGCTGTAATTCCCCAAGATGGGAAATATATTGACAACTTTTACATGGTCTGTGTTAGATTTTACTCTCCCTGAGTCCTTTCGTATTTCATCTCGATCTTGCTTATGTATTCACATATAATCCTCTTTGTCTCTGTGGACTGCAGTCTCCTGCGTGTTACAGGAGAGCATCCGAGTACTTACTCTAGCCAAGATTCCTCCTGCTAATAGTCTATGCGTCTTTAATTTTAAAACGGTCTTGTGGTAACCTTATACTCCTCGGGGTGCAGAGTTGCTTCTGCTGAATCAAAATTGGCCCATATTTTGCCTTAAGCTGTGATCATTGGTTGTTTGGTGCTTAGAACTTCAGCAAGTAAAAGCCAGAGAACACACCGTAAAGGCCATCTTTCATGCTCATCAGGAAGATACTTTTGATTCTTAGAAGGAGTGAATCATTATTATAGGTAATTGAGGCTTGCTGATACACAGAAAGAAATGGAGCAAAACAAACGTTTTCAAAGGAAATCATACCTTTACGTTCCACATGTTTCTGATTTTAATAGGCTAAGAACAATGGCAAACCTCAGTAATTAGAAACTGATTCAAACTGCGTTTGTGGATGGAGGTGTTTTTTTTTTTTTTTAAGATGACTATAAGACAGATGAAGATGAATTTCAAAGTGGCAACACTGTGGGAAAGAGAAACTGCATGTTCTTTTAGGTTGCATGAAGTATGCTGATAAACTCACAGACAAGTTTTGAGCAACCTGAGCTTGCTTGTAATAGAATTCGGTTTTGTAGCAGAGCTGTGTGTGGTGAAGTTCCCTGGCACAAAGTGACATGATAGGATTAGGAAGGGAAGAACCTAGACCATGCTGCCGGGCTGGTCCAAGGGCAGTGAGAGCAGAGGGGCCTCCCAGGCTCTTCCTTTTTTTCCCACTAGTTCCTTTCTCTTATTTAGCCTCCCTGTTGCTTTGTTAAAAACCTGAGCCCCGCTCTTGGAACCCAGAAGGGGAGGAAATAAACCACTCCCCAAGGCTAGTCTCTGAATTCTAAGGTCACACAACCCTAGTTTCCCTGTGCTGACACTTCCAGAGCCCAGATTAGAAAATGCTTCCATCGAGTTCCTTTGACTAAAATATAACATCTATTAGGGGGAGTGAAGTGGAATTTGGATTTTCTTAGTCGCCTGGAGCTTAGAAATAGGAATTCAATTATCTTTTGGTCGGTGCTACAGTAATATGAAAATTTTACACACAGATTGACAGTTTCCCCTCTCCCTGAAATAAAAAAGAATAAGGCAAAATGTGACATCTCAAAAATGAGAAAAATGCCAGCCATTTTGAGTGAACTCATTTTTTCCTGCCCTAAGGAAAAAAAAAAAGTGGTCTGTGCGTCTCCACATAATGCATTTTACTGTAGCAACAGGAATGTGGAGTATGGGTGAGGGGGCTGTGGCTGTGGGGGTCGTACCATCCATGCCCACTCTGTTCCCTGGATAGAACATTCCTCCACGGACTGCAGGGGGTGGGAAAAGAGAGGACGCATTTCCTCAAGTTTCCCGGTGTAGTTGGGACCAGCCTGAGCATCATTTCATGTGCAGCCCTTTAAAGTGACCACTGAGGGACTCAGGGTCAAGAAAACACCGCCAGATCTTTGATTCGGGCCTGTTTCGCAGAGAAGGGTGGGTGGAGACTGCCGATTCTTTGTGAGCTTTGAATTCGGTTCCACTTAAACTTTTCCAGCTCCCTTGGGAGAAAGGGGGTGACTTGGCCCGAAAGGATCTTAAACATTCCATCTACGAGAAAGGGAGGGTGAACTCCTGGGTTGTTTGTGGGTTCAAAACAGTTCTCTAATAAAATCTGTTGTCGTTCGTTATTTTTGAAACACCATTATAGAATCTGGCTTCTAGAACTATTTAAATGTGTTTGACACAAATATTATTTTAAACGTAAATAGTCAGTTCATTTGTGATCCAACAAGAGCTCTTTGTCTGCTTGGGGTCATTATGTCTAAACCAAAGTCCTTCTCACCGTGACCTTTAACAGCTTTACAAAGGAAATGCAGCCAATTATTAAGGGAATAAAAGAGCTCCTTTATGCACGTATTATACTTTATAATTTTTGAAAGCTTCTTGTTTGTGACCTCATCTCAGTATTTTAAACACCAAGTTCCTAGAATGATTCTGCTGATCAGTGGGAGGGTCTGGACTAGAATTCAGTGTTCTGTGCATTGTCCCCCTGCTACATGCGATAGTTCTGCTTCCTAGCTGTCAGATTCTGCTCCTAAACAGGTTAACTCCAGAGAAGAAAAACAAGCCACCATTCTGCCTGGGAACCTGGTGATGTAGGGGGTAAATGACATTGTCATCCAAAGTGCCAGTATTTAGAAACCTGTGAGTTAATCAGTGAAGGCGGTGCTTTACAGTACTGCCTGTATTCTGTATTCTTTATTCTTAATTGTTCCAAACATGGAAGATTCTTTCAGACTGGATGCTAACAACCTGTGAGGTCACACACACCAAATTTTGCTTTATAAATACTTCAAAAATAACTTTTTTTAAAAAAATGAGAAACTGGGGAAAATCCAAGCAAAACACAATGTTAAAAAAGAAAAAGAAATGGAGGAGCTGACTGGGCACACATGGGCACACATAGCCCTTCCCAGACAGCATGGCCTTCTGGGATGAGCAGGTATTCTCAAGGGGCCTGACTACCAGAACATACTTTTTACTAATTGAGATAATTTGGTATCTTCCCTCATATATTTTTTCCAAGATTTTTTTTTTTTTTGATAACTCACTGGACTTGTCCCTCCACTCTGACACGTGTCAGCATCCAAAGTATCACATCTGCAACCATCTTTCTGGTTCTCCTGATCAAGTCTGTGACGGGCCTTCAAGATGGTTATTGACCTGCAGGCTTCTTTGCACTTTTTCTTTGGGGAGATGAAGATAAATACCACATGTGGTATCTTGATTGTTTCTCTTCCCATAATCAAGGAGAGAGCCTTGCTTTTCTTCAGTGGGTCTGTAGGACTCAGCCATGAGACCACCTCTTTCAACAGGAATGATTCTCTTCTAATAACTCACCCTTGCCCCAAGTTCACGGTGGTGTGACTGTCTCTAGGGCATTTCTATCTGTGTCAGTCTCCTGCTTAGGAAAACCAACAAAATGTTCCTCTTACACTGTGACCCAATTCTTGAAAGAGGTCTAAAAGCAGCAGCAGAAACAAACTCTAACCCCCCAAATACTGTGCCGTTTGTTAATTTTCTCTCGTTCATTATTACAGTGTCGCTGCTGTGTCTGTTCCGTCCGCTCTGGCCATCCAGAGCGCTCTGAGCCCTGTGTTCCCCAAGACGTCTCTCTGGAGCCCCCTCATTTATGCAGTTGGGGCTGGTGTTCCCACCACGGCCGTGATCCTCTCTCTGTGCCCCTCTGCTCTCCTTGGAACCAGAGCTCCTGGAAAAGGAGACCGATGTGCCTTTTTGAAGCCTGGTTTTGTTCTTTCTCTTTAGAACTCTTCTTCCCTTTCCCCAGCTACAAAAACAAAGCGGAGCAGAACAGAACAAACCTCCCCATCTGGTGCACCTTTCTTAGTTCAGTTCAGCTGCTCAGTCGTGTCTGACTTTTTGTGACCCCGTGGACTGCAGCACGCCAGGCCTCCCTGACCATCACCAACTCCAGAGTCCACCCAAACCCATGTCCATTGAGTCAGTGATGCCATCCAACCATCTCATCCTTTGTTATGCAGTTTATTTTTAATGTATTTATTTTAATTGGAGGATAATTGCTTTACAATCTTGTGATGATTTCTGCCATGCATCAGTATGAATTAGCCACAGGCAGAGATGTGTCCCTGCCCTCCTGAACACCAACCCCCCCCC
>SJYQ01006907.1:383159-441328 GCA_006410935.1 Redunca redunca
CCCCCCCCCCCACCCCCCCTCCCCTTCCTATCCCTCCAGGCTGTCACAGAGCACCAGCTTTTGTCTTCTGTTTACATTCATTTCTGAATTCTTCAAATAGTTAATGTCCATCTTTTATTTTCTCCTTTTTTTCCTCAAAGTACTTCAGATTAGCAGCCAATGCTAATTGGTTACTATTGTTGTTAATAGTAATATTAGGTTGGAGTAGGAAATGTCAGCCCACTCCAGTATTGTTGCCTGGAAAAGTCTATGGACAGAGGAGCCTGGCAGGCTACAGTCCATGGGGTCGCAAAGAGTTGCCACAGCTGAGCAGCTGAGCACAAACAAGGGCGCACCTTAATCCAGGTTGATCTCATCTCAAAATCCACAATCACCCTGGAGAAGGAAATGGCAACCCACTCCAGTACTCATGCCTGGAAAATCCCATGGAAGGAGAAGCCTGGTAGGCTACAGGCCATGGGGTCGCAAAAGAGTTGAACACGACTGAGTGACTTCACTTTCACTTTTAGTAATATTAGGTAAATTATCTACCTTTGATGTTTCACTTTATGTTTAGAAAGCAGATTCAAGTGTTTTAGCTCATCTTACATCCACAGCTAGGCCATGCTGCAGGCTGAGTTACGGCAAATCCATGTTTCTTGGAGACTGAGGTTCTGTTTCATTGAAGAGAGCATCTCTGCACCATTTAATCCAGATCCTCCTGACTGGGGAAGCGTGAGTCAAACCAGGGTGTCAGCACGCAGCGTCTTCTCGGTCCAGGTGTGCATCAGTCCCCGTGTCCTGTTCATCTGCTGGAGCCGGGCTTTACTCTCTCACACCTCGCACTGTGGTCCAGGCACAGAGTGAGGAGCGGCTGAATGATGGACGTGGTTTCCTGACCTGTCTGCACTCTCCTGCCTTCACTTGCCTCCACATGGCTTCCTGACTGGTCCTTCAGTAACAAACATCAGATCAGGTCGAAACCACATGCAGTGAAAATATAAACTGGTCCCTTCATGTTCCGAATACAAAGTACACTCACACTCACTGGCCAGACGCACCTGGTCCCTGCCTGGCATCCCAGCTACCACTGTGCTTTCTCCAGCACAGTCCATTCTTCATTTTGAAAATGTCTTTTCCCTCCTTCTCTTACAAAAATCCTGCAAGTGCCAAGTGGCACCAAATCCTACTCTTCCTTTGAAACTAACTTTAGGTGTCACCTCCTCCAGGAAGCCTTCCTACACCTCCTCCCTTCCCCTCCCCTGCCCTCTAGAATTAGCAATTTGCTGTTCTTCTGCGCTTCCTTAATAGAGTCTGTGGACAACTCCATGTATTTTAATTTTGTGCCAAGGGCTTCCATGCAGGCTTCCCTGGTGGCTCCGATGATAAAGAGTCTGCCTGCAATGCAGAAGACCTGGGTTCAATCCCTGGGTATGAAAGATAGCCTGGAGAAGGGAATAGCAACCCACTCCAGTATTCTTGCCTAGGGAATTCCATAGACCGAGGAGCCTGGTGGACTACAGTACCTGGGGTAACAAAGAGTTGGACATGACTGAGCAAATTCCACACACAAGGGCCTAGATTGTGACTTCTTCCACAGTCTCTACCATAGAGTACCTAATCAGTAAATTCTTGCTGGTTGAATGAAGAGGTTTGTAGCTGAATGTTCCTGTACTACTTTGACCATGCCCCAGATATTTATGTATGTTTTGCAACCGTAAAAAATATTTACTCCCTTAGCATGGGCTTTCATCCCTCATTGTTTACTTGTTATAGTTATATTTTACTTTTTCACCAAAAAAATCAAAAATGTTTATAGATTCTTGCTATACACAAAGCAGTTTAAGAACTTCATCTGAAACTTGCTTTGGTTGTAATCAGAGCTTCACTTGTGACCCTCGTATTTGGAGAGCATTCACCATGGTTTTTTAAGCTCCTGGGCAAGTTTCCTAAACTGCTGTTTCATGAGCCGTTCTAATAGTTTCCTTTATTTGTTTTCCTACCATACGTCAAAGGCAATTTAGAGTTTGCACTTTAACAGATACAACACAAAATGAAGCCATGTTCATCAAAAGAAGACACATGGTTTGAGATTTTAACTGAACATGTATTAATCTTCACAAATATCCTCTATTGAGCAAGTGTGCAGACGAAGGTAAACTATTTAGGATTTTTGTTGTTATTTTTTGGTCAGTATCTGAGAGGAGGTTGTGTGTTGGGTTTGTAGGGGTCAATTAACTTTTAATTTATTGAACAGACAAGACATCTTCGTATTCACCTTCCTCTTGAGCTCAGGCCTCTTAATCCCTTGTCTTGTGTTTTCTTTTATTGTTTGTTTTTGTTTTTTAGGAGGAATGTCAGAACTACATTCGGGTACTGTTGGTGGGTGGTGACCGGTTATTCACGTGTGGGACCAACGCTTTCACGCCTGTCTGCACCAACCGCACGGTATGGCTTCATGTGGAGTTTTGGTAGATTTTAATGCCAGGAAAACCCAAACAGCCTATTAAAACACCACTTTTAAAATGTATTGCTATTCTCCATGGAGTTGCATTTTAATTCAAAGCATGTTTTGTCAAACTGAATAAAGACTTGATGTATTTTTTTATTACACATGTTATATAATAAGGTTGTTTTATTAAATTTAAGTATTCTTTCAAGCTATTTCTATCAGTCTTTTTCTCAACAGTGACCCTAAAAAGATAATCCTAAACATATTATTTTTTCTTATCCTGCTTCATTGCAGACATAGTGTTAAGTATTAAAATGACCTAAAATCACAATCAAAACGAAGAAAGTGCAACTTAGAATTTGGATAAGAAGTGTGTTGAAAAATTAAAGCAACCTAACAAAGAAATGGAACCCTAGGAAAAATAAAGTTATTACCCACCCTCTTTCTCTTTCTTTTAACCCGTCATTATGAACAGGGGACTTTTCTGTATCCAGGTCTCATTCCTATAGAATTGCAGTGTTCTCAGAGCACACGTGTAATCTTCCTAATTTGGGATATTCATTTGCTCTTCCTCAGGGAACAAGAAATGATGAAGAAATATCATCATATTAATTTCCTGGTTACAAAATTTCTCTCAAAAGCTGAATTAATCTTCCTCTTTTACTATTCATTATTTTCAAGTTAACATTCAGTTATTGGAAATAAAGAGAGGAGGACGATGATGATAAGAAGTGATGCTCACAGAGACATCCCTAGTATTGTGGCCTGTCCTACAATCCTTACAACAACCCAGTCACTTCACCCTCACATCCACCTGGCCTGGTGTTTATCCTTTGGGTCATCATTTTGTAAAAGAAGAATCTAAGGCTTGAAGACTTTAAGTAGCTTACCTGGATGTACATGTGTGATAAGGGCTTCCCTAGTAGCTCAGATGGTAAAGAATCTGCCTGCAGTGGAGGAGACCCAGGTTCAATCCCTGAGTTGGGAAGATCCGCTGGAGAAGGAAATGGCAACCCACTCCAGTATTCTTCCTTGGAGAATCCCATGGACAGAGGAGCCTGGCGGGCTACAGTCCATGGGGTCGCAAAGAGTTGGATACGACTGAGCGACTATGCACCCAAGTGTAATAAAGCAGGCAGGGTATCTGAGCCACTGCCTGCCCCCTCTGCTCTCTTAGCTCTCAGGTGAGAGTAGAGAAGAATAGAGTGGAGATCCCCTCCTCCAGCCACCCAGAGGACTTTTCTCATTCGGTGATGGTTCAGCTTCTCAAATGCAGGAGTCCTGCAGGTAGACTGCAGGACACTAAGTTGCCTCCCAGAACACTAAGATCTTAAAGCCTTGGAAATTTGAGCTCCATGGTTGCTAAATGTCCAGCCATCCTTACGCATGAACAGTTTGGCCTAGTCACACAACTTTAATCCACTTTTGTTGATAAACCTGTACCTAACTTCTCTTGCAGTTTGTACTTCTATAAACCATGAAGTTGAGTTTTGTAATGTAAGTGGGCAAATTTGCATCGTCTTGCTGTTATGAATAGAAGTCATAAATGATAGTCTTACTCTGTCTTTGGTGAGGATCCAACAGCCTGGGGTTCATTCTCATGGGATGATGAGAGAATGATTGCCAGATTCTCTGACAGCCCCCCCAGCATATTATTCTCATCGAATATGTGGACGTCTGGCCCATGCTGTGAGCCCCAGAGAGTTTACAGTGTGTGCCTCATTTGCAAGTTGGGCAGATCTGATCCATTAACAGTATTAAAGGGGTTTCATTGGGGGGTTCACTGACTTTTCTCTCTTGTCCTCTCTCCTAGTTGAGTAACCTAACGGAGATCCATGACCAGATCAGCGGCATGGCACGCTGCCCCTACAGCCCCCAGCACAACTCCACAGCCCTGCTCACGGCTGGCGGGGAGCTCTATGCTGCCACGGCCATGGATTTCCCGGGACGTGATCCCGCCATTTACCGAAGCCTGGGCATCTTGCCCCCGCTCCGCACTGCACAGTACAACTCCAAGTGGCTCAACGGTGAGTCTTACCCTCCCACCCAGCTTCCCATCTCGCTGGTCTGTGATGCCCTCTTCCTTGGTGCTCAGAAGCAAGCTGTCACAGTTTTCAAAATAAAATGATTTCCTCCTTTTCTAGAGGAATCAAAATGTAATTTGTTTTGTTCTTTGATGTAGAAAGGCATCAGAGGGCTCATTTCTAATTAGGAAGAGAAACGATCCTCTCAACCCTGTAGGATGTGGTAACATAGGGCTAATGCTGATGTAAACGTTCATCAAACTTAACCTGATTTCTCATATTATTGTTTGAAGTTCAGGAAATCTGATGTCATGTCACTGATGTCTGTAGACTCATGTGCATTCTTTCTTGACTTCTTTACTGTATCCCTAAAAAGTGAAGTTTCTAGTATTGCATGAAAATTTCAGACGACTGTGTAAAAGAATGTATTTGGCTATAGGGAGCTCCAAATAGCTTGACAATTTTTTAAATTAAATTTTTTATTTTATATTGGAGTGTAGTTGATTTACAATGTTGAGTTAGCTTCAGGTGTAGAGCAAAGTAATTCAGTTACACATATACATATATCCTTTTTTTTTTTCAAATTCTTTTCCCATATAGTTTATTACAGGGTACTGACTAGAGTTCCCTGTGCTATACAGTAGGTCCTTGAGTCTCTAGTTTACAGGTGTGTGTGTGTGTGTGTGCGCACATGCGCTCAGTTGCTCAGTTTTGTATGACTCCTTGCTACCCCATGGACTGTAGCCCTCCAGGCTTCTCTGTCCATAGGATTTCCCAGGAAAGAATCCTGGAGTGGGTAGCTATTTCCTTCTCCAGGGAATCTTCCCATCCCAGGGCTTGAACCCTGGTCTCCTGCACTGTAGGCAGATTCTGGAATGAGTGGCCATTTCCTCCTTCAGGGGATTTTATAGACAGTAGTGTCTGTATGTTAATCCCAAACTCCTAATGTATCCCCCCCACCACCTTTCTCCTTTGGCAACCATAAATTTGTTTCCAAAGTCTGTGAGTCTGTTTCTGTCTTGTGAAAAAGTTCGTTTGTATCATTTTTTTTTTTTTAGATTCCACAGGTAATTTGACCAAAAAAAATTTTTTAAGGTATCAAGTCTTATATCCAGGAGGTGAGGGTAGGTGTCATTGGAGTTGCTCATTTCAGTGGCTCAGGAATCAATAAGCCCGAGTCCTGTGGCCGCTGTCTCTGCCACCCACAGTCTGTCAGGTGGTCCCCAGGCTGGCTCTGCTCACAGGTGCAAATTCACAACTACAGTTCCCGGTCCTGCACTCAGATAGGACAGTATCCAGGGGAGAACCGCATCCCTTGTGTCCTTTTTTAAAGACACCAGAAACTGCCAGAAGATTTCCTTCAGTCCAGGGCCAGAACTTGGTCACTTGCTCACTAAACGAGGGGAAAGTGATTCCAGCCTCCCAGACTGAAGTTAAAGTTGGCCAGGTACTGAGACGTGCCAGCTGAAATCCAACCCTCTGAATATGCGTGTACTCATATGTGAATATGGTGATACACGCACATGCACACACACTGGCAAACATGATGTTTGTATAGATACATGCAGCATATGTAATCCATTCCCTCAAGCCTTTGTTTGATGGTTTGCATAAAGATGAGCTCTTATAATTGCCCTTATAATATTTACTGTTCTGAGCTTTCATGTCCTATAAAGTTGTACTGACTTCCATCAATAAAAGCTCATGATGTAGATCAAAGTTTCTAGACCTCAGCACTATTGGTGTTCAGGGCCAGATAATTCTTTGCTGGGGCGGGGGTGCGGGGGTCTTCCTGGTTATTGTAGGATGGCCAGCTACATCCCTGGCTTATACCGCTTAGATATATTAGCATGCCCCACCCCCTGCATCGTGACAACAAAACATTTTTTCAGAAACTTGCAAATATTCTTCGGGAAAAATATTCCCTGTCATTGCGAAATTTTGGTTTAGAATGATCATGTATGCTATTTAGGAGTATGGGGCTTCCACAGTGGTCCAGTGGGTAAAGAATCTGCCTGCATTGCAGGAGACTGGGGTTCAGTCCCTGGGTCGGGATGATCCCCTGGAGAAGGAAATGGCAACCCACTCCAGTATTCTTGCCTGGAAAACCCCATGGACAGAGGAGCCTGGTGGCTTACAGTCCAAAGGGTTGCAAAGAGTTGGACATGACTGAGAGACTAAGCATAGCACAGGTACATATATAACACGAGCATTTTGTAAAATAATACAGTCAAACCAGCCATCACAATTTGCCTTTAAAATACTCCCTTTTAGAGAAAAGCGTATCCTCACCCAGTTTCTTCAGCAAGTTGAGTGGCTCCATGTGCTTCCAAAGGGCAACATGAATTATTTTCCCAAACTGAAGCAGTAACCAGCTTCCCTGTATTAACACTGTTTCTGTTGAACTGGTTTCAGCTGAACCTTTTGACTCTACAGATGGTCTTTCTGCTCTACACACTCATCTGTGTAGCTTAAAGTTCTGTCTTTTCATTTGTTGATTTTTCCTGTCCAAGTAAAATTCCAGTTAAAAATCAAAATGAGTTCTTCTGCAGCCATAAATATTGCATTTAGACTTTGCTGCAAGCAAAGTAAAAAGTAATTAGGAGCACAGTGTCTTTCTTTTCCCAGAAGTGGCACCCTGAAGAATATCTTGGAAAAATCATTCAAATTATAGCATGAATTATAAGCACTGTTTCTTTGTATATATTTCTAGGTGGATCAGGAACTCAGATTCTGCTCACCCTCTGGGTGGAATCTCTTCCATCTGAGAGTCAGGTGGGGGCCTAAGTAAGGACAGTCACTGTAGGCATGTGTGGCCCAAATCATAGATGATGCTATCCGACTATGGACATTGCAAATCAGCCCAAATAAATATAGCGAAGCTGCCACTTGGCTCGCAGGGTCATCTGAACCTCCATGGCACTCAATGGCCTGCCTTCCCCAGAGAGCGATGCCCTGCCCCACCAGGAGGCCCCCACTCCCGGGCAGAGAGCCCTGAGGGCCTCAGGTTCCTGTGTGTGCAGAGTTCATTCCCTCTCTGTGTATTCTTGGGGCACTTTGTTCTGTTGAACTCTGAGGTATCATTTCTACCTCTGGTTGGCCCTGGTTTTCTGCTCTGATTGCTCCTGCATCCAGCATGGCTTCTGGTCTCTGACCCCTAGTTAGCTCTACTTCCGTTGCCCCACGGAGCCTGGACATGTATTCTCACTGACCTAACCGGAGTCCACACTTGGCATCTGTTTGCACTGAGACCCGACACCCTGTCTCTTTTCTTTCTGCCAAGCGCTGGAGTAATTTTCTTCCTTTACTGGAAGTTATTGCCTTGCCTCCTTTCCCTTCTTTTCTGCCATATCCTTACATTTCTCACCCTCTGGTGATAACCACCATCTCTTAATAAAAATGCTCGCATCTCCTCCCTCACCAGTGAGACAAAAACAAAGAAACACAATGAAACTAAAAGCACCCTTAGTTCTGCGTGTCCAGGAAGACTCCCACTCCCTGTGTGATACTGCTTGTGTGCCTGCTCAGTCGCTTCAGTTGTGTCCAACTCTTTGCAACCCTATTGTGTGATATTAGCGACTTAGCAGCAGCAGCAGCAGCAGGGACTCACTAAATGATGCTCTTACGTTCTTCTTGTAAGTTTTCAACTGATGGAGGTTCAGGCACAGGAGTTAATAAATGACCATCAGGGAGCTGGGTTTGTTTGTGATAGAGCTGAGCGAATGTACTGGAAACTCTCAGAGGTAGTACCTTAAGAAGATGCAGACCATGAGCTGCTGAATGAAGAGGCGCTGCCTTTCACGTGGGGTTGGCAGGCAGCTTCCTCAGCATCAGGCTCCCATCTGGGGAAGTAAAAACCCAGCATTTTAATTGAAGATGCAATTTCCATAAACTCACTCAAAGGAAGTACAATCACAAGGTGTATTACTTGCAGATCCCAGAACCCGGACACCAGGAGCTAGGAGAGGGCAGCCCTCCAACCCAGGTCACCCCAGGAGACAGAAAGCAGGGTAACAAGTGCATGTGAACTGACAAGGTCCTTTGGGCAGAGGTCATTACCTTTTATTGGGCTCATTGATCATTTTAAAAGGTAAGCGATGGAGAGTTTGGAGGTGGAAAGACCTGCCGGTCAAGCAGTACTCACCCCTCAGGGAGCAGAATTGTCTCAGTTCTTGATTTCCTCATCTGTGAACTGAAGATAACTAGTCACTGGACCTGGAAGTTCTGATAATAAAGTGAGACCATGCAGAGAAGGCAATGGCACCCCACTCCAGTGCTCTTGCCTGGAACATCCCATGGACAGAGGAGCCTGGTAGGCTGCAGTCCATGGGGTTGCTAAGAGTCAGACACAACTGAGCGACTTCACTTTCACTTTTCACTTTCATGCATTGGAGAAGGAAATGGCAACCCACTCCAGTGCTCTTGCCTGGAGAATCCCAGGGATGGGGGAGCCTGGTGGGCTGCCGTCTCTGGGGTTGCACAGAGTTGGACACAACTGAAGTGACTTAGCTGCAGCAGCAGAGATAATAAATGTTAGTAGCAAATAGCTGATTATAAATATATGTAATGACTGCAAACTCCCCAATGCCTGATACAATATCTGACTTTAGAGCCAGAGAGTAAATACTTGTTGGCTCAGTGCACCTGGGGCTGTGGTTCCTAATTACTGACACCTACCGGCCTCCTGTCTCCTATCTCTCCTGACTCTGACCGTCTGCCTCTGAGCTTTCCCCGCCCCACTCTGCGCTGGCCTCTCCTGGCTGTTCTGTCTTGCTGCAGCCACGTCCAAGTCCCCCAGGTACATTCCTATCACTGCCCAATCCGTGGTAGCCCCAGGTGTCAACAAGACCCAAGGTCCCTGGGAGTCCATCACTCAGCTAACAGCTGCTCACATACTATGATAAGCAGAGCTCCCGTCTTTGTTTTGGACATTTTCCCTTTTTTTTTTGGCTAACATTTCTCTGTTGAGGAAGGGAAATTTTATCAGCAGGGGAGGTGTGGAGGATGGTACCTCTGAAACATGGTCAGCAGAATTTTTGATTTCAGATGCACTGTTGTGATTAAATTCTCTGTAGGATAATTTGCCTGTCCATGGAGGGAGTATCTTTCCGTGATTGGATTAATTAAGTCATAGAGGGGACATGCACAGCGTGACCAGGACAGTGGTCACATACATTTTTCCTTTGCCTCTGTCAATCCTGTGCCAGGTGTCTTCCTTCTCAGCCTCCAGCCAGTTAACAGCCAGATACCAGCCGACTCCATCTCCTCAGGCCACACCTTCAGCGGCAGCTTGGACAGTGGTGGTGTTGGTTTCATTTGTTTCCTAGCATTGCTGGAACAAAGTACCACAAACTGGGTAGCTTAAAACAGAAATGTGTCTTCTCAGAGTTATGAGGGTGAGAAGTCCAAGACCAAGCTGTTGGCAGCCCATGCTCTTTATGAAGACTGCAGCGGGGGACGCTTCCTCACCTCTTTAGTTCTCAGCATCCCTTGGCTTGTGGCAGCATCACTCCAGCCTTTGCCTCCGTTCATGCGGCTTCTCCCCATGGCCCCGTGTCCTCGTCTGGCCGTCTTTCATATGAGAACACCAATCATATTGGATGTGAAAGTGAAAGTGAAAGTCGCTCAGTCGTGCCCAACTCTTTGCGACCCCATGGACCATCCAGTCCATGGAATTCTCCAGGCCAGAATCCTGGAGTGGGTAGCCTTTCCCTTCTCCAGGGGATCTTCCCCAACCCAGGGATCAAACCCAGGTCTCCAGCACTGCAGACAGATTATTTACCAGTTGAGCCACAAGGGAAACCCAAGAATACTGGAGTGGGTAGCCTTTCCTTTCTCCAGAGGATCTTCCTGACCCAGGGAGCGAACCAGGGTCTCCTGCATTGCAGGTGGATTCTTTACCAACTGAGCTATCAGGGTAGTCTATTGGATTAGGGGCCTACCTTAATCCAGTATGGCTTCACCTTTACTAATTATATCAGTCATGACCTTATTTCCAAATAAGGTCACATTTATAGAAACCAGCATATCTTTGCGGCAGGGCAGCAGGGGTGGGGGTGGGGAGAAGGATACAATACGACCCGTAACAGTGCTCTAAACAGGAAATACTCAAATGTTGAAATCTTAAACTTTGGCATTGCATTTTCCAGTGACACTCTATTTCTGTGCTGCCTCTAAATCCTCTGGCCACTCAGTGCCCCCATCTCAGCATTATCCTCTTCACTCTTGGCAAACAATGTTGCCTTCTTGTTCCCAATGGCCATCAGAAGTCATCAAGGAGGGCTCAGGGGACGGTCCTCTTTGCCCAGGGCCGAGCTGGCCTGTACCTCTCTCCTCCTTCCGTCCATTTAAGCCTCTGCTTTATCTGCTGTGCATCCGTCCTCCAGCCCACATCTCTGGGGAAGGAGCCCCTCTCTCCTAGGCAGCATTCTGAGGATTTCATCTCACGTATTCTCTCTCTGAATCACTCCCTCAATGGGCTATAGAGACACCCTGGCAACAATGAGCACTCTGACCCTCCAGGTCAAGAAAAGTGCAAAGGATACTCTTCAGGACGTGGGAATTGTAGATAGAACATGACAAGTCATGACCCTTCAGCGACCCCAGTCTCTGGGGACCCCCTATACTTCAGGGGCCCTCTTCTAGGCGAAGGGTGGCATCAAGATGACCAGGGTAATGTCCTGCCAGCCTGCAGAGAGCCCTGAGGAAGGACCTTCGAAGCCTCTGATCTTCCCCTCACCCTTCCCCTTTGTTCTTGTTCAGGCATTCAGTCATGTTTGACTCTTTGCAACCCATGGACTGCAGCCCGCCAGGCTTCCAGGCCCTTCAGTATCTCCCGGAGCTTGCTCAAACTCATGTCCACTGAGTCGCTGATGCATCCAACTATCTCATCCTCTCTTGTGCCCTTCTCCTCCTGCCTTCAGTCTTTCCCAGCATCAGAGTCTCTTCCAGTGAGTCGGCTCTTCGTATCAAAGGACTGGAGCTTCAGCATCAGTCCTTCCAGTGAATATTCAGGGTTGATTTCCTTTAGGATGGACTGGTTGGATCTCCTTGCTGCCCCTCCCAGAGACCCAGCATCCCTTCATGGTATAGTTTCAACAAACTGCGCTGAGCAAGCTAAGTGCCCTGGGTCTAATACCAGAGTTCCAGGCGTGATGTCTTCTGACACCACCAACACTAAGACTGTCCACCAAGGGGTAGCCTACCACCTGCACCTTTGCAAGACCCACGTGGTGGCTGTGCCATTGGCTGTGAGCAGGGGCTGACGAGGAGAGGAGAGCAAGGCTGGCTGTGGTGCCTTCCTCAAGCTTCCTCTTTCCTCCCTGTGTTATCTGGCTTTTCCTGCTCTTTAGCCCTGAGTCCTCTCCTCTGCCCACATGCCTTCCAGGTGTCCTTTCAGCAGGAGCATGCAACTCCCTGCGTGCGACTCTGCCCTCCTCAATGGACTCCGTCCCACACACTGTTTATGCTTTTCTGACTTCCCCTGAGTTTTGCCTCTTCCCTAATTCCTATTATTCTGTAGCTCCAGTCACAGGTTTAGTTTCCCTGAGAATTGGTGGGTCCCTTTCATTCCCTCCTCATGGTCGATGTGCAGGGTTGTGTTCATCCCATGACACTGGAGCTCGTGGTCCTCCTGCTCAAGAGCCTCTCAAGTCCCCGTTTCACCTGCAGAGAAGGTGGAGGCACCACTGGCCGGCCTCCACTGCCTGCCTGTCCTCACTCCTGCCCACCCCTTGCTTCTTCTGCTTTAACCTCTTATATGCTGAACTCTGGCCCTGGCCCTTCCTCTCTGCCAGGGATCAGCATTATCTATGAAGGGCCAGAGAGGAAATACTTTATCCTTTGCATCCATATGGCCTTTGTTGCAGCTTTTCAATGCTGCCATTGAAGTGTGAAAACAGACACGGCCGTTGTGTAATCTATGCTGTGTGACTGCAGCCCCCAAATTACAAGATGCTTGCTCCTTGAAAGGAAAGTTATGACCAACCTAGACAGCATATTCAAAAGCAGAGACATCACTTTGACAACAAAGGTCCATCTAGCCAAGGCTACGGTTTTTCCAGTGGTCATGTATGGATGTGAGAGTTGTAGTATAAAGAAAGCTGAGCGCCAAATAATTGATGCTTTTGAAGTGTGGTGTTGGAGAAGACTCTTGAGAGTCCCTTGGACTGCAAGGAGATCCAACCAGTCCAACCTAAAGGAAATCAGTTTTGAATATTCATTGGAAGGACTGATGTTGAAGCTGAAACGCCAATACTTTGGCCACCTGATGCGAAGAGGTGACGCATTTGAAAAGACCCTGATGCTGGGAAAGATTGAGGGCAGGAGGAGAAGGGGTTGACAGAAGATGAGATGGTTGGATGGCATCACCGACTCAGTGGACATGTGTTTGGTTAGACTCCAGCAGTTGGTGATGGATAGGAAAGCCTGGCATGATGCAGTTCATGGGGTTGCAAAGAGTCAGACACAACTGAGTGACTGAACTGAACTGAATACTTTGTGCTCACAAAACTTTATTTATAACCAGTGAGTAGGTCTAGCCTGTGGTCTATAGGATTCTGGCCCCTGTACTATCTGAAGAACTCTTTCCCCAAACAGTCCATGTGACAAATGGCTTTAGTTCTATCTAGTCTTTGCTCTGATGTGGCTTCTAAATTGGACCTTGGCCCTGACCATCTTATTTGACATGACCCCCCCTGCTTCATCTGGGGCTTCTCCGGTGGCTCAGATGGTAAAGAATCAGCCTGCACTGCAAGAGACCTGGGTTTGATCTCTGGGTCAAGAAGATCCCCTGGAGAAGGGAATGGCTGCCCACTCCAGTATTCTTGCCTGTCAACCCATGGAGAGAGCCTGGTGGGCTACAGTCCAGGGGTCATAAAGCGTTGGACAAGACTGAGTGGTTAACGCTTTCACCTTCCCTCCTCCGTCCCTCTTGGTCCGCTTAGCTGTGTTCAGCTTTGATCCTCCTTTAGTCCTTGTCTCCTGTCCTCCACTGGAGTGAAGCTTCTCCGCTGGCCATGCTTATTCCTTTGGCCACTGATGTATCCCAGATGCTTTCAGCATTAATGGGCTCATAGGAAGCACCCAATACATCACTTTAATAAAGAAGTTAATAGATTAGTAGTTTACATCTTTGCTTTCCCCATCCATGGGTGTATGAATTCCTTGAGGGCAGCATTTAGATGGGATCAGTTTTGTGTGCTCAGCATTTCATGTAGTGCCTGAAATACACAGCTGAGGCTCCATCCGTATTTGCTGAATGAGTTGGAGATAAGCACATTTCATAAGCAACAGAAATATGAATTTTGTTGTTAACAAAGGGAACATGTCATTGTTAGTTGTAAGCCAGAATTTAAAACATAGAGATTTGTATATTTGAAATGGATGCAGGTCTGGACATTTAAAGAATCTTCCATTGCCATCTCATTTCAACTCCCACTTTTAGCCATTATGTATTTCGTCAGTTATCAAAGGCAGCATGATCGATTGGATAATGGTCTGGCAGAATTTGAAGCATTGAGTTATATGTTTGGTCGTATAAGTTTCAAAATCAGATTTTTTTCTCTGTGCCAAAATCACTCTTAAAGCAAATTTATGTGTTTAGAGAAATACCTTAACAGCCTTAGTGCCTTAAAATACTAATCGTTAATAACCCTTATTAAATGATTACTGTAAAGCAGGATAATAAATGTTTCATAGTCGATGCTTAAAATAGAGAAGCTGTAAAACTTGCCTGTAAGAAACTGGTAATCAAATTGGGGAAATAGTCAACCCATGAAAAAGGGGGAAAATAACATATCCAAATTAGTGTACAAATTGAGTTTGTGGGTTCTGAGGGAACTGCTTGCTTGCACATGGACTGAAACCTCGGAGAGAACGTGAAAAAAGAATCTATCAGTGAGTTTTATGAACTCAGCATGGACATCTCGCAGGGCATAATCTCACTGGGACCAGCACCCTGCTTCTTTTCTTTCTTGGAGACAGCATCTGTCTCTCTCCTGGGTTCTCCCACTATTTCTGCAGCTCCCCCATTCTCTGAGAGTCCAGCCTTGACCTCACTGTGAAGGAAAACTCACTTGAAATCCCTAGTATCGTTTTTATGAGCTATTGTGTTTCTAGTTTAGAAAACTGTAACCATCTCAAGCTCTTCTGGTTTAAAATACTTTATTGATGTTACCCACGTATTAAATAGACTCTTTGAGGTCTTTAAAATACAAGATTAACCTCCTAGTGATTAAAGATAATTTACTTGGAGAGAGAAAAATCCCTTCTGTGCTTAACTCTAAGGAGGAATTGTTTCTGCTTATCATGAAGACAGGTGCTTTGTGGAGCTTGGCACTTCTTCCTGGGAGCAGATACCACTTCTTGGGGATGCAGACGTGGCTGGGATAGGGTGACCCTGTTGGGTTCCATCCTGGGGACAGTGAGATCACTTTTGGCACAATCTATACAGGGCAGTCCCCAAAGGTGTAAATCTTCTGAGTTAGTCTCTCCCTGTACAGATGAGATTTGCTAAAGCAGAAGATTCATGACTGGAAGCAGAGTTCACAGAACAAGAAAAGCAAAGACAAGTAGGGCCTGGAAATGGAGTCTGTTTGTTTTAGGAGATCTGTAGTCTTTATCAAGGAAAATAAGCTCGGTAAAACCCAGAACAAAAGGCATGGATGTATAGTCTGTGGCCAAGTTTTGTGATTTTATCAGACGGCTTGAAAGGGGTGTCTTTGTGAACAATGGACTCCATTCAGCAATGCAGCTGAAAGACTAACCCCTGACCACTGACTCATGAAGTTTCAGCTTGTTAGGGTGATGGCATGTGGACTTAGAGCTTGGAAGCAAAGTCATGTGACATGAGACACAGCATGACCAGATGCCATTTGCTAGTTTTCAGGCGTAATCAAGCCAATCAGAAGGCATTGTGGGCAGATGGTCTACCTTGAGGGGGATGGCTGTATCTTGGAAATAGTGTTGTAAATCAATTCTGATTATCTTTATAAAGTCAGGAAAGAATTTAAATAAATGGCCTCCCTGCATATCATCTGCCTGTCTGTGCACCTGATGGAGTCTCTGGTACATCCAATTATTATTCCATGCACAAGGAGTGGTGCCAATGACTATTGATAACTTGCCAGGTAGATGGGAGGCTCCATTTCTTCTGGAAATCTCTGCACAACACCCCCCCTCCGCCCCCCACCACCACAAGGGAGATAGCACTTTCTCCGTTTAGAGATGAGCAAGCTGGGCCAGAGGAATCAGCCTCCTGAACCAGGGCCACAAGGCCGATGCATGTGTGAGCTAGTAATTGAAGACAGCTCCTCCTCCCTCTGTAGGTTCCCAGCCTCCCCTTTGGTTAATTGACTTGCTTGGGAAACACCACCATCATGAGCTGCCCCCATCTCTCTCCAGATGTCCAGATTTTTATGCACAAGTTGCCATGGTAGAGCAATATGGAGACCGTGGACGTGGTGGCCGGTGTTTTCTGGACTGGTGAAAACTTGAGAAAGGAGGTGGAATGAGCTGGGGTTATTAAACCCAAGGCAGAGATGTCTGTAGGATTATTTGGCACAGCCCTTTATGTGTACAGAAGTCTAGTAGGTGACAGGAAGGACCCAATTCTTGTGGTACTCTCTGAAAATAGTGGTGTGTTCTGTGCTGGTCCTTGAGCACTGAGTTCCTGAAAGTTGGGCAATCACAGAATCCCTTCAGGCGAGTGTTGCAGGGTCTCCACTTGCCAATAAAGCATTTTGTCACCAAACTCAAGTTTGGCCACTTGCTCCTCAAGAATCCAATCCTGAGAGAGACAGGTGCTGAGTGAAAGGAAAGATAGTTTTATCAAGGAAGTCAGCAGTCCTGGGGAGAAGGTGGACTCATGTCCCAAAGAACCAACTCCCCACTCCCCATGTTTTGCTTGGAGATTTTATAGGAAAAAGAGGAGGAGAAGGATGCTGTGCATATGATCAGCTCAAGGACCTTCTGCTGACTGGTGGGTGTTGAGGTAATCTGGAGTCAACATCTTTCACCTTCTGGTTCCAACCGGTCTGGGGTCTCTGTGCTTGTGGGCAGCCTACAGTTAACTTTTCCCACTTGGCAGGGGTTTCAGTATCTGCAAGACAGCTCAGAGGGTATATCTGAGAATATTATCTCTAGCCCTGGAAGAGGAACTAAAGGTCTTTGACTTTGCCTAATGGCTAAACTGTTATTTTGTCTGCTTAACTGTTTTCCTTTGCTTCTGCATCTTCTCATTTCTCTGATTAACCTTATTTTTTGGCTTTTTTTTTTTTTTTTTACTGACAAGAGGCAGGCAGAGGACATGTGAGTGGAGGGCCTGTTCTGGAAGGCCCCATAGGATCCTGCTCAGTTACATTTTGGACTTCAGTTTACCCGTTTCCAGAGAGAATACTTGAATCCCACCCTTTTTCCCCCCACCAAGATATTATGAGGCCAGAGGCACCAACTGTATACACCAAGACATGTAGAGACCTGCATTAAAAAAAAAAATCTGTGCAAAGAAGATATGTCCCATTATAGAGAACACATATACTATTTAGAAATTTGGTCGTGCTTATGTAACCACTCAGGACAATGCTTTGATGTTCATTGTCCAGAAATCATAGCAGTCTCCTGATGACAGTCCTGGGTCACTCCTCACTCCTGGCATGATTATCAATATCGCTCCTCTCTCTCTCAAAAGATCTCCAGTTCAGATCATAAATCATGTTGTCATCCTATTTATCAGATACTCAAGTCTCTGTGTTTCAGTAAATTTGCCTCCATAATACTCTACTAAACTTCTCGTTTTCCCAATTTTCACTAAATAATGTTGGAACCTAGCATCTCTTCCAATCAACTTTTGCATGTTTTCTTCTCAGTGTTTAAGAAATATTTTACAGGCACTAAAATATTCCTAAGATCATTGAATTAAAGTTAATACTCCAATTTAAAAACTCTTTCGGTTTTATAATCCTGCAGGTTAAATGATTGATTCCTAAAAGAAGTAACCACTATATTTAAAATATTAATATAATCAACAAAAAATGAACATGATCAACAGAAGCTTTG
This sequence comes from Redunca redunca, assembly GCA_006410935.1. Lineage (NCBI taxonomy): Eukaryota > Metazoa > Chordata > Mammalia > Artiodactyla > Bovidae > Redunca > Redunca redunca. The sequence continues at coordinate 400,671 of SJYQ01006907.1, forward strand.
AAAATGTGAGAAATACGTAATCATGAAATTACTTATGCCTAGTTGAGCCCAGGGCTATATGATTTAGACAGATCGTACAGGAGACTGGAAAGGATGTCAGGGGCTTTGTGCTTCTAATAGAGTGAGCAAGCAGGATAGAGCAGGATGTCTCTGGCCCTGGGAGCTAGAGCAGGTAGACAATAACCAGTTGGGGGAGCTCCTGTAGACACTGAGAGAGGGAGAGTGCTGGGTAAGAGTTTGGGCTCCTAGAGTACATGCTGGTGAACAGGCGGCCGTTCTCATTTGGGAAGAGACAGCACGTGTCTCTGTGCTACACGTTGCTCCTGCTCGAATCAGAAATCTATGTAAATAACACACTGTCAACAGGTTGAATTCCCCATGAAGGAGAAAGGAATCAAGTTTGCTGGAACCAGGATTCTAGTTCTTCTGTGATGTTTTAGCAATGTCTTTCTGCCGGATTCTCAGTGAGTGAAGGACCTGGGGTTCTGAGGCTCATGTTATGATGTCAGTGATCTCTAAGGACATATTGAGACCATACCCCACCCCAACCTTCACCTGACAACCGCCACACACACAGGAATTTGGGGCATCAGCTTTCTCGGCAATTGTTCAGCGTCTCCCCAGTGGCAGCTGAATTGCAGATTTCTCTCTGTGGATCTATGTCTTGGCTTGGCCTTCTCTGACAACACTAGCTTCCTTCCATTCTTGATCACCCTTAGGATCTTCTCCTGGGCTACTTTCCACCCTGGGTGTGGCCTGGGGCCCAGTCCCAGCCTAAGCATCTGCCCTTTCCCTGCTCCCCTCCCTCTGATCCTTGAATTCACCTTGATGCCCTTGGCCCCCAGTGCCCTCCTCCTCATTGTGCTTACTCGTTGGTCTGTGTCTTGTTGGTTGGTTCACACTGGCCTTGAAGCTGTGGGCTGTGGGATGCCCAGGGCCCAGGACAGTGGGACAGCCGCACAGCAGGTGGTAAGGAAGTGCCTGAGGATGGAGGCTCTGTAGCTGGAGTGCAACGCTCCATCTCTAACACAGACCCTCCACCGTGTTTGGTTCCAGATCTGCTGAAAGGAACACACACCCACATTTGATATACAGAATGCAAACATTATGAAGTATGATAGCTTGTTAAATACATAAGGGCTTCCCAGGGTGACGCTAGTGGTAAAGAATCCATCTGCCAGTGCAAGAGATGCAAGAGGCATGGATTCTATCCCTGGGTCAGGAAGATCCTCTAGAGTAGGAAATGGCCACCCACTCAAGTATTCGTGCTTGGAGAGTCCCACGGGCAGAGAAACCTGGTGGGTTACTGTCCATGGGGTAGCAAAGAGTCAGACAGGAGTGAGTGTGAGCACACACAAGTAAATACTGATGATATGTTTAACAACATGTCCATTGCTATTAACTTGTATTTTGTATATATTTATCATTGATTTATATATGTATATAACATTTATACACCTCCATAAATATGCATATATATAAATGGTGATCTATAGTTTGATGATTAGCAACCAAGTGATAGGCACTGGCAGGCATCACCTTTGACTTTTCACAATGATACTTTTGTTGTTGTTGTTCAGGCCCTAAGTCATGTCCAACACAATGATACTAAGTATCAGGTATTGTTATCACCATTCTAAGGGGCTTCCCAGGTGGTGCAGTGGGTAAAGAATCTTCCTGCAATGCAGGAGGTGCAGGCAGACAAGAGTTTGATCCCCAGGTTGGGAAGATCCCCTGGAGGAGGGCATGGCAACCCACGCCAGTATTCTTGCCTGTAGAATCCCATGGACAGAGGAGCCTGGTGGGCTACAGTCCAGAGGGTCACAGAGAATCAGACATGACTGAGCAAACATTCTAGATGGGGGAAACTGAGAACTTGTGCTGTTACATAATCTGGCCAAGTTCTTGCTGCCAGTAGGTGGAAGTATTGAGCCATATATACATACACCTCAATCCTATACATACGTATGTCACACACTCAAAACATACACACACAAACATGTGTATCTATCCATCTATCTGTATCTACTGATCTATCGATCCATCTATCTAGTCTTTTCCTAGAAATCTTAAGGAAAGAATTTTAGTATGTCAATGTCTTTTAAACCACTTTTTACTTAATTAAATTTTAGTTTAATTATCCAATCCTGATAAACACATAGATGAAGTTAGCTTTACTTTGGAACCCTCTGCTGCACGTTTCCATGTAGCTGTGATAGGGAAACAATCTTCAAAATAAATAGAGGACCTGAAAATCTAGGAATATGCACAGAAATGATTTAGGTGGTAACTGATATCAAAAAATTATAGAACTGAAACCTCTGTCTCACTGAATGTCATGTCTAAATATTGTTTCCATTAGCTCCTTTATTTTTGTGAAATGGCTGCCTATTTTAAGAACTCAACCTGTCTTTATTTATGTTTCCCAAATTCTGATCACCTTTAATATATGCATGTTTGATTACTCATTCTCATTATGTGAAGTTCTACTTGTTGTTTAGTCACTAAGTCATGTCCGACTCTTTGTGACCCCATGGACTTCAGCATGCCTGGCTCCTCTTTCTCCCACGATCTCTGGGAATTTGCTCAAATCCATGTCCACTGAGTCAGCGATGCTATCTAACCATCTCCCTCTGTCATCCCTTTCTCCTCTTGCCCTTAATCTTTTCCAGCATCAGGGTCTTTTCCATTGAGTTGACTCTTTGTATCAGGTGGCCAGAGAATTGGAGCTTCAGCCTCAGCATCAGTCTTTCCAATGAATATTCAGAGTTGATTTCCTTAGAGTTGAGTGGCTTGATCTCCCTGCGTCCAAGGGACTCTCAAGAGTCTTCTCCAGCATCACAATTCAAAAGCATCAATTCTTCAGAAGGTCTACTATATACAAATTATTCAAAAGGAAAGCAAAAGGAAATAATGAAATAAAAATTATAGCCTTCATTTATTGGGAGGGTATTTTGTATCAGCCTTTTTCTTCCCTAGGCTGAATAGTTGTTCAGGATGAAGGAACATTCTGGATGTCAGTGGTTCAGCTCAGGGTTTTAAGCCTGCTAGATATTTTCTAGTCTGCCTTTCCCTTTGATTGCAAAAAATTTAAAACTTTGGTCGATTTTTATTCTTGTAAGATTTTTGTAGAGTTGGAAAACCAAAATTCCTTCCTCTTTCATATCCATTCCCATCGGTTTAGACAAGTATTTCTATATCAACAGCCTCTCAGTGGTCCAGTCAGTCATTAGATAGGACCACTGAGCCTGGCGCCCCTCCAGACTGGTGCAGGAGGCTATGGAACAGAGAGAAGACCAAGTGGAAGGATCCATCTGGCAGTTTAGAGTTTGGTTGTACATGCTCAGAAACCCCTCAAAAATATTGATGCTTTTGCCCTTCTTACAACTCCAGTTTATGTATATTTCTTGGTCCCTTCTCAGTGTTCCCATCTTCATGGCCACTATTATGTCAGTAAATGTACAAAATAAAAGTGCGTATATCATGAAACATAATTCCTCTTTTAACATACTTTGTAGAATACTCTGTAATCTGTTACTCAATATGTTTCACAAACATGAGGAAAAAGACCAGCTTCTCCATGCATATATTTGATAATAAGCTGACAAATACTTGTGTCTGTTTTTATTCTGAATTAGCAAAACTTCTATTCATTTGTAGCTTGATAATGATGATGAATAAAAGCCTCTCTTTCATGCACCCACATTCACTGTAGACAGGAAGGCCACTGACTGATTTCTGACTTGTTCAGTTCACTCAGCAGTGAAAGATCCTAGCTTATGGTGAATCACATTTTGACAAGAGACAGGACTTAAATCATGGAAGGGGAACAGTATGCATCTTATTATCCCACCAGATGAGATTCAAGCACCACCTACCTCCAGATTTCTATCTATAAAGGCAAGAGCTCCTTGGCTTCCTATTTAACAACTGTTACTGCTTTTCCACTATCTCCAGCAAAGGAACAGGATGCTGGCTGAGTTTTAAAAGGCTCTGGAACTTCCTGATATGACAGCAGGTCACCCATCAGAATCCATCATCCCCCTGAAGGGAAGTGAGGCTGCAGGATGTGTTTCCAACTGTAGCTTAGCTCCTTGACTGAAATATCCGTAAGATGTGGTGAGTTAGAGAAACACACATACGACGCTGTTGTCTTTGTCATTCAGTCGCTAAGTCATGTCCAGCTCTGTGGCCCCACGGACTGCAGCCCACCAGGCTCTTCTGTCCTCCAGCATCTCCCCAGCTTTGCTCAAGTTCATGTCCAGTACTGCATTCCAGGCACAAATTCTTCCCTTGTTTTTCCAGTAGGAAAGAAATCTATTTGCACATTTCTATCTAAAAAGCTCGATGTCACCCTATCATAAAATGGGTTAGAGTGGTGTGGAGAGATATCGGAGGTTCTCCAGGGAAAGAGGAACCCATGGGCAAGTCTGCTAGGCATGACTCAGTACTCCTCCTTTATGAGAAATCTGGGTGAGATTGTTCAGTGAGGTGGACGATGATATGGATAGATGCTTTCGCAGTCCCTGGTGCGTGCGCCCGAGCTCTGGTGGATGCCGCTGGAAGCACCTTCTCCAGAATTGAGGCAAACGCTTCCCACACTATTCTTGTTTAATGAGCTCTGGGATTGTTGACTCCTTCCTCCCACTCTTCTTTCTGTGGCATCCTTGATGTCTCTGATAGCTGCAGAGTAAACATTTATCTGAGCATCCCTCTTCCCCTCTGGTCTGTTCTCAGACCCTCCTCATCTTGGTCCTGAGTAAAACCCAGCCACCACTGTGGTTTCTGACACATTGCCTGGAATTCCAAGACCTGTTCTTCAGTGTTGTTGAAGTAACTGATGGTTCTCTCGCAGCCCGTGATTTTTTCAGTGTAGTGTAATGGCCCATGTACAGGCTTTGTGGTCAGACCGTCTAGACTCAGGACATAACCCCCACTTGGATGCTGGTTGTGTGAACTTGGTCAGGTTCCTCTGGGCTGTAGTGTCTTCATCTATGAGACTGGATGAGGAACACAAGCATCTCCTATGATTCCTGTGAGTTTCCTGAGCTTCTGAAAGAGAAGCACCTAGCCTGGAGCCTTATATCAGAGTTTAGCACTCAGTAGAGATTTTAGAGTTTTTAATCTCAAAAGAGATTGGACTTCCCTGGTGGCTCAGATGGTAAAGAATCCGCCTTCAATGCAGGAGGCCTGGGTTTGAGCCCTGGGTTGGGAAGATCCCCTGGAGCAGGGAAAGTCTACCCACTCCAGTATTCTGGCCTGGAGGATTCCATGGACTGTATAGTCCACAGGGTTGCAAAGAGTCAGACACGACTGAGCGACTTTCACTTCACTTCAGAGATTTTTAAATTATAGATCAACCTTGAGCTGCAAGACACCAGGGCAGAGCTTTTTTATGTTCTCAGCTCCTTGATTTCCTGCTTGAGGCTTCCTGGGTCCTACAGATATTTCCTGTGTGGTTTTCATGCTGTGTGTCCCCGAGTTACTGGCAGAAGTAGGTAGTCATGAGGGTGCTTGATAAAGCTTGTGCACTCTGTCTCATGCCTCATCTACCCGTGCTAGGAGCTATAGCTAGACACACCTACATCTTTCTTCCATTTCTTCATTTTCCATAAGATCTGTTGGCGATGATGGTGGCTTTTTGTTTGTCTTTATTTCACTGAGCAAACTGCAGTTCTGGTTATATGAGCCTGGGTGCAGAACTTGCTCTGCAGAAATTTAACCTTCTCTTCAGACTTAGGCATACAGTTGAATATTAGCTTTAGAAACTCAATAGGGTCTTATAGTTGTTTCATATATTTGCTTTTGGGGGTCTGCTTCAGTGAGTAATCCTCTTTGGGAGACACACAGTGAACACGGATTCAAAACTCCCCCACTATTATGCTTTTGTTTTCAAAAACACAAGTCGGAGGTGCATCCCCGCCTGTTTCTGTGGGCATCTTTCCAGGATATTAAAGCAGACTGCACAGTAAATATGTCCGACTCCCATCTCATGTACTTTAATGCAAGCCAGGGTGTTTTTTTAAATATCTGCTTCGAGTTAAAGCAAGTGATCAGCCACTATGTTTAACAGTTGATAAATTAAAATCTGTTCTTATTGAAATCTCTATTATTAATACTTTAGTGCATGTAAAACTATTTGAGAACAATATCATGAGCTAAAGAGAGAAGCACACAACTTATACAGTGTATAGTAGAATATTTTTACATTTTTAGAATGTGAGAAAGTGAGAGTATTAGCCGTTTAATGGTTTCCAGCTCTGCGACCCATGGACTGTGGCCCAACAGGCTCCTCTGTCTGTGGAATTCTCTAGGCCAGAATACTGGAGTGGGTTGCCATTCTCTTCTCCAGGGGATCTTCCCAACCCAGGGATCCAGCCCTGGTCTCCTGTATTGTAGGCAGATTCTTTACCCTCTGAGCCACCAGGGAAGCTGTGAAGTTGCATGAATGTGAAACATTTTGTGATGACATCAACTCTTGATTGAAATTCAGTCAAATTTGGTTGAAAGTTGGCAGCAGCCTTTTAGGACAGAATAGTACCCAGTGCCCTCTTCACGTCGGTCTCTGAACCAGCGTCTGCGTTTCAGATCTTAGGTGAGCCCGAAACAGGCCTAACGCTTAACATTAATGGATCATCTTGTAGCCAAACCTATTTTTAGTTGCCCTGCCGATAGTATGTCTGTTGGTACAACATGATTGGATCTGACAAAGTACAAGGCCAATTGAATTGTCCTCCAAAGTCAATTGTCCCTGAAATATGTCCTGTGGATACAGTTGTGTGTATTTTTCCATTAATTTTGAAGGATATTTTCCTATTATCTTAATTGCACCATAAATTAAGACACTTGCTGATTGAGTAGAAAACTCTCAGTGATAGAGAAAAGCATAAGAATCAGTTTTTAAAAAATAAGTATTAGGGCACAGCTGTGTCTGGCAGGGGCTTCCCACGTAGCGCTAGTGGTAAAGAACCCACCTGCCAGTGTAGGAGACTTAAGAGACGTTGGTTCGATCCTTGGGTTGGGAAGATCCTCTGCAGAAGAAAATGGCAACCTGCTCCAGTATTCTAGCCTGGGAAATCCTTGGACAGAGGAGCCTGGCATGCTACAGTCCTTGGGGTTGCACAGAGTCGGACACAACTGAGGTGATTTAGCACATCATGGCATGGTGTCTGAAAGGGAATCTTTATTATAAATAGACTCAAACAGCAAGTTATGAAGGTAATGCTTTCAGTGCTGTATACAAAGTTCTGTTGACAATCTATAATAAATTCCTAAATTCCTAATGAGTGTGGTGATTAAGTAAAGGTTTGCCATAATTTGTCATTTCTAAACCCATAACTTTGATCTAATCATGAGATCAGAAAGGCAATGACTCCATTTCAATACCCTCCCCTTCTCTAAATGAATTCCCCCAAAATAAGAAAGTAAGAATTGATTATCACATTTCATAGTCACCATAGTAACAGGAATGGCTAAAGCTGATTCAGGACACTAACCTCATAGTTTCAATTTTCACAAATGAAAAACATTTTTAAAGTCCTTACTGAAAGCACATAATTTATGCCGAAGTCATACTCGAGTATATAAGTAAAATCAAAGAATTTTGTTGTCTTCTACGCAAACATGATATTAATGCAATACCTCTATATTCTGAGTCACATTTCATGTTTTTAATATTTTTCTCCCACTTTTTTTCCAAATTCATATAGCTTTTATTATGGTATATTATAGTAACTGCTCTGTTTTATTATTACTGCTGAGAATCTCTGTGTCTAATTTTTTTCTTTCTTTTTTCTTTTTTTTTATCCTTTATCTTTATACAGTAGGTCCTTGTTGGCCATCTATTTTAAATATAGCATCGTGTACATGTCAGTTCCAAACTCCAGTCAATCCCTCTGCTAACCCTTCCCTTCCGGTAACCATAAGTTCATTCTCCAAGTCTGTGAGTCTGTTTCTGTTCTGTAAATAAGTTCATCTCCCACTGTTTCTGAAAGTTATTAAGAATATACAGATAAAGGACTGTCTACGGCTTTAAAGTGTGTTGCAAATTTTTGCTGCTAATTTTTGATGGTATTAATGTTACGTACCTATTGAAAAGTTGTGTGGGTATTAGTCACTCAGTCATGCCCAACTCTTTGTGACCCCAAGGACTGTAACCTTCCAGGCTCCTCTGTCCATGGGTTTTCCCAAGCAAGAGCACTGGACTGGGTTGCCATTTCCTACTCCAGGAGATCTTCCCAACCCAGGGATCGAACCTGGGTTTCCTACATTGCAGGCAGATTCTTTACCATCTGAGCCATCAAAGAAGCCTCATTTATGTACCTAAGTGCTATATTGACTCGGGATGCTTATGTGTGCAATCACAATGGCTATTTCCTGTCACTTAGAACTCATGTGGCCTTCCATGGTGGCTCAGACAGTAAAGAATCCACCTGCTAATGCAGGAGACTTGAGTTTGACCCCTGGGCTGGGAAGATCCCCTGAAGAAGGAAATGGCAACCCACTCCAGTATTCTTGCCTGGAACATCCCATGGACAGAGGAGCCTGGGAAGCTGCAGTCCATGGAGTCGCAGAGAGTCAGACAGGACTCAACGGCTAAACAGCAGAACTCGTGCACCAGGCTACACCAGCGGCGCAGATCATTAGGGTGCTCTTAGGGCCTTGGGTTCCTTCTATAAGAACGCAGTGTTAGCCACACAAAATCAAGTCTCCTTGGAATAAATGCTGAGCAGGCAAGACACAAAGGAGTAGCTTATGGATGTTTAGGCTTTTCTTCTCTCTTGCTTTTTTTTTAATCAACTTTTTATTTTACATTGGAGCATAGTTTTGAGGATTCCCTCGTGGCTCGGTAGGTAAAGAAATTACCTGCAATGGACTGCCTGTAATGCAGGGGACTCTGATTCAATCCCTGAGTTCAGAGGATCCTTTCGAGACGTATACGACAACCCACTCCAGTATTCTTATCTGGGAAATCCCTTGGACAGAGGAGCTTGGTGGGTGTTAGTTCATGGGGGTCGCGAAGAGTCGGACACAACTGAGCAACCGAACCGCCACCACCATAGTTGATTTACAATATCGTGTTAGTTTCAGGCGTACAGCAAAGTGATTCAGTGATACGCGTGTCTCTTTCTTTTTCACATTCTCCCCCCAGTTAGGTTGTCACCTAATGTTGAGCAGAGTTTGCTGGGCTGTCCAGTGGGCTGAGCCCTTTCTTCTTTCCTGTTGTTTCTAGAACCAAACTTCGTGTCTTCTTACGACATCGGAAATTTCACCTACTTCTTCTTCCGAGAAAATGCTGTGGAGCACGACTGTGGGAAGACCGTGTTCTCCCGAGCGGCCCGCGTGTGTAAGAACGACATTGGGGGCCGCTTCCTGCTGGAGGACACGTGGACCACGTTCATGAAGGCCCGCCTCAACTGCTCCCGCCCGGGCGAGGTGCCTTTCTACTACCACGAACTCCAGGGTACCTTCTTCCTGCCTGAGCTGGATCTGATCTATGGCATCTTCACCACCAACGTGTATGTAACTGCAAATCGTTCTTGCCCTGCTCTTCTGCTCTTTGTGAATGACTCTACTGTTCTCTGCCCTTTGAGCTTTGCAAGTTGCTTTAACAGAAATGTTTCTTCTTTCCCTGGGCTAACAGCCAAAGAAAATTTTTAGTATGAATTCAGTGTTACTGAAAGGGATGTGATTTCTGAGATGGGTATTAGGAAAATAAAGCTGCTCAGAAGGTTTTGATCTATCCTTCTGTTATGGTAGCTTCAAATTATTCTCTGTAAATTTTCCTTCTGATTTACTAGTGTTTTCTGGACACCTTCTGAAATGCTAGAATATATTAGATGTCTTTTTTTTAAATTTATTTTTAACTAGTGGTTAATTGCTTTACATTGTGTTGGTTTCTGCTGTACCACAACGTGAATCAGCCAGAGTGATATATGTATCCCCTCCCTCCCCATCTTACCCCTCTAAGTCTTTGTTTTAACCCTATACACAAGTCATGCATCTTTGCATAATGAAACTAGTGTTGTCTGGAGAATCTGATCTTTGTGATAATATAACTTTTAACTGAACTGCACATGTAGGAAGAGCACATAAGTAGGCTTACCCTATTGTATTAGATGACTAACTTAGACATTTCTAAAAGAATGATTCTACTTTTAAAGTATTTTTGGGAAAAAATATAGTGTTTTATTTCTTGAGGGGAGATACTCTTCCTTCAGAACTGACACTATTTGGACTAAGTACAGGATGTAGTTTCCTGACTCACATTCACTCTGGTGGAGTGTGGCGGGACCCCGCACTTAATTCCCTTCCTTAGGTGATATGCTCAGACTCCATGAGATGAAACCCACCACAAGGAATCACAGAGACTCGAGCTCCACTTTCCTCTGCCTTCACAGTGGGCATGATGGTTCCGCAGGGTGATTTCTGCTTTCATCACCTTTGAAATCTCTCATCCAGTGACCTAATGGTTTGGACAAAAGCCAGATATCTGTGTCCAGTGTAAAGGATCTGGATGAGTTGAGAATGCCAATCATGGAGGTCCGATGGCGAAGTGTCCAGGTCTGTCCTGGATCACAGCTTTTAGCACCTAGGCCTGTTTTGTGCTGGGAAACCTCTTGGTCTAGGGCAAACTGGGACAGTGGGTCACTCTACGATGCCTCATTAGCTTCCCAAGACTTGTTGACTTTGTTTTCGTGTCTTCTGCATCCAGCTGGTGCATGCTCAGTCGCTCAGTAGTGTCCGACTTTTTGCGACCCGTGGACTGCAGCCATGAGTGCGGGCTCCTCTATCCCTGGGATTTTCCAGGCAAGAATACTGGAGAGACTTGCCCCTTCTTCCTCCAGGGGATTTTCCTGACCCAGGAATCAAACCCAGCTCTCCTGCGTCTCCTGCACTGGCAGTGGGATTCTTTACCCCTGAACCACTTGGGAAGGCTGCCCACGAATTGCATTTCAGAAAAATCGCTTCATCTGCATTTTACTTCCTTGTTACTCTTCTCTCTCATTTTTCCTATTGCTGAGCTTAAGTGTTAACATTTGCTTTCTAACAAGTTTGTTCCGTGAAGAGTCTTCTGTCTGCAAAGTTAGAAAAACAAGACTAAAATGGATGACTCGCTACTCACCCCCACCCCACCAGGACCATCTTTGTTGTAAATCTGGTTTTCAACCCCAGAGGTTATTTTCTCTCCTTGATAAGTTTCTTCGGGGAAAAAAAAAAAAATCAATGTATAGCTTCTGAAGTTGATTTGCTTTCCAAAACCTTATTTAAAAAATAGTGTAAGCTGCACAAGATGAATGTTCACTGGCTCTGTTGACATCAATTTTACACACAATGGGAGCTTGGCTTACTGAGCTGTTCATTCCCTTGGCTGCGGGCAAAAGTGAACAATTTAAAAAGTTATGGAAGTTCTGTGTCTGGGCCATTTCAAGAGGGTGAGTGGTCTATTTAGATACTTGCAATGATAAGTTTCAGACTATTCCAGAATATTTGCTTAGTGTGGAAGATGCTCATCGTGTTGGAAATCTCCTGATACAGAGACCTTATACTAGCAGGAAGAGAATCGCTAGACCTCCCACGTCTCCCTCCAGTACTTATCGTCAGTAGGTCTTGGGAACTGCTTTCTGATCTCTCCATTGCAAATTCCAGCATATGTCTCACCTCTGCTCCCTCTCCTGTCTCAGCCTTGCTCTTACTCTCTCAGGAGATGACTGCATTCTTGGCAAGACATGCTCAAAATGGAGAGAAAATGACAGTTTGAGGTACCAGTTGTGTCCTGTCTCTGAACTGATGGCTAAAACTGCCCTAGCTGAGCTTTCCAGTGCTTGCGCTCATAGGTTTGGTTGGTCTCCAGCACTGGGGGATAGGGATAAAGTTCAGTGGTTCCAGCTCATTCTGTCCCTAGTTGTTCCGTTGCTAAGTCATGTCCGACTCTCTGTGACCCCATAGACGGCGGCAACACGCCAGGCTTCCCTGTCCTTCACCATCTCCTAGAATTTGTTCAAACTCATGTCTGTTGAGTTGGCAATGCCATCCAACCATCTCATCCTCTGTTGCCCCCATTCTGCTCTTAATCCTTCCTAGCATCAGGGTCTTTTTTAATGAGTTGACTCTTCACATAGGTAGCCAAAGTATTGGAGCTTCAGCTTCAGCACCAGTCCTTCCAATGAATATTCAGGGTTGATTTCCTATAGGATGGACTGGTTGGATCTCCTTGCTGTCCAAGGAGCTCTCAAGAGTCTTTTCCAGCTAGAGCTCAGTGGTTTTCTCAACCGTGGGGCATGGATTGGGGTGCAGGAAATAGTACATTCCTGCAACAGTCTCTGAAGGATTTGCCTGGTTTTTTCCTTCCCCTGGAATCTAAAAATGCTGGCTTTCAGATAATGTAGTTGATGGGAGTAGGGGAGGGTTAACGTATTGATTTTTCTTCTTTTGTTAAGAGACAAAGAGCTAAGAGAAACTTCTCTACTTTTCTTCCAGTGGCTTCCAGCAGATTCTAAGTTCCCATGTTGTTGCACTTACCTGGGGGAGGGAAGAAGTACCTCCACTCTTACATGCCTAAGCTCTGAACAGGGAAAGAAATAGAACATTAGATAAAGCAGTATTATCCCCATGACAGAGGCCAGCTTGCAACACGTGTTTGAGGGTCTGTTAGCCAAATGGATTTATCACTGCAGACCCCAGCTTTCAGCAGACTTGTCCACAAGGTCATGGCAGACCTGACCTGGGCTCACCACCACTGCCTGCAGGGACCAACGGGAAAGGTGAATGTACAGTCCTGGCTGGCAGACCCATCCCATGAAGAGTGAGTGAAGAGCTGCTAGGGGGTGGTCACTCAGGTCCTTCCTCCTCACCCTTCTCAGTTTGCAGCAAGTTAAAGGATAGAGGAAAGGCAGGAAAGTGTGTGTGTGTTGTGCTGTGTGCACAGAACACATAATCTGTACCAATGGGGCTCTGCTCTCCAGGAGGCAGGAAGAAGTGTCTACCAACACGTGTCACGGATACTCAGAATGACAGCCCCTGGGGCATCCAGGTTGACATCAGAGACCCCACCTAGTGCCCTTCAGAGTGAGTGAGTGCAGTGAATTGGGAAATGGATGCAGGCAGGTGGGGGATAAGTGTCTTCCCTTCCCAAGAAATAGCCATAGCAATGGGGTCAAAGGCAGGAGCACCAGGGCCCCCTGCAAAGCAGGTGTAAATCCTGCTTTCTTTCCCCTCAGCCTGTGATGTGGACTCAGGCACCTACCTGCACCTTTGTCCATACGTCTGTGAAGTCAGGCTGGCCTCAGGAGCTAGAGTTTCCCTGTGATCCCTGAGAAGGTCCCTGTCGGGCACTTAGAGGGCTCAGAGTGGTGAGCCCCTCGCTGTCCCTGTGCCAGCACTGAGGCNGAATGTGGTGTGCATTTGAGGCAGGGAGCTTGCTCCACTGAGCTTGTCTTCTTTGGGTAGTATTTAAGATTTGCATAGAACTAAAGTTTAGATTATGGTGATTCTTTGCATGAGTCCTGATACACATGAGTATCGAATATTTTCTTTTGTTTTACCATGTTTGATAACCATGCTAACTTAAGGCAACCTGACTGACTTTTAAGGAACCACACACACTGGCATGGGGGTGGGATATGTTGTGAATTAAGGGTCCATCCACTAACTGTGTATGAAGGGCCTTATGTTTGCAAAAACTGATAGTTACATGTAGTTAGATATTTTAAATTATTATTTGCCTACTGAGATTTGGAATTTTATGCAGTGCTTATGTACTAGAAGGCTTCCTTGGTGGCTCAGACAGTAAAGAATCCACCTGCATTGCAGGAGACTGGGGTTTGATCCCTGGGTTGGGAAGATCTCCTGGAGAAGGGCATGGCAACCCACTCCAGTATTATTGTCTGCAGAACCCCATGGACAGAGAAGCCGGATCAGCTACAGTCCATGGGGTCACAGAGAGTCAGACACCACTGAGCAACTAAGCACGTGTGTACTAGAAATAGCTAATTAATTAGAAGATCAGATACATGACTCAGATTCAGGAGGAAGAATGGGTTAGGCTGCACAGTGTGTAATTTTGCAAGATTCGATACAAAATTCTCTATTGAAAATAGTAACAGAATATAACACTGTTAATTTTCATCAGTTGCGATCTAGAAACCACCGCAGGTGGTGCCCTGAAAGTCGTCCCTGTTAGAGCAGCAGTCCCCAAAGCCATGTAGACTCTGGGCCTCACTAGGAAAAGCTTCGGTCACTTACAGAAAACATTATCCAGACCCAGTGGTACAGCTGCACTGGGACAGACTCTAGAAATTTCTGTGCAGTTTTGATTACCAGCAACCAAATTGATGGAGCCGAAATGGATAACAGACCCCCAAAAGTGGTCGAGCAGATGAGCAGGCCACTGCTGGAGGGCCGGATGACGGGACCTGGCCAAGTCATCAACATCCTTCAGTACTCCATAGGCGTTTGCAGCCAAACAGGAGGAAGGGTTCCATCAAAGTCAAGCACTCTCCGTGTGAGCCTCGGTGATCGTGGACGTACCTACCAAGGGCCAGCAGGCTAGGGCGAGGATGGATCTGTCATTCTTGAAAAAAAATAAACAAGAATGCACATATTATTGTTATAAGAATTAATAGAAGTATTGATCTATTACTCTCAGAGGTGTTAGCAAGACAAAGACTATGGATTGTAAGCCACAGAAGGACGATGGCTGTGTTTTTACTATTTTTAATGTTTTCCTCTTGCTCAGAGTCCCTGGGGTGTCACATGACACTGCAGGAGCCCCATGTGTAAGGCTGGTGAGTGAATTTGCAGCCCATTAGAGAGCTAGGTGGATTACTTACGATCCAATAAATATATGGTATAAATTTAAGTAGCATTCAAAATATTTGAAAAAGAATCCTCGGGTGAGATATTCATTATAAGTTGGCTAAAAAAACAAGACACTGTACAGTTTCAACCAGTTCTTGGCTAGTGATACTACTGATCGATTCCAACCTCTGCCTTTCCCCCTCCCCCCACACACCACAAAGCAGCTTTTTTTTCTCCAACACCAAGCCAGATGTCCAACAATTCAACTCAATTCTGACACTTTACCCAGAGACAGCATCAGATTCATGGTTGATAGACTCAGGCCTGCAAGTCTCTCCCCTTGACCCTCGCTTCCAATGCCAATCTCCAGTCCAGGTTGTTACCCATGCTTCCGACCTGTGGGCTATAGGTGCACCCCCTCTTTAGGTTTGTTACTCAGCTAGAGAGGCTCACAGAACTCAAACATTTTACTTATGAGAGCGTCGTTGGTGCTCAGTCACTAAGTCGTGTCCAACTCTTTGTGACTCCATGGACTGCAGCACACCAGGCTCACCTGTCCTTCTCCATCTCCTGGACTTTGCTCAAATTCATGTCCATTGAGCCAGTGATGCCATCCAACCATTTCATCCTCTGCTGCCCCCTTCTTCTCCTACCTTCAATCTATCCCAGCATCAGGGTCTCTTCCAATGAGTTGGCTCTTCCCATCAGATGGTCAAAACATTGGAGCTTCAGTGTCAGTCCTTCCAATGAATATTCAGGATTGATTTCCTTTAGGATTGACTGGTTTGATCTCCTTGCAGTCCAAGGGACTCTCAAGAGTCTTCTTCAACAACACAGTTTGAAAGCATCAGTTCTTCAGCACTCAGCCTTCTTTATGGTCCAACTCTCACATCTATACATGACTACTGGAAAAACCATAGCTTTGACTATATGGACCTTTATCTGCAAGTGATATCTCTGCTTGTTAATACACTGTCTAGATTTGTCATAGCTTTCCCTCCAAGAAGCAAGCATCTTTTGATTTTAGGCAATCACTGTCTGCAGTGATTTGGGAGTCCAAGAAAATAAGCTTTGTTGTAAAGGACATAGCTCAGAAACAGTCAGATGGAAAAGATGCACAGGGAGAGTAGGGAAAGGTTTGGGTAAAGAGCATGGAGCTCTTTCTGAGCTGAGCATGCTTGCTGAATCTCCATGTGGTCACCACCTGGAAGGTCTGAATGCTCCATCCTTTGGAGCTTTATGAGTGTTTTTCACTTAAGCAGGTTGGTTAAATCATCTGGCCATTGGTGATAGATTCAACCTCCAGCACTTTTCTCCTTCCTGGAGGTCAGCGCAGTGGGACAAAAAGTTCCAACCCTCTGACCACAGGGATGGTAGCTCTGGCAATCAGCATTCCCACCCTTCAGTGAGGTCCAGAGGTCACCTCAGTAACTTAACAAAAGACGCCTTTGTTGCTCTCTTCACTTAGGAAGTGTCAAGGGTTTTAGGAGCTCTGTGACAGAACAGGGAAGAAAACTAACTATGTATTTCTTACTACAAATCACAGTATCAGAGTGACAATTCAGGTTGCAGCCTAGAATTAGGTTAGCAGTCATGAAAAAGACAGGTGGCAGTGGGGGGTTCCATTCTGCAGCCCCAGCACCCCCCACCCCACCCCCAGGTCTTGGAGTCTCCCAGGTCCCCAGATTCCTCAAGAGCAGCCAGAGGTCCTCAGTTTCATATTATGCCTCCCGGGTTTTATGATGTCAATTTTAAAAGCACTGTGCGGAGAAAACAAAAGCTGGATGGAAAACTCCATCCCCCAGGCAGACTGCTCCTTGCCTCCTGTGACTTAAGAACTGCTGCTGATTTCAGGAAGAGAAAACAGCCAGACCTGGCCACTCCCAGAACTAGAACTCACCTGGACAGACTTCAGACCGTTTTGTGACACTGTTGTTAACGGGCAGTGTCTCTGCCCTCCATGTGTCATTGTTAAATATGGTAATTATATAAAATCCCCTGGCTCTGGCCCCCGGCCCCAGTACAACTGCTGTGTGCTCACTCACTGATTCGTACCTTCCCTCACTTATTCATTCCTTCCCTCTGGCCCCTGAAGCTCAATGGACCCTAGAATTGTTGCCCTGCTGCGAGGCGGACCCACGGACCATTTATACCATTGTTGGAATGGCTTCTCTGTGCCAGGCGCATGGCCTGGCTCCTTGGCGTTTACGAGTGCTTTCAGTTAATTTACAAATGCTCTCCACTGATAGCCTCAGTTGGCCTCACAGCGGCCCTCTGAAGGGAGCAGAGGAAGTGTTTTTGAGTGACTTTATAGATAAAAGAGACAACGACTGCAAGGCAGGGTCTCACCTGAGGCCGCGTGGCCCCTGGGCCACAGAACTGACCCTTCACCTTCACACGACCCTTCTGCCACCTGGTACCGGGGACACCCCTGCAAAGATGCAGCATTTAAACCAAGCTTTGGACCGGTCTTGGCATCCATTTTGCTCTAGGATTCTTTAAATATACCATCAGCCTATCCTTTCGGGGCATGGAGGCTATTTTATCAAGTGCTACAAAAATATCCTCTATTTTTCACAAGCCATTTCCATCGTCTGCTTTTGCCCTTCTAACCTATTATAAAACCATGTATTAGAAACGACGTGTTATAAAAGTCGTTTTTTCAGATGGAATGGACAGGGAAATTCATTTCCATCAACCCTGCCTCTATGAAGTTCTGCAGGGGATCAGCCTTTATTGGACCTAGGATTTAAAGTTTATGAAAGAAATGAGAAATCGTGGTGATAATTTTCTGATTCTGTGAGCTGCCCTGGGAAAGCTTGGCTTGCTTTTCCGCCCCTCTTTTAACCTCGTCCCTGCCCAAAACCCTCCTTCATGACACCTGGCAGCCTTTGCACAGTGCAGCTCTGAATTTAATTCTCAGGGATTCCGGGCTTGGGGTTTTTTTCCCTACTTTAGTCCCAGATCCCTCTGCATGGTATTTCCACCTGAAAAGTCTGCTTCTTTCCTTCCTATTTCCTTCTGGTTTCTTCCTTTTCTCTCTCTTCATCTCCTTCCTCTCTCACATTCTTTATCTCCTTATGCCCCCCTGTTCTTGAAAATTCTTCATTGTCAGGGAGGAAGAAAGTTTCCTCTGCCCTTCTAGCTTCTTCCAACCAGTCTAAAAATTAAATTGGCATCAGACAGGTTAATAGGAGAAAATCCAGCACAAATTTAATAACACATACGCATGAGAGGGACCCAGGAAACTGAGTAACTCCCCCTAATGGCAGAAACCCTCACCTTAAATACCATCTTCAGCCAAAGATAAAAGAGCATGTTGCTGGTAGTGGTTTGAGACTTCAAAGGGGACGAAGGCAATTGACCTGCAGATAGAACAGCAAATGTTTGGTAAACGAGAGTTTGCTGGGCCTGCAGAGACTGTTGGACACAGAGTGGGCTCTGGTCTCTGGGGCCTGATGAGTCTTCCCCACTATAGTCTGACCTTATTCTGTGCAGACATCTCTGGAGATAGCTCTATTCCAGGAATAGGCCATCTATTGTAAGCATTTAGGGGAAGGTCGCAGTTTCTTCTAGAGTCTTTTGGGCCTCTGTTGTTTTCCACTCTAGAAATCATTCACAGCCAGAGAGACGTTTGGGGTGGCAAGTTTGCTGCCCTGCACCAGGTGTTTTATCCGATGCTTGACTCTAACCAGGCTGTTTGTTTCTTTTGGCCTGGGTTAGATAATAAGGGCATGATAATAAGGTGAACATAATGTTTCGTTTGTGGAATTCTCCAGGCAGGAATACTGGAGTGAGTAGCCGTTCCTTCCTCCAGGGGATCTTCCTGACCCACGGACCAGACCTAGGTCTCCCACACTGCAGGCAGATTCTTTACCATCAGAGCCCACCAGGGAAGCCGAGATAATAAGGGCACGATAATAAGGCTAACATAATGTTATGTAGCTTATGTGAAAGACAGCAGAACAGTATTGCATGCTGCTGCTGCTGCTAAGTCACTTCAGTCGTGTCCAACTCTGTGCGACCCCATAGACAGCAGCCCACCAGGCTCCCCCATCCCTGGGATTCTCCAGGCAAGAACACTGGAGTGGGTTGCCATTTCCTTCTCCAATGCATGAAAGTGAAAAGTGAAAGTGAAGTCGCTCAGTCGTGTCAGACTCTTAGCAACCCCACAGACTGCAGCCCACCAGGCTCCTCCGTCCATGGGATTCTCCAGGCAAGAGTACTGGAGTGGGGTGCCATCGCCTTCTCCAGGATTGCATAGTTTGCAGATTAGAATGACCTAAGTCTATCTCCGTAGAATCCATGTCTTGCTTATAGACCTGCCATCCCAAAGAAAGCTAGTAAGTCTGTGTGGTGCATTTGATGGCTGAATTTTCCACCTGGGAATCTGATGTGTCTGGCAGATTGAACAGTGTGCATTTAGCCAGACAACTCCCTAGGGGACTCTAGAGGTGATGAGGAGATTTTATGCATATGCCATTCAAATTAGCAGTGACTCCTACTTCATGTTTTTTTAAACTTCTGATCATTGATTTATTTTTTTTTTATACTGGATTATAGTTGATTTTCAGTGTTGTGATAGTTTCAGTTATACAGCAAAGTGATTCAGCTATACAATGCAATGCAATGTGCGCTCGCACTCAGTCATATCCAGCTCTTGGTGACCCCATGGGGCTCCTCTGTCTATGGGATTTCCCAGGCCACAATACTGGAATGGGCTGCCATTTCCTTCTGTAGGCACTCTTCCTGACCCAGGGATCGAACCCAAGGCAGACCACTGAGATACCAGGGCAGCATTCTTATACATGGATCTATTCATTTTCAAATTCTTCTCCCATTTAGGTTGTTATGTAATACTGAGCAGATTTCCCTCTGCTCCACAGTAGGTCCTTGTTGGTTATCCATTCTAATTATAGTAGGGTATACATGTCCATTCCCAACTCCCAAGCTACCCACCCCACCCTTCCCTTGGTAACTATAGTTACCCCCTGGTAACCATAGGTTCCTTCTCTAAGTCTGTGAGTCTCTTTCTGCTTTGTCGATGTCACTTCATTTTGCTGTGATCATTCATTTAGGATGAGAGTTGAGAAGACTCCACAAATACAGTGAGCTCAGATCTCAACTGGGAGAGACACCAAGAATGGGGACTGTGGAGGGACTGGAGAAGGGGGCACACTGGCACTGGCAGGTGTTCAGATTGCCAGTCGCCCTTGCCCACCCCCAGCCGGGGTGGCTGGAGCAGCCCTGGGTGTGCAGGTAGGCGGGCCTGGTAACAGCCTCTCTCCCCCTGCAGTGCGGCACCGTGGACCAGGGCGTGTACGTGAACCTCACGGAGAGGAACCTGCAGGACGCGCAGAAGTTCATCCTGATGCACGAAGTGGTGCAGCCGGTGAGCCCCGTGCCCGCCTTCATGGAGGACAGCAGCCGCTTCTCCCACGTGGCCGTGGATGTCGTGCAGGCCCGGGATGCCCTCGTGCACATCATCTACCTGGCCACAGGTAGGAGCCCGCCCTCCTCTGCGGAGTGTTCTGCCGGCTTCTGATTTCGTGAGCGACCTCGGTGCCACGCTGCGGGCCTGCCTTCTTTCCTCTGAGCATCAAAGTACTGTCTTATCTTCATCACCCTTTTTGAAGTAATTTAATCGTCTGTTTTCACTCTATTAGTTATAACTCTTATTGGAAAAGCAGTGCCTAATTTCTTTTTCTTTTTTTTTTATTGAAGTATAGCGTTGATTTTAGCTCTATAGCAAAGTGACTCACTTATGCGTACATCTATATGTCATTCTTTTTCATATTCTTTTCCATCATGGTTTATGACAGGATATTGAATGTGGTTCCCAGTGCTCTACAGTAGGACCTTGCTGTTTATCCATCCTGTATCTACTAGTTCGCATCTGTTAATCCCAAACTCCTAGCCCTTCCTTCCCCCATTCTCCTTGCAACTATGTCTGTTTTCTATGTGAGCCCGTTTCTGTTTTGTAAATTCTGTTTCATTTCATTTGTGCTGTGTTTTAGATTCCACCTGTCTGTCTGTCCGTGTCTGTGTTAGTTGCTCAGTCGTGTCTAACTCTTTGTGACCCCATGGACTGTAGCTCATCAGGTTCCTCTGTCCATGGGATTCTCCAGCCAAGAATACTGGAGTGGGTTGCCATTTCCTTCTCCAGGGGATCTTCATGACCCAGGGATCAAACCCCAGTCCCCTGCATTGCAGGCAGATTCTTTAACATCTGAGCTATTAGGGAAGACCTATAAGTGGATCATATGGTATTTGTCTTCCTCTGTCTGACCTACTTTGCTTAGTATGATTATTTCTAGGTCCATCCTGGTTTGGGGTTCTGATTCTGGTCATGAGAGATGACAAGCCATTCAGCAAATACATCCTACAGAGACTAACTTTTCTTTTCTACAGACCTGATTTTTTTGCTTTTGATATAATCTACTTCTTATCGATAAATTCATTCATAGTATAGCAAGATGTTACTAACGCCAATCACAGGATGGGCTCTGGGTGAAGTTGCCATACATAGAACTCTTCTGTAGTTTCCATGACACACTAGTCAGGTTGTTTGTTGAACTCAAGGGGAAGTGGGGTTTGACGTGGGTGAAGGCCCCTTCCAGCAGGGAAATGGCCAGGAATACATGGGGTCCCAGAAAGAGCCCTGCTTCCGACCTTGTGCAGGGCCTCAGGGCAGACATGCAGAGTTCTCCTAGCATCTGGATACATGGATAGTATTTAAATTTGTTTAGACTAGCTGGGTGATTCAACTTTAGGGCCTCTTAAATTAGAAATTTCATGTCTCAACCAAGTTCTGGGTCTTTTCATTTATTTCTTCTAGCACTGCTGAATACATTTTGAAGGTGATATCTTCTTTTGCAAGTTTTAATTCAGAATACAATTTAGTTTTAAAAGGATGTTGTTTGAAATGATCCAGCAGATAGCTTTCTTCTTTATTTTCAAGGCATTGAAATGTACAAATGGAATATTAGAAGGAATATCCAAAAATGCCCACCTGTTATAACTAAGCCTGCTGAGAGCTGAACCATTCCTGACAAGTAGGGATGTCAAAGATTGCAGAATTGGACTTTTAAAATTCATAAGGCTGATGTTTATGTGGCATTTTGTTTATAGCTTGGATGGGCCTCCCAGGTGGCACTAGTGGTAAAGAACTCACCCGCCAATGAGGACAAATAAGAAATGCAAGGTTTGATCCCTGAGTTGGGAAGATCCCCTAGAGAAGGGCATGGCAACCCACTCCAGTATTCTTGCCTGGAGAATCCCACGGACAGAGGAGCTTGGTGGGCTACAGTCCTTGGGGTCACCAAGAGTCGGACACGACTGAGTGACTAATCACAGCACAGCTGATACAGCATTGGTGTAATTACCATTCACAGCCAGTGAATGTGCAGCTGGACTACTTCCTAACTCGCTAGTAGGGTCAGTTGGGTATCTTTGGTTTAGCAGTCAGATTTGGTAATGATTTTTCTTCCTTTACCTGGGGTTTACTCGAATAAGCACAAATTGGAGAAAGCCCGCCCGTGGTCATTTGAAAGTCGGTTAGTTCTATTTCTCAGTACTATCTAAAAATCAAAGTGAAGTAGGCCTTTATTAATTGTGCAGCTCGTGGTGCTTCTTGCAGCTCAAATGATATTGTCCCTGCTAGCTGGCCAGCACTGCGCTGAGACCAACAACCTTTCCTGTACACCTTCTCAGGCTGAATCTTTGCTACTCCCATCTCTGTCTTATTGAAAATCTAGCCAGGGTGAGACACATTCTCTGGCTCATGACTGTGCGGATATTTTGCAGGTCTCAGAACAGGAGGAAACATGGCCATGTTGCCTTTAGAATATTTAAGAGTGGAGTTTTATGAATGACTGAGTCTTACATCCAAACAGCTGCTGAGGTCCTCTCTCCGAGGACAGAATGAGCATCGTGTTGACCGTCCATGGATTCTGGGCCTCGAACCCCCGTCTTTGCAGGCCTGTGTCCTCCCTCTGTGACATGCCTTTGCCAGCTCTGTGTATTTTCCTGCCCCTCGTGTGACGCTCTCTCTCTTGCCCTTAGCTCTGTCTGTTCTCATTCTGTGTTCCAAGCCTGCAAGTATCATTCCATGTCAGAGCTTCTGCTGTCCTCTCTAGGGAGAAATGCACTACTTTTTCTCACTGGGCCTCAATCCCAGTGCCTCCAGACTTGCTCCTTCCGTATGCTGTCCCTCCTGTTCAAATGTGCGCACGTGCTCAGGCGTGTCTGACTCTGTGACCCCATGGACTGTAGCCCACCAGGCTCCTCTGTAGCCCACCAGGCTCCTCTGTCCGTGGGACTTTCCAGACAAGAATACTGGAGTGGGTTGCCATTTCCGTCTCCAGGGGAATCTTCCTGATTCAGGGATCCAACTGGGGTCTCCTGCGTTAGCAGGTGGATTCTCTACCACTGAGCCACCTGGGAAGCCCCTTGTTCAGGTACCACATTCTAAAATGTTGAGCCCTCTGTCACCTCTGCTAACCATTTATTTTATTTTTTCCATGACTGTTTATTCCCTTAATTCAAGCAATTCTTATTTCTGGGGTGCTGTTTGGGATACTGTTTGTTCATTGAGGGCGCGGGTAAGACACACCTGGAGGACAGGTGAAATGCAGGTTCCTGAGCCCAAACACATGAGATCTGGATTTAGTACAGAGATGGGGTTGTTTGTACTAGGGTCCCAGGTCAACTCAATGCCGGGCATTTCTGGTCCATATTTAAGAAGTGCCCTTCTAGAGGAAATAGTGGTGATTACTGACTTAGACTCACTTCTCTATAATGAATGTACCTTGCTTATCTCTGTGCTTGGGCTCTTATACCATTGAGATTGATTTCTAATTGTTCGTGATGCAGATATAAAATCTGTTACTTGATGTCAACATTACAGACATGTTCACAGCTTATCTCACTTGTTGGTATTATTTGCTAATCAAGGGAGCTACCAGGAATCTGCCTGCAGTGCAGGAGACCCCAGTTTGATTCCTCGTCGGGAAGATCCCCTGGAGAAGGAATAGGCTACCCACTCCAGTATTCTTGGGCTTCCCTTGTGGCTCAGCTGGTAAAGAATCTGCCTGCAATGCAGAAGACCTAGGTTCAGTCCCTGGATTGGGAAGATCCCCTGGAGAAGGGAAAAGGCTACCCACTCCACTTTTCTGGCCTGGAGAATTCCATGGACTGTATAGTCCCTGGGGTCACATCATGTCCCATGGGGACACGACTGAGTGACTTTCACTTTTAGCAAAACAGATGTGACTTGACTTGAAAGAAAATATTTTAAAATGTAGCAAGCTAATACAGAATGACTGAAATATACCAGGCTAAGAAATAGTCAGAAATCACATTGATAGGACTTGGTGGTCTAGTCTGGACAGGCAAAGATACCAGGAATGATTCCCTGAAATAAAGGAAGAATAAAGTCTGTACATTTCAAATCGCACCACTCTTGAGCAATATTAACTCAGAATAAATGAACACTGAATGTAGTCAGGTTAAGATTTTAAATTACAATAATAAAGAAATATTCAGGTGCTCAGGAGAAAAAAAATATCTACAAGTGGAAAAATAAAGGTAGTTCTAGAATACTCTCTAACTGCATAAATCTGTAGTCTGAAATATTCTGAGAAAAAGAAAATATGAATCAAGAGTATTATATTCAACTAGAAATGAAGAAAACAGGCAGACGTTCCTCAAAATGTAAATCACAGGCAATAGAATAAACACCAGGAGTGTCTTCTACAAGAACAAAACAAGACTAATTACTGGCTAGATTCAGCCAAACAAATCATGGAGAAGTTTTGAAAAGAAAAAAAGAAAAATAAAGCAAAATAATGGAGCACTTAAGACCAGATTTCAAGTAAAGCAATATATGTAAAAATTGGAAAAAAGTTGAATGTGACTCAAGAGTTTTCATTCTAGGCTAATCTTTCCTTCAAAGATAAAGGTACATGGAAAATTTAGGAATATAGTGTCTATAGTTTCTTACTTTTGAAACAGGAAACCATGTTTTGCAGTCAAAGAAGAAAATTAGAACAGAAATGTCAGGGAAGAAGTCATAGAAAAAGGATGGTTGGTGATCTAAGGATGCATTTTCTTTTTGGATGAAAGAAAAATTAAGGTGTCCTATAGAATATGAGGGCTTCCCTGGTGGCTCAGCCGTAAAGAGTCCAAATTCAGCCAATGCAGGAGACACAGGTTCAGTCCCTGGGTCAGGTAGATCCTCTGGAGAAGGAAATAGGATCTCACTTCAGTACTCTTGCCTGGGAAATCCCATGGACAGAGAAGCCTGGTGGGCTACAGTCCACGGGGTCACAGAGTCAGACACCATTTAGCAACAACAATAGAACATGAAGGGCTCTGAGAGTTGATGGAAAACCCTGTGTACAGAAAACTTGGAGAAGGCCCATGAGGGTCCATCACTACAGATGATAACTGCAGCCATGAAATTAAAAGATGCTTGCTCATTGGAAGAAAAGCTATGACCAACCTAGCCAGCATATTAAAAAGCAGAGACATTACTTTGCCAACAAAGGTTCATATAGTCTAAGATTTGGTTTTTCCAGTAGTCATGTATGGAAGTGAGAGTTGGACTATAAAGAAAGTGGAGCACTGAAGAATTGATGCTTTTGAAGTGTGTTGGAGAAGACTCTTGAGAGTCCCTTGGACTGCAAGGGGACCCAACCAGTCCATCCTAAAGGAAATCAGTCCTGAATATTCATTGGAAGGACTGATGCTGAAGCTGAAACTCCAATACTTTGGCCACCTGATGTAAAGAACTGACTCACTGGAAAAGACCCTGATGCTGGGAAAGATTGAAGGTGGGAGGAGAAGGGAACGACAGAGGATGAGATGGCTGGATGGCATCGCTGACTCGATGCACATGACTTTGAGTAAACTCTGGGAGTTGGTGATGGGCAGGGAAGCCTGGCGTGCTGCAGTCCATGGGATCACAAAGAGTCGGACATGACTGAGCGACTGACCTGAACTGAACTAAGCCCTTCCTCAGATTTTCTTGGGCTTCCTTTCCCTGGACCCTCAGCCATTTCCTCCATCCCAGATACCACCTGGGCTGATAGATGCCTGGGCAAGACGATGCGTTTTTTCCCACTGATGTTGATCAACTAGTTGATCTGCCGCTTCTGGACGTGGATGAGACATCACACCGCTTACTTGGAATGTGGATTCTCAAGCAGATGCTAAATGATCTGGGAGACGCAACCTGGAATTTCAGGAGAATGAACTTCCAGTAAGGTGAACGTGGATGGACAAGAGGCACGATATGGAAAGGAACCATCTAATAAATTTCCTTTCTCTTTTTTCCCCCCAATGGCTCTTGAGGAACCCAGTGGGTTCTTCACATAACCAAGCAGATGTTTCAGCATTCAGGGATGGCCTACAGTGACCCCTCACTTGGCATTACCCCCCACCTTTCCTGCTCAAACTTGTCCCTCACTCACATGTCCTGAGGTTGTACCCCTAATAATGCATCAGCTCTTAATTCTTGATTCGTGTTCAGCTTTCTAGGCAATCACACTAAGGAAGAATTCACCCAACCATGTAGAGTTGCCTGACTATAAACAAAGGCAGGGATAGATGATATAGGCTCAATAGACCAGGTTAAGACTTTAATCTGAGTACAACAATAATAATACAACAAAACTTTGTAAAAAGAGGAAATCATATGTATCAATAGATGTTTTCAAAATCATTGATTAAGTTGGAAAAAAAAATAGACTATTGTCCATAGTACCTGAAGAATGGATTGGAGAGTAGTAGCAAGGGCAGATGGAGAAGGCAATGGCACACCACTCCAGTACTCTTGCCTGGAAAATCCCATGGACGGAGGAGCCTGGTGGGCTGCAGTCCATGGGGTCGCTAAGAGTTGGCACTACTGAGCGACTTGACTTTCACTTTTCACTTTCATGCATTGGAGAAGAAAATGGCAACCCACTCCAGTGTTCTTGCCTGGAGAATCCCAGGGACAGGGGAGCCTGGTGGGCTGCTGTCTATGGGGTGGCACGGAGTTGGACACGATTGAAGTGACTCAGCAGCAGCAGCAGCAGCAGCAAGGGCAGAAATAGGAGAGAACTTACTTTTTACAACATCAGTGTGATTTTGCTGCACGACCTGCTGGTTATATAAAAACAAACAGGCAGTGTAGTGACATGTCATTCAATGAAACTGTATAATGAAGACTGGTCTGTGGTCAAGGCTGTTTCAGTCATAAACAAGATGGGTGTGGTGGCCTTGGCTGGCAGACAGGCAGTGTGTGGTGTAGACTGAAGTACATGCTCTCAGCCGGGCTATACAGCTCCCAAGGAAGCAAAAATCAGTTAAGAGACAAAACACTTATTTTGATATGTAAGGAACAGATAGGAGAAGGGGACAACAGAGGACGAGATGGTTGGATGGAATCACTGACTTGATGGGCATGAGTTTGAATAAGCTCCGGGAGTTGGTGATGCACAGGGAGGCCTGGCGTGCTGCGGTCCATGGAGTCACAAAGAGTCAGACACGACTGAGCGACTGAACTGAACTGATGATACATGCACTACATAAACAAATACGCTATCTTTTGTGTTAAAATTTCATGGGCATGAGGACAATTACAGAAAAAGAAATAAGATAGTCTCCTTGCCAGAGTGATCATTTTAAAAAGTTTGAGAAACACTGCTGTTGGGTGTTTCCGTGGAGAGAACAGAAGTAAATAGATTCAGTGTATGTTATGTTCTGAAGGTACGTTTGGGTGAGCTAAGGGGTCATATCAAAGAGTGTCTTAATTTTCTTGCAAGCGGGCAGTTGAAGCTGACAGTCTTTTGACAGCATTTTCTGAGACGGGAAGAAGCTGAAGCTTTGGTGTCAAACTCCCTGGGTAAACAAAAGGGACTTTCTGTCCTCAAGAAGCCTATCTTTCAGAAAGAGATACAAACAATAAAACAGATAGTTACATCAAGTGTTCGATGGGGGAAAAAATGAAGCAATAAGAAGGAATGGTGGAGGGGAAGTTTCAGTGTCCCTTCTAAGGGTCATGCGTGAGATCCATGTGTCTAATGATTTCCAAGAGGAAAAAAAAGCTGGAATTCTACTTTCCAGAACTCCAGTTTGGGGAAATAAATACTTTGAATATTTTCAGTAGAGACTAGACCCCTTGAATCTGGGTTTTATAAAGTTGCTAACCCCTGCTGGGAATCATCTCCCTGAGAAGGAAAGCTGAGCTACCGGAGTCACTGAATGGGTGACATTCTGATGCTCACATGGGGCTGGGGTCAAGTTAACCAGAGGGAAGAGAAAGGAGATTCCTCAGTGCAGATGGGAGCCCAGACTCATGAGCCCATGTGGCTTTTCCACAAGGACCATGGAGAAAATATCACCAATGATTCTTTCCTGTTTTCCCTCTTTTCTTTTCAAAATAGATTTTTAATACAGAACAGGCAATTTTTTAAAATTGTCATTTGCTATTAATAATGCTTAAAATCTAGAAATCAGCAATACTTCAAAAATGAGTTGATGGAGAAAAAACAAAAAATAAAAAATGTTCCAGAAACTTCTATAAGAGTAACGATCATCACCTAGCTCAACCCCACTCTTGACTTATTTCCCTGAATATAGTTTCTTCCAGAACCGAATTATCCAGTTTTTCAGCTCCCTTTCTAAAGAGAGGAAGACAAGACTGCTGAGTAAAGGAGGGGCCTCAATATTCCCTGGGACTAAAGTATACAGGACTTAAGACCCCAGGTTCAGTTCAGTTCAGTCGCTCAGTCGTGTCCGACTCTTCGCGACCCCATGAATTGCAGCACGCCAGGCCTCCCTGTCCATCACCAACTCCCGGAGTTCACTCAGACTCACGTCCATAGCGTCAGTGATGCCATCCAGCCATCTCATCCTCTGTCGGCCCCTTCTCCTCCTGCCCCCAATCCCTCCCAGCATCAAAGTCTTTTCCAATGAGTCAACTCTTCGCATGAGGTAGCCAAAATACTGGAGCTTCAGCTTTAGCATCAGTCCTTCCAAAGAAATCCCAGGGCAGATCTCCTTCAGAATGGACTGGCTGGATCTCCTTGCAGTCCAAGGGACTCTCAAGAGTCTTCTCCAACACCACACTTCAAAAGCATCAATTCTTCGGCCCTCAGCCTTCTTCACAGTCCAACTCTCACATCCATATATGGCTACTGGAAAAACCATAGCCTTGACTAGACCCCAGGTAGATCTTTTCAAATAGCAAAATTTAAGTAATACATTTAATGCTGCCATTTCTAACAATTATCTCCCTTAATATTTATAAGGAATTTGCAACTACTTAAGTGTCACAGGCAAGTGTCAGTCTGTGAAAATCCTATGTTGAAAAGATTTTTTACAGTCAAACCAAATTCTCTCCCTCTCGGTGGAAGCTGGAAATCCTGATCTAATCCAGGTTTGCTCTGTATGTTCCCATTTATGTAAGGGGTTCTCCTAGGCTGAAAGGGAGCGTTATGTCATTTGAGTGCTTGATAAAATTTAATGACTTTTCAGTTTAATGATAAAATACCTGTGATGAATAGCAACAATGTAGGAAAATGCCAGTTTCCTGGCATCACGGGTTCAGTTGTGTTCCCTGCAAAACTGGCTCAGGATGTGAACTTATCTGGAAAGAGTCTTTGCAGATGTCGTTGTGATGTCCTGTGTGCTGCGCTCAGTCGTGTCCAACTCTTTGCAACCCCATAGTCTGTGGCCCACGAGGCCCCTCTGTCCATGGGATTCTCCAGGCAAGAATGCTGGGGTGGGTTGCCATTCCCTTCTCCAGGGGATCTTCCTGACCCAGGGATCAAACCTAGGTCTCCTGCATTGCAGGCAGATTCTATCACTGAGCCACCTGGGAAGTCCTATACCAGACTCTTAATCCAACGTGACTGGTGTTCTTATAAGAAGGGGAGAAAGACACACACAGGAGAATGACATGTGAGAACTCAGCAGAGATTGGAGTGACGTGACTGAGCCAGGGGACAGCAGTGATGGACAGCCAGCACCAGACGCTGGGGAGATACCAGGAAGGATTTTATTCCAAGTCTCCAGGGAGCGTGGCCCTGCCAATACCTTGATTCCAGATTTCCGGGCTCCAGGACAGTGGGATGAGAAATTTCTGCTGCTTTAAGCGATTTAGAATGCAATATTCTATTGTAGCTGCCCCAGGACACTAATTCACCTGGGTATACTTTCCCACTTTGCACCTGATGTTGCAGCCAAATTTAAGTGCTAGCCTGCTCCCCTGACATTCCTCAAATGTCCTGTCTGGTGCACATTTTTGGTGTAACTCCTTCAGAAATCATGACAGATACTGGAGGTTAACAATGATCGTTCTCCCATTCCCAGTCTTGCTGTTCTGTTTATACAAAACTCATGAAGCCTATTATTATTTCTGTGTGATATGACATCATAACTCCAAAGAGATTTAGTAATAGCCACCAAATATCCCAGGTTTCCTTGTTCTGTGAATTGGAGAGCTCCACTTCTGCAGAGAAACATTCAAACCACTTGCTCTGCAAACTTCATAAGGCAAGTCTAACATAGATCACCAGTTATTGGAATGCATAATTTAAGGTATGTTTTTTGTAGATACCTTTATCCTGGAAATTCCATTATGAGAAGACCCACTTCTCTGCTAGTTTGATCATGAACCTGCAAGTTTTATTATAAAAGGTTTTCTGTAGTTGATCTTAAAAACAAACATTCCCATAGGTAATAGGACTCCTGATTAAATGACTACACCATCCTCATTCATTTTGTCATCTGGAGCTAAATACATCATAGTTATTACCAACACTTGTTAATGGCTCCTCTTTATAGAAACTTTGTTAAAAGGAATTTGTTCCAGATATATATTGTTTCTAGGGATTTTGTCTAAATCCTATATATGGGATCACAAAGAGTCAGACACTACTTAACCACTGAACAACAACAAATGTATATAGGGGCTTCCCGGTGGCTTAGCGGTGAAGAATCTGCCTGCAATGCAGGGGATGTGGGTTCCATCCCTGGGTCGGGAAGATCCCTTGGAGGAGGGCACCAACTCAGTCCACTATTCTTGCTTGGAGAATCCCATGGACAGAGGAGCCTGGCCAGCTACAGTTCACAGGGTTGCAGAGAGTCCGACATGACTAAAGCAAATGAGCAATCATATACGTATATAATATCTTATAGATGCATATTAATGTATAATATATATATATAATCTTAGCAGTTTAATATGATGTACATGTATTATCTCTCTTCTCTCAGGAGACTGGGCTCAGGCTCTCAGCAGGCTATGTCAAGATATTAGGTAGGGCTGAAGTCTCCTTTGAAGGCTGCACTGAAGAATCTGCATACGGGTTCATTCAGGTTGTTGGCAAAAGTTAGGTCCTTATGGCTGTGTGACTGGGGTCCCCAGGGTTTTGATGGCTCTTGGCAGAGGCCATCTCATGTCTTGCAGGCGGCCTGAGGCTGCTTCCCACCCAGTCTTCTCCATCCACCTGCAAAGAACCATTCTTCTCAGAAAAGGTCCTGTCTATCTTTTAAGGGTTTTCACCTGATCAGACCAGGCCCACAAACGATAATCCCATTCTAACCCAAAATCATCTTATTTGGGATCTTAGTCACATCTGCAGAATCCCTTTGCTGTTGCCATATAAGGTCAGCTAATCACAGGAGTGATACATCATCATCAACGGTTGGGCCACTCAAGGAGAGGTACATATATGT
This sequence comes from Redunca redunca, assembly GCA_006410935.1. NCBI lineage: Eukaryota > Metazoa > Chordata > Mammalia > Artiodactyla > Bovidae > Redunca > Redunca redunca. Next base: position 432,198 of record SJYQ01006907.1, read on the forward strand.
AATACACGTAATTGTGGGGCCACCTTAGAAATTTGGGGGCTTCCCTGATGGCTCAGCTGGTAAGGAATCCGCCTGCAATGCAGGGGACCCCAGTTCGATTCCTGGATTGGGAAGATCCCCTGGAGAAGGGATAGGCTACCCTCTCCAGTATTCTTGCCTGGAGAATCCCCATGGGCAGAGGAGCCTGGTAGGCTACAGACCACGAGGTCATGAAGAGTCGGACATGACTGAGCGACTAAGCACTTAAAAATTTTCTGCCTTAGGAAGCTTCTTGAAGCCTCCACCCACACCTGCTACCCACTCCTACCAAACAGACAAAAAAGCCTCTCAATGTAAGTTTCGATTTTGTAAGTTTAAAACTAAGTAAAAGATGTTTCCAGCCCTGCAATTATTAGGGCCGTTCATATTTAAATGGCAAAAACCTGTGGCTCTAGTCTGTGTTGCCCGGTTGCGTCAATTATTTGTTCTCCACCTGGTTATCTAGCCTGGACTGAAGTGCTCATGGCAGAATGAAGTCATTTTTCATTGGCTCCGATGCCCCATGAGCTAATGTCTGCACTGGGGAAAAAAAAATCAATAACGTAGAAGTGGAAGGCTGGGGGAAAATGCCTTGTATTTATGGCATTTCACAGATAATTCCCTCACAAGCTAAAAACAAATAAACAAAGTATCTTACAACATTAAAAATGCAAGGGCCATCCCCATGTCTGCCTTCTGTCTCTCTCCTTCCTTTCTTTGGACTGTGACCTTGAGTAGTGGTGCTTTCCTGACAGTGGGGATGAACACACAGCCTGTCAGGCACAATTTTCTGACATCACCCTACAGGCAGGGAGGGGATTGCACAAATCTCCCAGGCGGTGCTTCCTCTCTGACACCAAGGTATTCCAGGACCTGTCTGGATTCCCACAGTAAGAACTTGTCCAATACTCAGTTGGTATGGACCTCTGTGAACACACAGAAACAGATTGAGGCTTTGTCCTTTATTAGGAAATGCAAGAATCTGCCTGCTAATGCAGGAGACACAGGTTCCATCCCTGGGTCAGGAAGATGCCCTGAGGAAGGAAATGGCATCTCACTCCAGTATTCTTGCCTGGGAAATCCAATGGACAGAGAAGCCTGGTGGGCTACAGTCCATGGGGTTGCAGAGTTGGACACGACTTATTGACTAAAAAACAACACCAAGGGAGTGCAAGCGACAGACACAGGACTCCCACACCCTGCATGTTGCTGATGGGCAATAAAATAATTGTGATATTGCTGTCAACTAGCCCACCATCATCATTCTCTAACCCATTAAATCAGAAAGCAAGATTCTTAGTACCATAAAATCTGGAATAATTTGATTCTGTTTATGGTGTGTTAACAAATTGAAACTTTGCACTAGAAAAACTCAGATTTCACTCTTGCCCTGTGAAAGGAATGTTGTCCCTGGAGCAAATGTTTCTAAAATGATTTCATCTCGACACAGGACTTGGTAACATAGGCTTTGCAAAGTGTCGGGTTGCTTGGGCCACTGTGGACCCGCATCTGATGTCTAGCAGCAAATTACATCTAGGATTGTTTACATCTTGGCTTTAACCATCTGCCATTTTCATTCCTTGTCTAAGCACTTTCTGCCATCCTTGCTGGCTTGTATATATGATCCTTGCCTAACAATAATGACCAATCGTTACTGAGCAGATTTAGGCCATGACCTCCAGGTAATTAAATTCTAAAGCCGACAGCAGTGCACACAGAAGGACCAGGGAGGTATAAGCGCAGTCTTCACTGCATGATGAAATATCATTAGCAATGACATTACATGCGGCCTTTTTTTCCAGGAGTCGTTACACAGCAGAGTGACTGCAGGAAAAAACTTCCTATCATTTCTTTGCAAATAAACCTTTGCAGAGGAGATGGGGGTAGAGAAATCTCTTAGCACAGAAGGAAGAGCTTTGACAGACCTGATAAGAGAGTGCCAAGGTGTAGTGGGTGGCGTGCACCTATTAATACTGTAGTTCCCACCTGGAACCCATTAGAGGAAGTGGTGAATTAACCCAGGTGGGAGGAATTAATCCTTGCGCCAGGATGCCTGCAGAAAATTGTAATTGGTGTAAACAGCTTGATGGTAGTGTGATTATCGACAGGGCACATCTATAAACCTGCGTGGGTGTGGGAAACTGTATTTGTCTTTTGCAGAGATGTCAGCATCGAAATTTGTTTTAACTTATTTCTTCCAAAAAAATAATTGCCTAATCCTACAGTGTTATTAAAAACCCATCCAATTATTTTTTGGTTTATGATATTTTCACCTACCTTTCCTTACTGAAATATTGAATTAGTCAAATTGATGTTTCCTGAACAGAATATTTTATGGTCTTTAAACAGAATTCTCTTTCCAAAAAGATGCTGCAGAGGTTCTTATCAAGGAACCATACAATTCTCATAGTATTAAGAATAAGATAATGTTTCAAGGCAATGCACCTCTGAGCAAATGCTGTTCCTACTTGGTCCTATCTGACTTACGTGTTGGGTAAATAAGTATTTCCTTGGAGAAGCTGAAGGCATGACTTTTGCTAATGAGACTTTGTAGTATATGAAGAATCAAGGCAGCCCAAACTTAACTCCCAAAGTCAAGAATATCTGAAATTATAATTATATATGTACAAAGTTGTTCCCATAGATGAAAAAGAAATGAACAGTGAAGTGGATCCCAATTATGCATTGGCTGAGAGTAAAAGCAAAATCAGTGCTGAGTGAATGGATAGATGAAACCAAGGAGCCATCTGTCTATCTGTCCAGCCAGCCATCCTTGCAGTCATCCAGCTGATTGTCATTGTGTTAACTAAACCCAAATGTGAAAGAAAGAAAAAAGCTCTGAGCTTTTTCACCATTTAAGAGCATTCAATGCAAATTAATTAACTTTTTGACCAAGTGAATAATTATCATCACTTTTTGGATTTCTGAAGGCTACAAAAGCTTAACTCTGTATGAAGCTATTAAAGCATTTTGAGATTAAAAGAATATTCAGAGGGCAGTTCTTGTTATCTGTTTTTAGTCTAATCTTGCACTCCAACTGAGTACAATGAAACTGATTAAATATGTAATTTTTTATTTAAAGCATTAAACTTGAGTAGAGAGAAAGGACAAGAAAATTTGCTCAAGATAGATGATTTCTCTCTTTAACAAGAAAATATGTGTTAAGCATTGTTATCATGTGAGGCTAAAATATTGAGAATTATCTAAAATTACTACAAGTTCATTATTAGGATCTTGAGTCAAGAACAGTAGAAGTTGGTTTTTGCACTGAGAATAATATGAGGTTTTATGACCCTTAATTTCCATGTATTTGTGTTGAAAAATGGAATGTGAAAGTCACTCAGTCATGTCTGACTCTTTGCGACCCCACAGCCTATACAGTCCATGGAATTCTCAGGCCAAAATACTGGAATGGGTAGCTGTTCCTTTCTCCAGGGCATCTTCCCAACCTAAGGATCAAACCCAGGTCTCCCACATTGCAGGCAGATACTTTACCAGCTGAGCCACAAGGGAAGCCCAAGAATACTGAAGTGGGTAGCCTATCCCTTCTCCAGGGTATCTTCCCGACCCAGGAATCGAACCAGGGTCTCCTGCATCGCAGGTAGATTCTTTACCAACTGAGCTACCATATTTCCTGCCATATCAGTAATCAAGGATGTCACAGTCATCAGTGATCTCAGCCTTCCAAAGGTGAAGTTCTGAGCTGTGAGGGTACCCAGGAAGGAGAGGAATACTTGCCGCCTGGGAGACATCAGGCTACAGCCACTCCCTACGGTGAGCACCGAGGAACTCAGGATGTGAAAAAACCCAGGATACTGGCCCCAGATAGCTGAGATGCATATGAAAGGAATGATTTCAGTGAGCCCAGACTCTTGTATCTTCCCATACAAAGAAAAGCACTAAATTCCTTATCTTGAAATGTCTGGTTTTCTTTAATTCACAAAATACTTTTGATGTTCAGACTGCTTGCCCTTTGTTGCAAATTTCTATATAACCTGACTCCTCCCTCCCCAGCATTCTTAGAGCAGTTCTCTCAGGGTTATTGAAATGCTGTCTCCCAGGCATGCTGCTGCTGCTGCTAAGTCACTTCAGTCATGTCTGACTCTGTGCGACCCTATAGATGGCAGCCCACCAGGCTCCCCCGTCCCTGGGATTCTCCAAGCAAGAACACTGGAGTGGGGTGCCATTTCCTTCTCCAATGCATGAAAGTGAAAAGTGAAAGTGAAGTTGCTCAGTGGTGTCCGACTCTTAGTGACCCCATGGACTGCAGCCCACCAGGCTCCTCCATCCATGGGATTTTCCAGGCAAGACTACTGGAGTGGGGTGCCATTGCCTTCTCCAGTCTCCCAGGAATGAAGTCCTAACAAGTCCCACCGAATAAAACATAACTTGCAACTTTTAGGTTGTGACAATTTTTGTTGACAGTGTTAATGATAAAAATGTCAGTAACTGTCTAACCAAAATGTAAAAAAAAAAAAAAAAACCCTCACTTATAGTATTTAAAATGATATTAAAGTCTAATTATCAGTGTAGGCATTTCATGTAGATCCTCATTGATATATTCAATTAATTTTTAATATCTGACCTTGACCATAGCTAAAGAACACTGGTTCAAAGTGAAAGCCCTATCTGGAGAGACTTGACTTGTCCTTGGTAAATGGTTATTTCAAAGGCCATCTTCACAACACACTATTGCTCTGAGTTCAACTATATATATATATTAAAATTATAAATTATATTGCTTACAAAATATTGGCATTTTCTGTTTAAATTGTGGACAACATTAACTTCTCACCACACAGACTGGATAACAGTCAGTTGTCTTGGTCTTCATTGAATTGCTGACTTGGGAAGGACCACCTGCAGCTTGTCTTCAGGACCTTCTAACTTTCAGGTTTGGGGTTCCTTAATCTGCACCTCTGGGTTCCTCAAGCCTCCCTGCCTTGAGCTCCAGGTATGCCAGGAGGCCACTGGCCCAGTGTAGCTCATCTTGCCCTGGCTTGGCTCTGACTTATCACCGAGTTCAGTGACTTGACATCTTGTCTCGTGACTTGTGATCCAATCTTCTCTCCAGTGTCCAGGTTGTGTCCAGTCCTCTCTGGCATATCCCTATCCCAGGAATCAGGGCCATTCCTGTGCCCTGCGGTTGGTGCCCACTCCCTCCTGCCCATCTCCAGGCACCCTCCTGTTTCCTCCTCCATTCAATCTCCTGCTGTCTGATGTGGACCCTCACTTTGGCCTTCATGGTTGGAGGATGTACAGCTAGTATTGAGACCCAGCTGCCCCTTAGCCATTTAAATCCTCGTTAAGGAAAACCAGTGAATCTTGTTAGGACTCACTGGCATCCATGAACGGTTCAAGAGACACACTGGAAAGGAGCCCTACGGCCAGCAGGCTGGGGGCCCTGGGCTCTGCATCCTTAGTGCACGGCTTGTTTAGTGGCTGAACATCCCAGCTCTTCATCTCCGTAACGAGCCACGATGCAGAGCTGTTTCGTGCACACAAACATTTAAGAACACATATCACACCTGCACAGTGGAAACCGGTTGGGGCTTTCCTGCCGCTTGAGTCTTTGGTTCTTATTTCAGACTCCCAATTTCATGGCCTTGGGAGTCTTCAGCTCTCTCCACAATTTCTGCTGGTGAATTCTGAGCTTATGCTCGTGAAGTCCTATGTACTCTCAGGCAGACCGTGTTTCTCACGCTGTCAGACACACACTCAGCTCCCTCACCAGGTTGTGTTTAAAAAAGAACAGGCCCAGCAAGCCTTGTGTGAGTTTGTAGACAACTCTGTGAAAGGTTCAGTGGTCCTGGGGAAGTGTTATTGGCAGCTTCTGGCCGTCTCCCAGCCTTCTCTCTCCCACCCTGTGTCTTTCACTCTTCCTCTACAAGGTCTACAGAAGTCCAACCCTTATCTCCGGTGGAACCTTTTCCCCTTGACCAACCCCACCCCCCCACTTCCAGGTCTAGAGGGTGGATAACAGGAAAGTGTGTAAGCTCCCATCTCAAGCTCAGTCCAGGGCACTCCCCAAAGAATAACTGGTTCTGTCCCAGAGGAATGTTAGGGAATAGCAGTGCATATATTAATATGCACCTGGCTACCAATTTGGGAAACATAAGAGACACAAGTTCAATCCCTGGGCCGGGAAGGTCCCCTGGAGGAGGACATGGCAACCCACTCCAGTATTCTTGCCTGGAGAATCCCGTGGACAGAGGAGCCTGGCGGGCTACAGTCCATAGGGTTACAAAGAGTCAGACACGACTGAAGCGACTTAGCATGCACACACACATGTGGTATCAGAGATAGGTCTGCCCATCTGCCTAAAGTGGTAAATTTGCCAAGGTCAACAGTTGCATTCTGTATAGTAGTTTTCCATTTTTGAGAAGTTTTTTTGGGGGGAAGGGTTAATTGTAGACTACTATTTTCGATAGATATTTTAGGTGTAAAGAATAATAAAATGGTCAAATCAGTTTCCCTGATAGGTCAGTTGGTGAAGAATCTGCCTACAATGCAGGAGACCCCGGTTAGATTCCTGGGTCAGGAAGATCCGCTGGAGAAGGGATAGGCTACCCACTTCAGTATTTTTGGGCTTCCCTTGTGGCTCAACTGGTAAAGAATCTGCCCACAATGTGGGAGATCTGGGTTTGATCCTTGGGTTGGGAAGATCCCTTGGAGAAGGGAAAGGCTATCCACTCCATTATTCTGGCCTTGAGAATTCCACAGACTGTATAGTCCATGGGGTAACAAAGAGTTGGACCCAACTGAGCCACTTTCCCTTTCTTTGACTTTCACTTTCAAATCAGTTTACCCACCAGCCAAGTAACACAGCAGAGCTGCACCAGTGTTCTGGGGGCCTCCCTCTTCACCCCACCTCAAGCCTGTGCACCCTTCCTCAAGTATCCACAGTCCTGAATTTTTTTTGTTGTTGTTTATATTTTATTCCCGAGATGGCATTGCTTAGTTTTATATGGTTTGAACTTTCAGTAAGTGTGTTTATGTATATTCTCCCAAGACTGTCTTTTTAAAATTTTGTTCAGCATTTTTTAAAATTAATGATTCATCCATGTTCATGCACATAGCTAAAATCGCTGCATCTTTGCCACTCTGCAGTCTTCCAGTTTGCCTAAACTGAAGGTAATATTGAGGACTGATATTTGGGTGGCTTCCAGTCTTCTGCTGTTGTAAGTGCTGCTGCTCTTGGGTTGGCCAAAAGGTTTGTTTGGGTTTTTCCAATGTGTCACCCTTGTAAGGAACAGTTAATCCTACACATCTGTGAGCCAGAGTCCCCCATCCCCCCCACTTTGGTCAGACACCCCTCCCCAACTTGCCCTCCTTTCCTTCTCTGTCTGGTGAATGCTTGCTCATCTTTCAAGGTCCAGTTGAAGAGTGTAGGCCTCCCCTTCCCCACCTTCTCCTCAAAGACTGGTTAAGGATTTCTTCCTGTAGATCCAGGGGCACAGAGACTTGGGAACAATGGTCTGGCTAGGGAGGGCCAGAAAGAGGGTGGAAGCTGGCTCTTGAAAGACAAGGGAATGCTCTCCTAGTGGAGAAGGTTTGGAAAAACCTTCCTGAAAGAAGACCCTGGATATAGAAAACCTGCAGATATAGAAAGGCACGGAGTGTTCCGAAGGTGAAAAAAACTGCATTCGCTGGCATTGCAGGCAGGGAGACAGAAAAGTGAAAGGAAATGTTAGTTGCTCAGTCGTGTCTGACTCTTTGAGACCCCATGGACTGCAGCCTGCCAGGCTCCTCCATCCATGGAATTCTCCAGGTAAGATGACTAGAGCGGGTTGCCATGCCCTCCTCCAGGGGATCTCTCTGACCCAGGGATCAAACCTGGGTCTCCTGCATTGCAGGCAGATTCTTTATCATCTGAGCCACCAGGGAAGCCCTGAGAGAAAAGATCAAATGAAAACGTAGAATAATTGAAAAATTTATCCTAATGAATGGAAAGGGATTCAGATGCATGAACAGATTTGCACCGAAGGGGAGATAACAGTGCAGTTTGAGGATATGCTGAGTTCCGGTTTCCTGGGGGTAGGTCTGATGGTCGTTTAGAAGTCCTTTTTTAAAGAGAAGGGTTTAGGTCAGTAATGGAGGGCTCAGATTGGCTTTGACGCCATAGGAATGGGTGAGATCATGCCTGATAAAAGCATGTGAAAAGTCCAGCTACCCAACACCTGGGACTACTAGCCATTAGTGCAATGCAGTGATTCAGGAAAATGACAATTTTCTTACTCCATTGAATAGAGACCTCTTATTTTCCCCCTCTAAATTAATGTTGCACAAGTACAAAAGTGCTTTGCATAGATCTTTTCAGCCATCTCAGTTCATACCTAATGGGGTCAGAGGCAGTACAAATTTTACCACTGGGCATGAGAGGGTCATTTAGACTCTGTGTTCCTGCCTGGTGACTGTCAATGAAGAGCTGCCAACCTGGCCAACTGGGCCATTGTTTGGTAATTTAGGTACAATAAATCTAAGGCAAGTAATTACCTTCTAGAAAGTTGAATCGACACCTTAGCAGAATGATGGGAGAATGAAGCTGTGGGGTTGGATGGGATCTTAGAAAAGATACCCAGAGGACTCCATTAATCACACTTTCATTTCCAATGGAGTGTGGTTTTTACTCACAGGATGCTCCAGTGGTAAGTTTCCTGTAAGCATCAGCTTAGGACGTAGAGTACTTAGAGTACTTAGAGGAGTGAGTGTTTTGTTTCCTTTTGGTTTTCAGAAAAGCAGTGGAGGTCGTTAAAGCCATCATCTACTCCTCTCTCTTATGTGCGGCCAGTACTGACAGATGAAGGGTGCTTGCTCATTTTAGACAAAACTTGTGGAGGGCTTATAATCTATAAGCTAAAAATAGCCATAAAGTAATAACAGTGAATTCTTACATAATGTACCCTGCCTGCCAGGCACTGTCCAAGGCTTCTGTGTAGATAAGCTCCCTACGTGACCCCTGGTGGGTCCCAGGGTGTAGGAGACACAGAGGTGAGTGAGCTGGAGACGGAAGTGTAACTTGGGCCCTCGGGCTCCAGGGTCCACACACTGGACCGTGTGCTCTGCTTGAGCACCTACTGGGTGTCAGGCACAGACACGGGTGAGTCCCCAGT
>SJYQ01006908.1:24465-35267 GCA_006410935.1 Redunca redunca
TTGCTTTAATTTCCAGAATTCTGGGGGGTGGATCATAGAGGATCCTGCTGTGATTTATGTCGGAGAGTGTTTTGCCTATGTTCTCCTCGAGGAGTTTTATAGTTTCTGGTCTTACATTTAGATCTTTAATCCATTTTGAGTTTACTTTTGTGTGTGGTGTTAGAAAGTGATCTAGTTTCATTCTTTTACAAGTGGTTGACCAATTTTCCCAGCACCACTTGTTAAAGAGATTGTCTTTACTCCATTGTATATTCTTGCCTCCTTTATCAAAGATAAGGTGTCCATAGGTGTGTGGGTTTATCTCTGGGCTTTCTATTTTGTTCCATTGATCTATATTTCTGTCTTTGTGCCAGTACCATACTGTCTTGATGACTGTGGCTTTGTAGTAGAGCTTGAAGTCAGGCAAGTTGATTCCTCCAGTTCCATTCTTCTTTCTCAAGATACAAAAAAGCTCGAATAGCCAAAGCAATTTTCCTTTTAAAAGAATGACACAGACAAGTATTCATATGACAGAAAGCTTGAATATCTTCCTAGATAAAACAGTCCTCCAGGCAATAAAAATCAAACAAAAATCTATCTTGAACTCTGATTAGTCTTGATCTTTTAAAGTTTTATTTCTTAAGCTTGAGCAAGGTTTTGTGGAGTTTATACTGTATTTAGGATTATTTTAAATATATGCGAAGTATATTGTACCTTTAAGTGCCACCTAATGTTTACATTTATCTTAAATGTTTTATTCTAGTATTAATCTAATAGAGCATTATGTTGTGTTGTTATTTTTCTGAGCCTGAAATTCCTTTTTGGATTTTAAGCCATGAGCTGTTCTCCTTGTTCCATTCTAATTGTATTTCTTCCCCCAAATATTTATATTAATTTCTAAATATGATAAAACATTCTAATCAGCTAGGTATTATCACAGGATTATGTAGGGTATAGGAATTCCATATAAATGTCAGATATCCAGTCTGTTTCAAGAAGGAAATAGGATATTTTTCTAGGAATTAAACAATTTTATTCTTTAAAAATACCTCTTAAACAGCTTTCCTCTCATTCCTACACCCAAACTACCCCCAACATACACACAGAGTTTTACTTATTTTTTAAGCTTGCCGAAAGATAATTTAAAAGTAAGTAATCTATTACTACAGTACATATAATACTTGCCTAAGAATATCCTTAACTTGAAGTAATAATGCCAACTCACAAGACAATGACTATTTTCTAGACTTACGAATTCAAGCTCTAGATAATCACATTTTTAATATTTGTATGCCTAACTGGTTTGTGATAAGTATATAGATTTGTTAAATTTTTGAAATTTGTGGCTGGAAATAAAAGTTATTACTGTGGTCTTTGCATGTTTATTTTCTTACAAATTTCTGCCTATGAACTTCATAAAGGTGCTATTCCTCTGTATATTGATTTAGTTCCCTGTGCTATATAACTTATGTAATAATGTAAATCATCTATATTTCAATTAAAAAGCATAAATAAATTAAGCCTCCTTCCATTATATTATTCTAAATTCTATATCCAAATAAGTGGTCATCTGATAATATGTTGTAGTGTGTGCAAGTGTCTGCATCAGTCACTCAGTCATCTTTGTGACCCCATGGACTATAGCCTGCCAGGGTCCTCTGTCCATGGGATTTCCCAGGCAAGATTACTTGAGTGGGTTTCCATTTCATCCTCCAGGGATCTTCCCTACCCAGGGATAGAACCTGTGTCTCCTATGTCTCTTGCATTGCAGACAGATTCTTTATGGCTGAGCCACCAGGGAGGCCCAGTGATAATAGCTTTTAGCTATTATTTCCTAAGTAATTTGTCAGACACTGAGATAAGAACTTTACATTGTCCTATTGAGCCAGGTTTAAAGTTTCAGAAAAAAAGAATAAAAAATTACTTCAATGAATCTTTAGGTATATTCATGAGAAGGGCCACCCCTGCACCTTGATTCCCAGATCTTTGTATTCTGATTATAGGAAAAGAAGGCCTATGTATAATAGTCACTGCTTCAAATCTTAGGACATACTTCATAAAACTACACATTAGGCTTTCAGAGTTTTGTCTATCAGATAGCATCATAAATGCGCTGTGTGCTGTGCTTAGTCCCCCAGTCTGTCCGACTCTTTATGACCCCGTGAACTGTATTCCATGGGGCTGCAGTTACCATCAGCAGTGATTTTGGAACCCAAGAAAATAAAATCTGTCTCTAATTCCACTTCCCCCTTCTCTTAATATTTGCCATGAAGCAATGGAAAGGGATGCCATGATCTTAGGTTTTTTTAAAAATTAAGTTTCAATTACGCTCACTATGGTTGGATCTGTTACAGAATAGTTTTTAATTCAAGCCAATGCCCATTTGTGTCTCCTGTAGGGCTCCTAGTAGGGTCCACTATAGCTTACTTGGAGAAGGCAATGACACCCCACTGCAGTACCCTTGCCTGGAAAATCCCATGGACGGAGGAGCCTGGTAGCTGCAGTCCATGGGGTCGCTAAGAGTCGGGGACAACTGAGCGACTTCACTTATAGCTTACATACCAGCTAACAAATACTTTTCTTGGGGAATTTTGTCTAAAGCCATCTTCACATAATTTCTTTCCTGTTGATAAAGAAGTACAGTAAGTTACCCCACATTTGTTACTTCAACATGTGGAAGCAAATATGTAATCACTTGATCCATCTTTGCACTACTTAAGTCCATTTATTTCATGAACCCAGGTCTGAACCCAGTTCTAAGGATCCTATTTAGGCAGTAATTTAAGTAATCCAATCCATTTCTGAACTAGCTATCAGGTTTTGTTGATGAGTCTTCATGATTTACCCCAATTTTCTATGTAAATTTCCACAGATATTTTCAGAATTTTGAATGTGGAAAATGGGGATGGTTTTACCACATAATTATCTAGGGCCTGTTTACATGATCATATTGCCAGCTTAGTTATGGCTTTAGGATCTATAAATTTCCAGCTTCCCTTCTGAGGACACAGGCCTATTCTATTACTAAATAGTGTCTCTTAGCTTTAGTAGTGGTGTAGATTTACCCTTATTCTCTTCCACTAAGCGTCTTACCTTCTTTTTCCAGAGATTTATAGTCTGCATGATATTATACATTTCATTGCCAAATAGCTGCTAAGCAGCTCCTTTTATATCTGTATGTCTTACTTGCATTACCAGAGACATGAGAGTTATTCTGAGATGAGGATTACCTGATCTATGTATGCCATTTAGTCTCAACTAACACTTGATGGCAAGTTAACAATTGTCTTTGAAAATAGATTTCTTGAAGAAGTGTGTCATGCAGTTTTGTCAAAAAATTCAATTTGCTTGCACCCTAACTGTAGACACTTCTGAAGTCATTTGAGTAACTGAATTAAATGTGTAAATGTTTTAGCCTGAGCAATAGCAGTTTATGAGTCTTTTTTTAAGAAAAAAACTTCAGGGAAGTATAATTTGTATGCAGTAAACTGCACATATTGAGTGTACAATGTGATACATTTTGATATATGCAGACATATTTACCTGCATAACATCTGTGAAACCGGTAATTCAATCAATATAACTATATCAGTTAGCCTCAAAAATTATCTCATTCTCCTCTGTAAATTCTCCTTCGCACCACTTCCTGGCCCATACAACCTCTGATCTGCTTTCTGTCATGATAGATTAGCTTGAAATATATAAAATTTTATACAAATTAAACCATAGAGTGGGTGGATATTCAGTTGTATCTGTCTTCTTTCACCAAACATAATTATTTAGTAATTCATCCTTGTTGTACATATTAAAAGTTTGTTAATTTTTATTGCTGACTAATATTCCTTTAGATTACATATCATAATTTTATACATCTTGTTTTTTTATTGGTGATTATCAATAAAACTACTATCAGCATTCACATCAAAGCTTTTGTGTGAACATAAATTAACACTGAACTTATTAATCCATATGGTAAGTTTATTTTTAACTTCATAAGAAACTGCTAAGCTGTTTTCTAATGTGGTCAAACTGTGTTACATTTATACGAGCAAAATTAGAAGCACCTATTTCCTCTATTTCGTTGTAGCATTTGGTACAATCTATTTTTATATTTCATCCATTTTAAGAGATGTGTTGTGGTTATACATTGTAGTTTTAATTTTATGTTTCCCTAATATATTCCATGTGTCTATCTGTCATCTTTATATCTTCTTTGGTAAAGTGAAAATGTAATGATAGTTGCTCAGTCATGTCCAGCTCTTTGTGACCCCATGAACTATAGCCCACCAAGCTCCTCTGTCCATGGAATTCTCCAGGCAGGAATACTAGAGTGGGTTGTCATTCATTTCTCCAGGAGAATCTTTCCAATAGCATATGTTCAAACCATTTACTTGTGTAAAGAATGTTTTTTATTATTGAAATGGAAAAAGAATTTTTAATATATTCCAGCGAGAAGAATTTTAACAGATATGTAAGTTTCAAATGTTTTCTCTTTGTGGCTCATCTTTTCATTTACCTAACAATGTCTGGATCTAATTCATCTGAGGTCTAATTTGTCAGTTAGTCTTTCATGGATTACGTTTTGGTTCTAAATATCTCTGCAAAATATTTAAAATATTTGCCTAATCAAGATCTCAGAGATTTTTCTCTTATGTTTTCTTTTAGAAATTTTTTCATGTTGTGTTCTACAATTAGTTCTATGATTCACTGTCAATTAATTTTTGTTCAATATTATATGGCATAGATTAAAAACTTTTTTAATCTAGGTATTCAATTGTTTTAATACCCCTGGTTGAAAAGTGATAATTTCTCCTTGAATTGCCTTGAACTTTTGTAGAGCATGAATTTTCCACTTAGTGTTGGCGTATTACATAGTTCTCACTTGTGTTGATTGATCAGGTTGTCTATCCTTATGTCAATACTTCTTTATCTTGATTACTGAAGCTGTATAATGACTCTACAAAATAGTGTTCCTACGTAAGTTCCATTCTTTTCCAAAGTTGTTTTGACTAATTGAGGTCCTTTGCATTTCCATATGAATTTTAGAATCCGTTTTTTAATTTCTACAATTGATGGTCGCTGGAATTTCAATTGAATGGTGATGAAATTATAGATCTATTTAGAAAATTTGACATCTTAGTAACATTGAATATATCAACCAACGAACATAGTATAGCTCATTATTTATGTAGGTTTTCTTCACTTGTAGTCAGCAATGCTTTACAGATTTCAATGTGTAAGTCTTTTGTATGTTTTGTAAAGTTTATCTGTAAATTTTTCAGTGTATTTGTAGTAATGTATAGATGGGGAAACAGTGGAAACTGTGTCAGACTTTATTTTGGGGGGCTCCAAAATCACTGCAGATGGTGACTGCAGCCATGAAATTAAAAGACGCTTACTCCTTGGAAGAAAACTTATGACCAACCTAGATAGCATATTCAAAGCAGAGACATTACTTTGCCGACTAAGGTCCATCTAGTCAAGGCTATGGTTTTTCCTGTGGTCATGTATGGATGTGAGAGTTGAACTGTGAAGAAGGCAGAGCGCTGAAGAATTGATGCTTTTGATCTATGGTGTTGGAGAAGACTCTTGAGAGTCCCTTGGACTGGAAGGAGTTCCAACCAGTCCATTCTGAAAGAGACCAGCCCTGGGATTTCTTTGTTAGGAAAGATGCTAAAGCTGAAAGTCCAGTACTTTCGCCACCTCATGTGAAGTGTTGACTCATTGGAAAAGACTCTGATGCTGGGAGGGATTGGGGGCAGAAGAAGAAGGGGATGACAGAGGATGAGATGGCTGAATGCATCACGGACACGATGGACTTGAGTCTGAGTGAACTCTGGGAGTTGGTGTTGGACAGGGAGGCCTGGTGTGCTGTGATTCCTAGGGTCACAAAGAGTCAGACACGACTGAGCAACTGAACTGAACTGAATATTTATTTTAAAGTTACATTTGGTTGTTGATTAAAGAATACAATTGATTTCTGTACATTGATCTTGTATCTTGAATTTTCCTGAACCAATTCATTCCTTCTAAGAGGTTTTTCATAGATTGTGTCAGTGTTTTTACATAGAAAATAATGTCATCTGTGAATACTTTTCCTTTTCTAAAAACAATGCTTTTTTCCACCTTTTGTCATTGAACTTGTTAGAACCTCCAATATAATGTTGAATTGGTGAGAATGGAAATCCCATTTATTCTTGATTTGGGGGTATTCAGTCTTTCATGATTAAATGTAACAGCTGTAGTTTTTCCGTAATTGATCACAATTAAGTTGAGGAAGTTCCTTTTTCCTAGTTTGCTGAGAGCTTTTTCTTTGTCTATTGGCTTGGTCTATTGGTTAATGTAATAAGTTACATTAACTGATATTCAAATGTAAAAATAAATAAGACTCAGAATAAATATTAATAACACTTGGACTTGCTATATTAATGGTTTTAATATGTAGTTGGATTTGGTGTGCAAAAGCTTTTACAAATTACATGTCTTTGTTTAAGAAGGACATTGTCCATTAGTTTATTTTTCTTTTGAGGTCTTTGGTTTCATTTCTGCCATCATATAAAATGTTGGGAAACATTTCTTTATTTTTTTTCATTGTTATGGAAATTTGATTATCATTAGCTCTATTTCTTCACTAAAGTTTTGATAATCTATCACTAAGGCCATGTAGTCATAGAATTATTTTTTATGGGAAGGTTTTAATTACAAATACAATTTCTTTAATAAATGCAGTTCTAATCAAATGCCTACATTCCTTTTTGCCTGAAATTTATAATTGTGCTTTCTCTTTGTTTTTGTTTTGTTTTGATTATACTGGCTGATGGATTATCAATTTTATCATTCCTGTCAGTAAAATCAAACTTTGGTTTCACTGATTTCTCTACAGGTTTTGCCTTTCATATTTCATTGATTTCCACTCTGGTCTTTCTTTCTTTCTTACTTCTACCTACTTTTGGTTTATTAGCTCTTTATTTTCTTAAAACATAGAAGTTGTGGCCACTGGCTGAACCACATCTTTCTTCTATTCTAATTTATTTATTCTGTAAATTCCTCCCAAAGTAATGTAATGGCATTTCACATATTCTCACAAATTATGACATATTGAAATTTCATTTTCATTCAGTATGAAATAGTCATTAAATTCCTTTTTGATTTCTCATTTGATCCATAAGTTATTTAAAAGTGTATTATTGAGGTAACTAATTCTTGAGAGATTTTGTTTCAGACATCATTTTATTATTGGTTTTACTTTAATTTTATTGTGATTAGCNATTTTTGTTTAATTTTTAATTTAAATTGTTTTAAAAATATTCATATTTGTTTTATGATCCAATATGTGCTCTATCTTGGTGACTGTTCCATGTGTTCATAGAATAATATGTATTCTCCTGTTGAGTATAATATTTTCTATGTCAATGAGGTCAAGTTGATTGACAGTGCAGTTTATGTTATTTGTATGTTTATTGATTTTTTTCCTGTTTATTCTATCAGTTACTGAGTAAAGAGTGTTATATTGCCAAGTATAGTTATGAGTTTAATAGCTTATAGTGAAAGATGTCAGATTTCTGATCTCTGAAGAAGAAGATTTGACTTCAGGATCAGGGACCAGGCTTGATCACTCAGAGCCTCTGTGTGGCAGAAATTTTATTACAGTGATAAAGGACAGAGAAAACCTCTGACACAGACATCAAAAGGGGGACAAAGAGTGCCCCCCTCGCTAGTCTTAGCAAGGGAACTATATGTTTTTACAGTTGGCTATTACAGTAAATCAAGACTGTCTCAAAGTTGCAAAGATCTTGCAAGATCCACTCACACAATTTAAAGAGAATATGCAAATCAAAACCACAATGAGGTACCATTTCACTCCAGTCAGAATGACTGCTACCCAAAAGCCAACAAGCAATAAATGCTGGAGAGGGTGTGGAGAAAAGGGAATCCTCTTACACTGTTGGTGGAAATGCAAACTATTACAGCCACTATGAAGAACAGTGTGGATATTCCCTGAAAACCTGGAAATAGAACTGCCATATGACCCAGCAATCCCACTGCTGGGCATACACCCTGAGGAAACCAGAATTGAAAAAGACACGTATACCCCAATGTTCATTGCAGCACTGTTTATAATAGCCAGGACATGGAAGCAACCTAGATGTTCATCAGCAGACGAATGGATAAGAAAGCTGTGGTACATATATACAATGGAGTATTACTCAGCCATTAAAAAGAATGCATTTGAATCAGTTCTAATGAGGTGGATGAAGCTGGAGCCTATTATACAGAGTGAAGTAAACCAGAAAGCATAACACCAATACAGTATACTAATGCATATATATGGAATTTAGAAAGATGGTAACGATAACCCTGTATGCGAGACAGCAAAAGAGACACAGATGTATAGAACAGTCTTTTGGACTCTGTGGGAGAGGCAGAGGGTGGGATGATTTGGGAGAATGGGTAGAAAACCTTAACAGGCATTTCTCCAAAGAAGATATGCAAATGGCCAGTAAGCACATAAAAAGATGCTCAGCATCATTAATTATTAGAAAAACATAAAAAACCTACCATGAAGTACTAGTAACTACCATGAAGTACTAGTAACCTAACACTAGTCAGAATGGCCATCACTAAAAAGCCTGTAAATAACTAATGCTGGAGAGTGTGGAGAAAAGGGAACCCTCCTACTGTTACACTGTTAACCCTCCCACTGTTGGTGGGAATGTAAGTTGGTGCAGCCATTATGAAGATTATGAAAGTGCCTTAGAAAACTAAAACTTAAATTACTATATAATTCATTAATCCCACCCCTGGGATGGAATTATGCCCAGACTAAACTATAATTCAAAAACATGCTGCAGTCCTATGTTCATAGCAGCACTCTTCGCAATAACCAAGACATGCAAGCAACATAAATGTGTATCAACAAAGGAATAGATAAAGATTTAGTGTGTATATATATATATATATATCAGTTCAGTTCAGATGCTCAGTTGTGTCCAATTCTTTGCAACTCCATGAATCGCAGCATGCCAGGCCTCCCTGTACATCACTAACTCCCAGAGTTCACTCAAACTCACGTCCATCGAGTCAGTGATGTGATCCAGCCATCTCATCCTCTGTCGTCCCCTTCTCCTCCTGCCCCCAATCCCTCCCAGCATAAAAGTCTTTTCCAATGAGTCAACTCTTCGCATGAGGTGGCCAAAGTACTGGAGTTTCAGCTTTAGCATCATTCCTTCCAAAGAACACCCAGGGTTGATCTCCTTTACAATGGACTGGTTGGATCTCCTTGCAGTCCAAGGGACTCTCAAGAACCTTCTCCAACACCACAGTTCAAATGCATCAATTCTTTGGTGCTCAGCCTTCTTCACAGTCCAACTCTCACATCCATACATGACCACTGGAAAAACTATAGCCTTGACTAGATGGACCTTAGTTGGCAAAGTAATGTTTCTGCTTTTGAATATGCTATCTACGTTGGTCATAACTTTCCTTTCAAGGAATAAGTATCTTTTAATTTCATGGCTGCAGTCACCATCTGCAGTGATTTTGGAGCCCCAAAAATAAAGTCTGACACAGTTTCCACTGTTTCCCCATCTATTTCCCGTGAAGTGATGGGACCAGATGCCATCATCTTCGTTTTCTGAATGTTGAGCTTAAAGCCAACTTTGCCCTCTCCTCTTTCACTTTCATCAAGAGATTTTTTAGTTCCTCTTCACTTTCTGCCATAAGGGTGGTGTTGTCTGCATATCTGAGGTTATTAATATTTCTCCTGGCAATCTTGATTTCAGCTTGTGCTTCTTCCAGTCCAGCGGTCTTATGATGTACTCTGCATAGACGTTAAATGTGCAGGGTGATAATATACAGCCTTGAAGTACTCCTTTTCCTGATTTGGAACCAATCTGCTGTTCCATGTCCAGTTCTAACTGTTGTATCCTGACCTGCACATAGGTTCCTCAAGAGGCAGGTCAGGTGGCCTGGTATTCCCATCTCTTTCAGAATTTTCCACAGTTTATTTTATATATATATATATATATATATATATATATATATATATACACACACACACACACAATGGACTATAACTCACCTGTAAAAACAACANCACACACACACACAATGGACTATAACTCACCTGTAAAAACAACAAAATAATATCATCTGCAACAACATGAATTGAACTACTGAGTGAATTAATTTAGACAAAGATGAATATCATGTGATTTCACTTACACGTGGAATCTAAAATATGGCACAAATGAGCCTTAGTACAAAACAGAAACATACTCACAAACATAGAGAACAGACTGTGGTTGCCAAGGAAAAAGAGGGAGGGAGAGGGGTGGACAGGTATTTGGGGTTGGTAGATGCAAACTATTACATTTAGATTCCATAAACAAAAAGTCCTACTGTATAGCATAGGGAACTATATCCAGTCTCCTGGGATAAATCAAAATGGAAAAGCATATAACAATAATGTATATATGTGTATAACTGAGTCACTCTGTTGTACAGCAGAGATTGGCACAACACTGAAAATCAACTACACTACAATTTAAAAAGTAAAGATCTTAAAAATGTAGTTTATCTTCTTTTTGAACCAACCAAATTCCAGGGAAGCTATTGCCATCAGCTCTTCTAAGCTCTGCATTACCATTGTTGCAAACAAAATTTATGTTCACTTTGAAGTTCTGTTGCCTTTGGGGAGATCTGCCTCTAATGGGCCTTCTCAGTGTTCTATGTGCTAAATTTATTTTCTGTGATTTCTACTTGATCACAGTTACTTTGGAAAGGAAACACACATATTTTGAAGTATTTAAAATATTTTTATC
>SJYQ01006910.1:0-10192 GCA_006410935.1 Redunca redunca
GATAAATGTAATTGCACCACATATCTAAATTTTATTCTTATCTTTGGTAACCTAGATATAACCATTTTTTCCAAAGGAAACCAATGTAGATGCAGTTTTTTATTTTATTTTAACACACATGAACTAGTATGTCTACATATTATTTAGGCATTCCCCTGATATTGATTATTTTCTAACTTTATTTTGGGGATTAAATAAAAATTAAAGATTAATAATAAGAATTGAAATTGGTATTAAGTAATGAAGATAGAGATATAGTTTTAGCATAGGCTCCAGCTATTATCTCTTTTCTGTGTTTAACATGTCTTATGTCCAGTATCTTATTTATACATGAGCAGCTTCCACAATAAAAACCTCTCTTTGCAATTGTACAATATGTCCTCTTCTTAGGGATTGGTTTATGAGTTTGAAAATAAGTCTATAGTAACTATATATTCTTAAGAGTCTTAACAATACAATCAATTTGGGTCTTATAGGAGAAAAAAAAAGTTCCTCTCTGTTTTCCCTATTATTTTCTTATCCACAATGATTTTTATAACTCAGATAAGACTGGAGATCTTATCCATTTAAGAGTTCAGTTTAGTTGCTCAGTCATGTCTGACTGTTTGTGACCCTATGGACTGCAGCATGTCAGGCTTCCCTGTGAATCACCAGCTCCAGGATCTTGCTCAAACTCATGTACATCAAGTCAGTGATGCCATCCATCTCATCCTCTGTTATACCCTTTTCCTCACAGCTTCAATACTACCCAGCAACAGGGTCTTTTCCAATGACTCAGTTCTTCACATCAGGTGGCCAAAGTATTGGAGCTTCAACTTCAGCATCAGTTGCTCCAATTAATATTCAGGACTTATTTCCTTTAGGATTGGCTGGCTGGATCTCCTTGTAGTCCAAGGGACTCTCAAGAGTCTTCTCCCGTGGCCCAGTTCAAAAGCATCAATTCTTCAGTGTTCAGTTTTCTTTATAGTCCAACTCCCACATCCGCACATGACTACTGGGAAAACCATAGGTTTGACTAGATGTGCGACTGAATTGAACTGAACCTTTGTCAAACAAGTAATTTCTCTGCTTTTTAATATGCTATTTAGTTTGGTCATAGCTTTTCTTCCAAGGAGCAAGCGTCTTTTAATTTCAATGCTGCAGTCCCCATCTGCAGTGATTTTGGAGCCCAACAAAATAAAGTTTGTCACTGTTTCCATTGTTTCCCCATCTATTTGCCATAAAGTGTATGGAGTTAAATTTATCTAATCTTTCAACAGCTTTTGTTTGGTATATACCACAGGCCCAATGACAAAGGGAATATCTATCCTATAACCTAAAGGGTTTCTTGAAAACTCAGTGGAGGAGTCAGATATGTGGATGAAAACAGTCTTTCTGCACTAACAATTTAATAAGCCATCTGTAAAAAAAAAAGAATGTATAAAGTATTATGGCAGCAAAAAAGGGGGGATGGGATTTAATCTGCTTGTTTGAAAATGGAAAAATTTCAGAGATTATAATATTTAACTGCATGTTGAATGATTATTAGCATTTTACCATATTGTAAAGGTAGTGATGGGTGATTGTTGAGACCAAAGTAGAGTTATAAAGAAATTATTAGTCATTAAGTCATGTCCGACTCTCTGTGGCCCTATGGACTGTAGCCCACCAGGCTCTTCTGTCCATGGGATTCTCCATGCAAGAATACTAGAATGGGCTGAAATTCCCTTGTCCAGGGGATCTTCCCAACCTAGTGATTGAACCCAGGTCACCTGCATTACAGATGGATTCTTTACCATCTGAGTCATAGGAAAGCCCACAGAGATAGAAAAATGAATAGTTTTTTCTTGTCCAATTATTCACTCTTCCTTTATCTATACACTCACTGTGTCATCTTGGTCAGTAGATACTTCTCAAATCCTTGGCTCTGAGCTTAACCATTTGACTTCTTTTGACTAATCACATATGGGATGAAACAATAGTGCTTATGCTAAAAAGCATCATATATTTTTAATCATTTTCATACGCTGTCCATGATAGAATAAACTGGTTGAAAGAAGCAGGAGGCAAAGAAAACCTAGACCTGAGAAACTACAGCCTAAAGAAGAGGCTAAGTCAACTCACACATTTATATGTGAGAAATAAATGTTTATAGTTGTAAGTTACTAAAGTGTGAGGTTTTATTTTATGCAACAAAGCCATATTATTATAGCATAAATAAATATCAGGAAAAACCTCAGGAAAAATTATAATGCTGAATTTTATATGTAAGGAGATCATTTATAGAAGATAAACTCACAGTCACACAAAAATCAAATCAATGGTATTGAAACATGTATACTATCATGTAAGAAATGAACTGCCAGTCTATGTTCAGTACAGGATACAGGATGCTTGGGGCTGGTGCACGGGGATGATCCAGAGAGACAATATGGGGTAGGAGGTGGGAGGGGCGTTCATAGTGGGGAACTCATGTACATCCGTGGCTGATTCATGTCAATATATGGCAAAACCAATACGATATTGTAAAGTAAAATAAAATAAAAATAAAAAATAAAATAAAATTAGCAACAAAAACAAAACAAATCGAAGGTTGAGTCTCATTTTTAAAGGTAATGGGAAGAAGACATACAGATGGCTAACAAACACATGAAAAGATGCTCAACATCACTCATTATCAGAGAAAGGCAAATCAAAACCACAATCAGGTACCATTTCACACCAGTCAGAATGGCTGCGATCCAAAAGTCTACAAGCAATAAATGCTGGAGAGGGTGTGGAGAAAAGGGAACCCTCTTACACTGTTGGTGGGAATGCAAACTAGTACAGCCACTATGGAGAAGAGTGTGGAGATTCCTTAAAAAACTGGAAATAGAACAGCCTTACGACCCAGCAATCCCACTGCTGGGCATACACACCAAGGAAACCAGAATTGAAAGAGACATATGTACCCCAATGTTCATCGGAGCATTGTTTATAATAGCCAGGATATGGAAGCAACCTAGATGTCCATCAGGAGATGAGTGGATAAGAAAGCTGTGGTACATATACACAATGGAGTATCATTCAGCCATTAAAAAGAATACATTTGAATCAGTTCTAATGAGGTGGATGAAACTGGAGCCGATTATACAGAGTGAAGTAAGCCAGAAAGAAAAACACCAATACAGTATACTAATGCATATATATGGAATTTAGAAAGATGGTAATGATAACCCTGTATGCGAGACAGCAAAAGAGACACAGATGCATAGAACAGTCTTTTGGACTCTGTGGGAGAGGGAGAGGGTGGGATGATTTGGAAGAATGGCATTGAAACATGTATAATTATCATATAAGAAACGGATCACCAGTCTAGGTCTGATACAGGATACAGGATGCTTGGGGCTGGTGCACTGGGATGACCCAGAGAGATGGTATGGGGAGGGGGTTCAAGATTAGGAACACGTATACACCTGTGGTGGATTCATGTTGATGTATGGCAAAACCAATACAGTATTGTAAAGTAAAATAAAGTAAAAAATAAATTAATTAATTAAGGTAATGGGATGTAATAGAAAACTTTTCAAGCACTGTAGTTAAATCTAACCATAAATATTACACAGACAGAAGAGCACTGGATAAAGTAAAGGGACAAATTAGTGGATAAGACTAGGGAAAAGATTAGGGATTATGCTGTTGAAAGTATTTAGTAAGAGAGTTTGAAATGACAAAATATGAGGATGTAAAAGACAGGTTTAAAGAAATAAAAGGAAGAGATTTCACAGAACAAAGTGAATGAATGGATGCAGTGGTATGACGAAACAGTGATCTCTGGAATTTGGTTGCTGTAGTTTTGTTTCTTGGTTAGATATAATCTGTGTTTTTGATGCTCCTTTAGAGTGATCTGGGGTTGAAATAAAGAGGCAGGTGCCACACCTCTCAATAAATTTGAAGTGATTTGAAAATTAGTAGTTATTAGAATACATAAAGATAACAGTATAATGAGAAATTTTGATCCTTAATTGGAGGTAGCTTTTTAATAAAAGAGGAATAAAACTGACTGGAAAGTGTTGTAAAGGGTCAGAAGAATCTTTTAATATATATTTTCTGCAAGATATGGGGATAGAGGGCAGAATCTTCCATTTCTAGATGGTAGTGATAACTTAAAATAGGATAAATATCTGGATTCTAAATAATCTAGGAAAAGATTAAGTGTGTTGAGATATTTATTGACATTTGATAAGATATATGTTGAATGTATAACTGAGAAAATTAAACACTAACTCAAAAGATGGATGACAGTCTAGCAGAAGTTCTCAACCAGGTTGATTCGGCCATCCATGAGATATATGACAATGAATAGAGGCACTTTTTGGAGAAGGAAATGGCAACCCAATCCAGTGTTCTTGCCTGGAGAATCCCAGGGATGGTGGAGCCTGGTGGGCTGCCATCTATGGGGTCGCACAGAGTCAGACATGACTGAAGTCAATTAGCAGCAGAGGTACTTTTAGTTTTCAAAGCTGGGGGAAAAATATACAAGGATATGTTATTGCCATCTGGTGAATAGAGGCTAGGGATCCTGACAAATATCCTATAATATACAAGGTATTCTCCCACAACAAAAAATTACCTGGCCCATAATATTAATACTGTTGAAGTTGAGAAAACTTTTTCTGGGAATTAGTATGAGGATGTGGAAAAAAATTTAAAAGAGGAAGAAGAGAACTGAGAGAGTGAAACAAAGAGAGAATGCGATTAAAAGTATCAAAAGAATTGTTGTTTTCAGCCCTTGATCACCTTAACTTAATTCTAATTTATATGGCTTTCTAAAGCACATGAGAAAACCCTGTGTGTTGTAACTATTTAATAAGTTTTAAAAAATAACGTTTTCACCCTAAGAAAAGGGTACCACCCTACACTGTTGGTGGGAACATAAATCCCTGCAGTCACTATGGAGAAGACAATGGAGGTTCTTCAAAGGCCAAAAATAGAGTTGCCATGTTGTTGCTGTTCAGGCATCAAGTTGTGTCTGATTCTTTGCAACCTCGTGTACTGCAGTATACCAGACTTCCCGGTCCTTCAATATCTCCAGGAGTTTGTTCAAACTCATGTCCATTGAGTTGATGATGCCATCTAACCATCTCATCCTCTGCCAAACCCTTCTACTTCTGCTCTCAATCTTCCCCAGCATCAGTCTTTTTCAAGAAGTTGACTCTTCCTATCAGGTGGCCAATGTACTGGAGCTTCAGCTTCAGTATCAGTTCTTCCAAAGAATATTCAGCATTGATTTTTTTTTTTTTTAGAATTGACTGGTTTGATCTCTTTTCTGTCCAAGAGGCTCTCAAGAGTCTTCTACAACACCACAGTTCAAAAGCATCAGTTCTTTGGCACTCAGTCTTCTTCATGGTCCACTTCTTACATCCATACATGACTACTGAAAAAAACATGAAGTTAAAGTTTATCAGTCCTGTCCGACTTTTTGTGAATCCCTGTACTGTAGACTGCCAAGCTCATCCTTCCACTGAATTCTCCAGGCAAGAATAGTAGAATGGGTTGCCATTTCCTTCTCCAGGAGATCTTCCTGACCCAGGGATCAAGCCTGGGTGTCCTGCACTGCAGGTGGATTCTTCATCATCTGAGCCACCAGGGAAACTTGAACTATACAGACCTTTGTTGGCAAATGATGTCTCCAATTTTTAATACACTGTCTAGGTTCATCATAGCTTTTCTTCAAAGGATGAAGCGTCTTTTAATTTCATGGCTGCAGTCACCATCACAATGATCTTAGTTTTATGTTAGTTATATCTTAGTTTTATCTTTTGAATCATATGTGTTCTTCCAAAATATAGGTTGTACTTTGAGTATAAGCTTGAACTTATATATATATGACACTGTGTTATGCACATCATTCTTTTCCTTTTTGGTTTCATTAAAGACTATGTGTATTGATTTGTGCACAGCTAGAATAACACACAATTGGCTGTTTCAAATCTCTGCAAAATACTTTAAGGTTTGAAATCAGTATATTTCCCCCCACAGATTTCCCCTTGACTTACTGAAAGTACAAATAATAGGACAGTGAACATCCTCACATGTGCCTCTTCATTGTATTGTGTTAGAATTTCTATTGAATAATACCCAGGAGTAAAGTTAGGCCCTAGATGAGAAAGTCACTCAATTGATAGTTTCCAGAGCTTGTAGTGTCCAGAGCAAATATCAGTGTCACTTGATAGTTGCCAGAGCTTGTCCCAGAACCTGATGCAACTTGCAAGACTTGGTGATATTTGTAACACTGAATCTCTACACATTTGGCTTCATTCAGATTTATGACATTTTCAGGCTTTACACATTGGCAATTTTAATTATCACTGCCTTTATTATATCAATATTTTATTTAAAATTATATTTAATATTTTGATATTTCACTTCCATGAATTGCGGCATATAGTATTTCACAGTTTGGGGGTTACAATCCTCTGTTTTCTAATATGTTACAGATATTAATTCCTCATAAGTTTTAGACAATATAAGTGTCTTCATTCCACCATCTTCTTATTAATTTTTTTCCAAGATGTTTGTGATGCACTTCATTAAATGCAAATTTGGAAATGTCAAATTAATTAACTTTTACTTATGGTTTCAACTTTTTTTTTAAAGAAATTCATTGAAGTATAAAATACATACAAAAAAGGCAATAGTCTTTTCAAGAAAAGATATTGGGGAAAATGAAAGTCCATATGGAAAAAGATAAAACTCGTATCTTACACTTAAGTGTAAAATGAAAATCTATAAAACTTTAAGAAGAATATATGAAAGAGAATTTGTGTAACAGTCTGTTTGGGTATGAGTTTTTAGATATAATACAGAAAACACCATCTATGAAACAAAAATTGACAGGTTGGAGTTCATTAAAATTAGCAATGCTTGCTTTCTGTAAGCAGAGAAGGCAAAGGCACCCCACTCCAGTACTCTTGCCTGGAAAATCCCATGGACAGAGAAGCCTGGTAGGCTGCAGCCCATGGCGTCATGAAGAGTCGGACACGACTTTCTCTTTTCACTTTCATGCACTGGAGAAGGAAATGGCAACCCACTCCAGTGTTCTTGCCTGGAGAATCCCAGGGACATGGGAGCCTGGTGGGCTGCTGGCTATGGGGTCGCACAGAGTCAGACATGACCGAAGCGAGTTAGCAGCAGCAGCAGCTCTGTGTAAGACACTATTAAGAGAGTCAAAAGACAAGCCACAGACTGGGAGAAATGTTTGTAAACTATGTATCCAAAAAAAAGTAATTATACCCAAAATATACAAGGAGCTCTTTAAAATCAACAATAAGAAAATGACTTAATTAAAAATTGGGCAAAAGATAGATACTTCATCTAAGAAACTATGCAAATGGCAAATAAACACAGGAAAAGATGGTCAATATCATTTGTCTTTAGAGAAATTTAAATCAAAACAACAACGACATACCACTGCACATCTATAACAATAGCTAAAATCCCAAAGCTGACAAAATCAACTGCTGGTGAGAGCCTGAAGCAATAAGAACTGTCATTCATTGCTGATGAGAATGAAAATGTTATATCCACTTTGAAAGAGTTTTTCACTGCTTATTCACCCTAAAAACAAAGCTAGTGGAGGTGATGGAATTCTGATTAAGCTATTTCAAATGATAAAAAATGATGCTGTGAAAGTGCTGCACTCAATATGCCAGCAAATTTGGAAAACTCAGCAGAGGCCATAGGACTGGAAAAGGCCAGTTTTCATTCCAATCTCAAAGAATGGCAATACCAAAGAATATTCAAGTTACCACACAGTTGCACTCATCTCACATGCTAGCAAAGTAATGCTCAAAATTCTCCAGGCCAGGCTTTCGGAATACGTGAACCTGGAACTTCCAGATATTCAGGTTGGATTTAGAAATGGCACAGGAACCAGAGACCAAATTGCCAACATCCATTGGATCATTGAAAAAACAAGAGAGTTCCAGAAAAACATCTACTACTGCTTTATTTGACTATGCCAAAGTCTTTGACTGTGGATCACAAAACAGTATGGAAAATTCTGAAAGAGATGGACATACCAGACCACCTGGTCTACATCTTGAGAAACCTGTATGCAGGTCAGGAAGCAACAGTTAGAACTGGACATGGAACAACAGACTGGTTCCAAATAGGAAAAGGAGTACATCAAGGCTGTATATATTGTTACCCTGCTTATTTAACATATATGAGGAGTACATCATGAGAAATGCTGGGCTGGATGATGCACGGGCTGGAATCAAGATTGCCAGGAGAAATATCAATAACCCCAGATATGCAGATGACACTACCCTTACAGTAGAAAGCAAAGAAGATCTAGAGAGTCTCTTGATGAAAGTGAAAGAGGAGAGTGAAAAAGTTGGCTAAAACTCAGCATTCAGAAAACTAATATCATGGCAGCTGGTCCCATCACTTAATGGCAAATAGATGGGGAAAGAGGGGAAACAGTGACAGATTTGATGTTTTGGGGCTCCAAAAATCACTGCAGATGGTTACTGCAGCCATGAAATTAAAAGATGCTTGCTCCTTGGAAGAAAAGCTATGACCAACCTAGACAGCGTATTAAAAAGCAGAGATATTACTTTGTCAACAAAGGTCCATCTAGTCAAAGCTATGTTTTTTCCAGTAGTCATGTATGGATGTGAGAGTTGGACAATAAAGAAAGCTGAGCACAAAAGAATTTATGCTTTTGAATTGTGGTGATTTAGAAGACTCTTAAGAGTCCCTTGGACTGCAAGGAGATCAATCCAGTCCATCCTAAGGGGAATCAGTCCCGAATATTTATTGGAAGGCCTGATGCTAAAGGTGAAACTCGAATATTTTGGCCACCTGATGTGAAGACATGACTCACTGGGAAAAAACCCTGATGCTGGAAAAGATTGAAGGTGGGATGAGAAGGGGACAACAGGATGAGATGTTTGGATGGCATCACCGACTCAATGGACACGAGTCTGAGTAAACTCCAGGAGCTGGTGATGGACAGGGAGGCCTGGTGTGCTGCAGTTCAGTTCACAAGGTAGCAAAGAGTCAGACAGGACTGAGTGACTGAACTGAACTGATTCACCTAAGAATAATCTTATTATAAGATCCAGAAATTGTACTCCTAAGTAATTAATTAACTTTTGTCCACACTAAAACCTGAATATAAATTCAGCTTTATTAATAATCACCAATCAAGCAAGATGTCCTTCAACAGGTCAGTGATTGAAACAAACTTGGTATATCCATACAGTATGTTACAATTTAACAATGAAAAGGAATTAGCTATCAATCCAGGCAATGTCATCAGGCATCTAAAATTCATATTTTTAAAGGAAAGATACCAGTCTAAGAAGGCTATATACTATTTGATTAGTATTATATGACATTCTGGAAAAAAATTATGGAGTTGATAAAGTAATCAGTGGTTGTCAGGGGTGCAGGGTGGGTATGGCAAATAGGTAAAGCACAGACAATTTCTTAGGATGGTGAAACTATTCTGTATGGTACTGTACCATGGGATAAATGACACTATACATTTATCAAACCCCACAGGACTTCACAGCAGAGTGAATCAACCTTTTAAAATATCATTTAGGATGTTGATGAATTCCTAGGACTACCACAGGAACATATATGTTTTTCACTTTAGTCAATATACTTAGAAATAAAAACTATATGTTCCATCTGGTGTCATATTCCTTCTGTCTCCAGGACTTTCCTTAACATTTCTTGTCAAGTAGATCTGTTAGTGATGATTATTTCAGTATTTTGTATGTCTGAAAAATTCTGTATTTATCCTTTATTTTGAAAGATATTTTGGTGTTTTTTGTGTTTTTTAATATAAATTTATTAATTTTAATTGGAGGTTAATTACTTTACAATATTGTATTGGTTTTGCCGTACATCAACATGTATCCATCACAGGTATACACGTGGTCCCCATCCTGAACCCCCCTCCCACCTCCCTCCCCATACCATCCCTCTGGGTTGTCCCAGTGCACCACCCCCAAGCATCCTGTATCATGCATTGAACCTGGGCTGCCTACTCGTTTCATATATGATATTATACATGTTCCAATGCCATTCTCCCAAATCATCCCACACTCTCCAGAAAAATAAACAACCCAATCAAAAAATAGGCCAAAGAACTAAATAGACATTTCTCCAAAGAAGACATACAGATGGCTAACAAACACATGAAAAGATACTC
>SJYQ01006910.1:22913-41948 GCA_006410935.1 Redunca redunca
AAAAAAAAAACAGTAAAAACTCTAGAACTGTCTTGCAGAAATATAGACCTTTTATCCAATTTCATTTATGGGTTGCTGGTCTGCACTGAGTATATGACCATTCAATGCTGATAGAGAATGACACCAAATGATCTCATAAAAGTTTAAATTGCTTCCATGGCATTGGCAACTTAATGTTAAAAATCCTTTTAAAACATTGGTAATACACATATTTCCTAAAAAAATGTAACCCAAGAGAAATTTGGCCTTTAGCCTTTATTCTATTTATCGACTGTGGCCACATTCTCATAAAAATGTCAACAGAAACCTCTGAAAACACTGGCTTTTAATGATTAAAAACTATAATGGAGGCAGGCTACTCAGGATGTATTTCTTTACCACATTTTTCTCTAAAACAAATAAACCTTAAATGACCTTACCATCAATCCTGTGCACCTGTTTCAACTTTAATGCTTAAAAACAAGATCTTTAATAATTTATATCAATAAATGAAGCTTAACTCTTTCTTGAACTTTTATTTTATCTCAGAATTATTGTCTCCATTAAGCATACAAACCCCTCCTGTCTTGCAGGTAGGATTTAATGCATCATCAAACTGAAAAAAAAAATAAGAACACTTTGAAGAAAACACAAGGCCAAAAAAAAAAAAAAAAAACCAAAGATTTTTATGTACACTTAAATAAAATTCACACATAAAATTATTCTTACCCCTTCTTGAGAGGTGTATGCATACAATACATAGCAAAAAGTTCTCATGAAATATTAAAGGGTTCAGTGGGCCCATTTCTGAGGCAATTTTCAAGACCAGACACTAACAAAGAGGCACTTCCTTTTCAAATGCAAAACAAAAGGTCAGCAAATGTATAGAGGCAAATGGCTCTTGTTTTGCTGCCCCACAGAGGCAACACATCTAAATTATAACTCCCTAGATCTTAAAACCCTTTAACTACTTTTTATTGGAAATACTTTAGTGCAGAACTTAGACCATTAAATACAGAACGTTGAATGATAAAAGAAATCCAAGTGTAAACAGCTCTGAAGCAAGTCAGTGTGTTATACACTTGGGAGGGAATGGAACCTTCCCTTGGGGACTGGACAATAAATAAACTAGCAATGAAGGAAGAAAGGGGTGGGTGGACTTTTCTTTCTCCAGGTAGTGATAGTATTTGCTTGCAAATGTAACCAAAATAAAAATAAATTAATTAATAAGGATAAGTAGTTTTTTCTGATGTTGTGTCATGTGTAAACCATATGAAATTGTAGGATGGTATTTATTTATGAGGTCCATGTTCAAAGCACAAAAAGAGGGTGTGAGCCAATGACAGCAAGGAACTTGAGTCCAAGTTTGAGGTCTGCATTTGTTCGCACTTAATTGGGATACATTAATCTCACCAGTTCTTGACTCAAACTAGGTATTTTCAGAAGCATAATTCCTGCAACCTGCTGATTGGTAGAACTAAAACTGCCTTTTCAGGTGATATCTTAAATTTTTTTTATTTAATTCTTTAACTTCTACTCTTTTCTTTTTATTTCAACTTTCTTTACTTTTCTAGCTCAGGCTTCTGTTAGATTTTCACTCTTTTGTTTCCCACAGTATGATTGCCCTGACTCTAGGACAGATGGAATTCCTGTTTTGATCTAGGACCATTTGCACACTGAGGTGAGAGAAGTGAGTGGAAACAAGTATCAGTGGTCTAGATTTGGGAGGATTTGGGAGGTTTAACATGGTCTGTGGCAACACTGTTTATTATCTATACAGAATTGAACAATAATAAAATCAAGCAAAAGTTGGTCTGTTTTTTCACCTTGACTTGGTAGCTTTAAACAACATCAGTAATGAAATACTTCTCCTTCAGAATAAACACAGACTGATCTAAGTTCTAAACAATCGCCTGCTGTGTTCTACCTAGACACTGTCTGAGATCAGCTTTTATTCAATCATTTCTGATTTTGTAGAAGAGGAAATATCCCGCTCCAAAGATAAGGATGTCTTATAATAATAGTACAGTGTGAAAGGAATTCATCAGCTATAAAATGCAGGAAAAAAGATTACTTTGTATTTAAATTAAGTCAAATAAATCTCAGTTGCTATTTTTAAATAACATAATTTATTGAAGCATACAAACGTGATTTATTTTTTCTACTACTTATTATTCATGAAAATGAAACCAAAGCAAGAGAAATGGTAATGAGATGTTTATACATGTTTATACATGCTGCTGCTGCTGTTGCTTAGTTGCTGAGTAGTGTCCAACTCATTGTGACTCCATGGATTGTAGCTTGCCAGGTTACTCTGTCCATGGGAATTCTCCAGGCAAGAATACGGGAGTTGGTGGCCATGTTCTCCTCCAGGGGATCTTCCCAACCCAAAAATCAAATCTAGGTCTTCTGAATTGTAGAGTCTCTACCATTTGAGCACAAAAAGAAGGTATATGGAGTAGTGTTTATACATAGAACATATTAAAAAACAGAGACATTACTTTGCCCATGAAGGTCTATGATATGGTTTTTCAAGCAGTAATGTATGGATGTGAGAGCTGGACAATAAAAAAGGCTGAGCAGTGAAGAACTGATGCTTTCAAGCTATGATGCTGGAGAAGACACTTGAGAATCCCTTGAACAACAAGAAATTCAAACCGGTCAATCTTAAATCAAACCTGAATATTCATTAGAAGGACTGATGCTGAAACTGAAGCTTCAAATCTTTGGCCATAAGTTGCACAGAGCCAACTTATGGGAAAAGACGCTGGTGCTGGGAAAGATTGAAGGCATGAGAAGAAGGGGACCACAGAGGACAAGGCATCAGAGGCATCACTGACTCAGTGTACTTAAGTCTGAGCAAACTCCAGGAATTAGTGAAGGACAGGGAGCCTGGCATGTTGCAGACCATTGTGTTGCATGTACTCTGTGAGAGTCAGACACAACTGAGTGACTGAACAACAACAGCTCAGGAGTTAATCTCTAGATAGAAATAAATGTTTACCGATATGCTTTTGAACCATGGTGTTGGAGAAGACTCTTGAGAGTCCCTTGGACTGCAAGGAGATCCAACCAGTCCATCCTAAAGAAAATCAATCTGGAATATTCATTGCAAGGACTGATGTTGAAGCTGAAACTCCAATACTTGGGCCACCTAATGCTAAGAACCGATTCATTGGAAAAGACCCTGATGCTGGGAAAGACTGAAGGTGGGAGGAGAAGGGTTGACAGAGGTCGAGATGGTTGGATGACATCACCGACTCAATGGACATGAGTTTGAGTAAACTCCAGGAGTAGGTGATAGATAGGGAAGCTTGTTGTGCTATAGTCCATGGGGTCGCAAAGAGTCGGACACGACTGAGCGACTGAACTGACTGATAGCTACTTATACATTTTGTATCTAATTCTAAATCCAACCCTACACAATTTAAATTCAAATTTCATTTTGAGGTAATTATGCATTCATATGTACTTGTTAATAGAAAGTTGAAGTGTGTTTCTGATTTCAAGAATAAGAAAAAAATTCTTGAAGATGTGATTGAATTTATCATTGCTGGGGGTTATTTAGTAGTTTCTCCTGGCCAGAGCTCTTGAAAATTCCAAGGGGTAGGCTAGCATTAAAGAATAAAGAATCCTATATATTATTCCAAATTTACTGGAACATCTTATATACAATGAGATGCCATGAATATTTTTCATGGCATCTCATGGGCTTGCTGTTATTATAATTATGTTTTTGGAAAGGGAACCAAAATCTACTTAGAAAGCAACTGTGTAAATGCATCTGTGCTACTTGTTGTATTGAGGAGAAAATAATCATCTATTTAAACTCAAGAATTCCTAGAGGTACACAAAAGTATTCTTTTAACAGCTGAGTTTTCAAGCAATGTCTTGGAACTATGTGTTAAATTATAGTTTTTAAAATGAAAATTGTAGCATACCACTTGTCCTGGAGCAAAAATATTTTAAATAATGGTATCATGTTGGATAGATTTTAAGTAGGAGTCACAGATTATTGTTCCTACAGGGGACTAGAAGTTAACTTGGTATTAAGTGCACAGAAATACTGTTCACTTACACAAATTAATAAGCTGTTTCTCATTTTTCTTGCCAATTGTGTTTTCTTAATCTTTTTTCTTTTTTTCATTTTGAGAGTGACATGAGGCCAGACAAAGAATTCACTATTCTAGGAAATAGTAGCAGCACTAATGTGATAATAAATGATAACTGACATATAGGATCATTTACAGAAATCCAAAAGGTAGTTAGAAGAAGTTTGAGAAACTAGTCAGACGTAATCTAAGTAGGGCAGCAGCTACTCAGCTCTGATAGCTGCCATGAAGAAATCAGACTCAGCATTTTTATAGATAATTTTTATATTTAAAAAGATAAATGAGAATTATTACATTACTTTTATCTGCAGCATATACCATGTGGACTGAAGTATGCCCAGTGGTTAATGATCTGCATTATGAATATTTGATTCAAATTTTTACATTGTCAGCTGGGTGGGACATTGCCGCAGAATGGAAACGTGGGGTGAAAACATTGTGCTGGCTAGGAAGTACCTGGAAATAGTGATGTAAAAAAGACAAAGTAAAATAAAGATGAAAAGGAAAGAGTCAGGCATAATGGTGAGTATTACCAAAAACAAATAAATTTCAATCTTTTTGATTCTACATTTATAGAATAGGAACTAATTTAAATCTAGACCCATTTCATTTTTAATAGGTCCCTATTTGTAACACTTCTATAAGCTCTAGTGCATTAGCTAATTGAATGTAAATATTTTAAATGGAATATTATGTTTTGACACCTACTGTGTTTCCTGGAAGGTTTTATCAGAAATGTAAGGCAATGTCCATATCTTCTATCAGTATATTAGTGATGCAAATGTGCTTTCTCACATGCCCATTTGAACCAAAGTAAAATTAGACACATTGTTATTGAAATTAGACTTAAACTTATCAGGAAAGTATCATATATATGTAAACGATTCTCATGTTACCTCATAGACTGTAAACTCTGAAGTATACCTTGTTTTTTTCCCACCTATTTTTTGTCAAAATTTGTTAGAACATTGACCAAAGCTAATCAATTTGTGAATATGCTTGTCTATAGAGAATAGAAAAAATGTAAAGGATAAACTTCTTAAAAATTTAAAATATCCTGAAAGTATATAATTTTAAAAAAAGGAACTAAAAGAAAAAAAACAAAAATAACTTTGTTCTAGAATGAATTATATAGGTCTCCTAGAAATAAGACCTCTTGCAATAGTTTTTCTTTTATTCTTGAAGATAATATCAATGAGCATATTAAAGAAACTTTATTGGCAAATGAAAAAAATATCCTCTCAGGAACCTCAGATTTTACATTGTAAAGAATTTTAAACATCTTAAATTTTGTATGAACAGATCTATGAAGACAATTAAAATTTTAAATGGAGTGAGTTAATCATGAATTGTAGATCATGTGTCATGGTGAGGAATAGTTTAGAGTGGAAGAGTCAGGAAATATGAAATTCATAGTTACTTGAGACAGCAGTCTACCCTGGAAGTGGAGCCTGAATTTCTCTGTTTCACTCACATTTCTTCTCAACAGTCATGGATGTATATTATATCCAATGTGATGATGCTGCAA
The DNA here is from genome assembly GCA_006410935.1 of Redunca redunca. NCBI lineage: Eukaryota > Metazoa > Chordata > Mammalia > Artiodactyla > Bovidae > Redunca > Redunca redunca. Next base: position 28,533 of record SJYQ01006910.1, read on the forward strand.
AACCATTTTATGCTTTGAAAACACTGAATTATATGGATGCTGCATATCTAATTATTGATATACCATTAAAATCATTTCAAGCTTTTTTAAATGCACAAGTCACTTCCATGTAATAAATCATTTCATTCTCTTTATGAACATTATACAGACCATAAAAAATAAATACAGCATATGTAAATAAATAATATATTTTCCTGGATACTTTTTGATAATAGAAAACTTAGCAAATGATTGCCTCTTTAATCCTCTTTCCAAGTATTTGTTCATGCTTTTTAAAAATGTAAAGTTGAAAATTATTCTTTCTGTTATTACTGTTTAAGAGCTCTAGTAAACTTGTTTCCAGTAACGTCAGTCCTATTAATGCATTTAGAAAAAATTGAGGTTTGTACAGAATTTGGAAATTATTCATAGCATATGAATAGTCTCTGAAAAGACCAAAAACTTAAAACATTGCCATACTGAAATGTTAGAATGATATTTAATATTAGTTGAGCATCTACTACCATCTGGTGGAAATATATGGTATTACACAATATAGACCTGATACTATATTAATAAAGTTTCAACACATAAGCACATTTTAAATGGATTATTTGATTTGATTATCTTGGAAAAGGTAAGTTTCCACTGAAAATATGTTTTTTCCCAATTTTTCACATTCCCGTGAATGAAGCAAACATACTTAAAACTTCCTTTTGTTTTAACATATTTGAAATACACTTTCTTTGCATTCATATTGCCCCAATACTGTCATATACGGAGAAGGAAATGGCAACTCACTCCAGTGTTCTTGCCTGGAGAATTCCAGGGACCAAGGAGCCTGGTGGGCTGCTGTTTATGGGGTTGCACAGCGTCAGACACTACTGAAGTTAGCAGTAGCAGTAGCAGTAAGTCATTTAATACACACTGAATTTTTAAAATACTATATACTTTGATAAGTTATCTATTAAAACAAAAGCTTAAACTTGAAGTTTTTTTATTTTATTTGTTTTCATTGTAATTTGCTTTTTTTCAGTCTCTAAATTGTGTCTGACACTTTAAGACCCCATGGACTGCAGCATGCCAGGCTCCTCTGTCCTCCACTACCTCCCAGACATTCAAACTCATCTTCACTGAATTGGTGATGCCATCCAACTATAGTATTCTCTGTAACTCTCTTCTCCTCATGCCTTCAATCTTCCCCAGCATCACAGTCTTTTCCAATGAGTTGATTATTCACATCAGATGGCCAAAGTATGGGCACTTCAGCTTCAGCATCAATTCTTCCAATGAATATTCAGGGTTGATTTCTTTTAGAATTGACTGGTTTGATATCCTTGTTGTCCAAGGGACTCTCAAGAGTCTTCTTCAGCACCACAATTTGAAAGCACCAATTCTTTGGCACTCAGCCTTCATTATGGACCAACACTTACTTCTGTACTGGAAAAATGATAGCTTTGACTAGATGACTAGATGAGCAGATGTCTCTGCTTTTAAACATGCTGTGTAAGTTTGTCATAGCTTTTCTTCCAAAGAGCAACTGTCTTTTAATTTCATGGCTGCAGTCATGGTTTGCGATAACTTTTGGAGCCCAAAAAGATAAAATCTGTTACTGCTTCAACTTTTTCCTTTTCTATTTGTCATGAAGCAATGGGACCAGAAGCCAAGATCTTAGTTTTTGGAATGTTGAGTTTCAAGCCTGCATGTTCTCTCTCCTCTTTCATCTTATCAAGAGCTTTTTAGTTTCTCTTCACTTTCTGCCATTAGAGTGGTATCATCTGGATATCTGAAGTTGCTGTTTCTCCCAGCAATCTTGATTCCAGCTTGTGATTCATCTAGTCTGGCATTTCACATGATGTACTCTGCATATAAGTTAAATACGCAGGATGACAATATACAGCCATGTCATACTCTCTTCCCAATTTTAGACCATTGTAATAGCTCTGGAAATCAATAAAAGAGACTCTAAGCTAAACGTATATCACCTACAATCAAATTTAATCCTAAGAAAATATTGTTTTTTAATTACTAATCTACTCTTGTGAGGGAATTTTTGATAACCAGATAATGCATATTACTTAGTACACAAATGATAATATTAGCATCTCATAATTTGATTCCTCCAAACTGTGAAGAAACAGAATCAAAGAGATGTTGCCAGGATATTGATAACAAACTTCAAACTTATCAGTGTTATTTTTCCCTTGGTAAAGTATCCCCACTTTACCTAGCCCAGCTTCTGAAGGTAACATATATACTCAGAAGAAAGTTTATGTAGGTTCTAGAAGGACAGGGGAGAAGAATGGATAGTCCACTTAGGTAGATACAATCTAACAAAACATATACAATTCTTGTCTGCTGAGAACTGTACAATACCGTAAAATGAACCAAAGATGATCAAAATAAACAGGCATGCAGTGTGTTTGAATTAGAATATTTAACATAAAAATGAATGCCAATTTCCCTAAATTGATATACAAGTTTAATGCAATTCTTATCAAAATCCCTACAAAGATTTTTGTAAGTATAGAAAAGATTATTCTAAACTTGATATAGAAGGGCAAATGAACCATTCTTTTTTATTTTCATTTTTTAACATTATTGTTTTTAAAACAAAATATTGTTGATTTACAATGTTTCAGGTATACATTAAGTGATTTATATATTCTTTTTTCAGATTCTTTTTGATTATATGTTATTATAAGTTATTGAACATAGTTCTCGGTCCTATACATTAAGTTCTTGTTGCTTTTCTATTTTATTGTGGTTTTAATTTGCATTTCCTAATGGTCAATGCTGTTGAAGGTTTTTCTCATGTACTTATTTGCCATATGTATACTATTTTAGTAAAATGTTTCTTCATGTATTTTGTAATTGGATCTCATTTTGTAATTGGATCTTTTGATCTTTGGGTTTGTTTGTTTTTTTTTTTTGGTATATTTTGAGAGTTGTTTACGTATTTCAGATACTATCCCTTTGTTAATTATGTGGCTTTAAATATCTCTTCCAGACCAAAGCTCTTTATAGAGTCTTTTGGAGAGCAAAATTTTCTAATGTTGATTAAGTCAAAATCAACTTTTTAAAAAATGAATTATTCTTTAATGTTAAGTGTAAGACCTTTTTGCCTAGACCTAAATGCTAAAGATTTTTCTGTACTTTTCATAAAAAATTTAGAGTTTTAATTACTTTTCCATTTTATACTTTTACTGTTTACCTGTGAGTATAATTCCTTTTGAGCTGTTTTTTTCATAAGGGATGAAACTTCTTATATTATTACATTTTCTAGTACCATTGTTTTTTTTTTGGTGTGAACCATTTTTAAAGTCTTTATTTAATTTGTTACATATTGCTTCTGTTTTATGTTTTGGCTTTTTGGCCATGAGGCATGTGGGATCTCATCTCCCTGACCAGGGATCAAGGGCTTGGTCTTAACCACTGGACAGCCTGGGGAAATCTAGTCCTATTTTTTTTTTATCATCATTTCTTCCTGTGAACATTTTGATGTGCAAGAAAATTTTAAAATCTTTACTTATGCCATCATTGTTTTCTACAAAAAAACACTTCAGCTATTTGACAAAGTTCACTCTACCATTTTGAGTAATTATGCATCCTAACCAAGATCGAATTCCTGGGATTCAATTCTTATATCAAGCATTTGAAACCTAAGTCAGACCTGAGGCAATTATTTTCTGGGAACTGTGAGTTTCTCCCCTCCAAGAAGCTTATATTGAACATCCCACTTGGAAGAAGGAACTCTGTTTTTCAAAACTCTATAACACATTTTATAGCTTTCATTGGAGAAATCTTCTACTTATTTAAAATCAGGATTTGATTTAATTTTATTTATTTGACTGCACCATGTGGCACGTGGGATCTTAGTTCCCTGATCAGGGATTGAACCTGCACCCTCTGTAATGGTAGTGTGCAGTCTTTACCACTCGACCACCAGGGAATCTCCAGGATTTTTATCTATATAAATTTATAAAAAAAAAAAACACATGTCTTTTCATGTAACCTCTGAACTATTTGATACTTGGAATCAAATTTTACATTTCATTATATCTTTCATGCTGTGCTGTGCTTAGTCACTCAGTCATATCTGACTCTTTGTGACATCGTGGACAATAGCCTGCCAGGCTCCTATTTCCATGAGGATTATTCAGGCAAGAATACTGGAATGGGTTGCCATGCCCTCCTCCAGGGGATCTTTCCAGCCCAAGGATTGAACCCAGGTCTCCTGCATTTCAGGCAGATTCTTTACCAGCAGAGCTACCAGGGAAGCCCTTTATCTTTCATAGGCATCGGAACAAATATTTAATTATTTACAAATAGGTCTCAGAGATAATTTAAATACATCTTAGGTCAGATCCTCATAAGCACCACCAATCATGTGCTCATATTTCCTCTAGCACATTTTTTTTTTTTTTGATAAATCCAACCCATTTGAACACTTACAGAGTTGTAAAAAACAGTTTCAAATATAGGACTTTAACACCAACAATATAGTTACAATTTTTTCATCTTTAATAAAACAATTTTTCAAAGTTAGTGACTTTTCATTATAGGGACATTGTTCAAACGTAAAAGTAAAAATAACTGTTCAAAGAGTATGAAAATGAAAGTGAAAGTCACTCAGTCATGATGGACTCTTTGCAACCCCATGGTCTATACAGTCCATGGAATTCTCCAGGCCAGAATACTGGAATGGGTAGCCTTTCCCTTCTCCAGGGGATCTTCCTGACCTAGGAACAAAACAAGGATCTCCTGCATTGCAGGCAGATTTTTTACCAACTGAGCTATTAGGGAAGCTACTCAAAGAGTATGTATAAAACTGAATAAAAGTTGCAGTAAGAGAACTTCCTTATACATATTAAACCATTTTATTAGAGTAAGGCACCATTTAAGTCACTAAAATGCCACATATTGGATTTGAATAGGAAACATTCAGACAGAAAAAACAGCAGTTTATAGTAGTGAAATTTGTATGATTCAGGAATGAACTTGTTAGGGACTAAATTTAAAAATCAAAGTAACTCTTCAAAGATTCGTCCTTGCATACCTAGCAAATAAGAGTATGATCGGATCTACTTAATGAGATTTCATATAGGTTCTTAATTATGGAAATTATTGGTATTGCTTTAAGTAATGCACAGTCTTCTATACAAAATGGACCACACTGATAAGTAGTTAATATCATTTTATAAGGCAGGATTTTTTTTGGCGAATTCTAACAAAACTTCCAAAAATATCAGCTATATAATATTTAAACTTGAAATATTCAAAAATTACATCTTAGGTAAATTTCTTCCCTTCCTTCTTCCTCCCTCTGTCTCTCTCCTATTTCTCTCAGTGTCTCTAACTTTCTTTCTTCCTTTCTTTCTCTTTCAAATAACAGTTAAGAGCTTGGACAATAGCGTAACATTTTATGTGTATATCTTCATTATTTAATTTAAGGTCTCTGCTTTCAATTAATATTAATTTCATGTACTTTAGAAAATATAATAATGAAATGTCACCTACTGAATAAATCAACTTTATACAGTAATTGATTTTTCTCTATTCTGGTGCTTACTTTCTTTTGACAGAAGCTGGTTTTGTACTTTCATTTGTTTTCTCATTTTCATATTATTGATTTCAATTGCTAGAAAAAAATGGAATTGTTAGACTATTGTTTTATGGTATTAATTAATTTTATTTATGTATGGATTACACTTTGAGTAATTACACTGTGATGAAGCAATGCTAATATAAATAAATCACTTTATTTGAATACACTACTTTTGGTGGTTATATTAAGTAAGCTTCTCATTAAATAAAAAATATTTGTGATTAAAGCAAAGTCAATACCGTAATTTTTCACTCTTTCCCTTTAAGTGTGTATTTTTCCCTCTCCCTGAATTGAGGCCGTTGCCCAGAGAAGGGGGATGCTGAAGGACATGGGAACTGTGTGAGCTCTCAATTCATGAGACAGCTGAACTGGTGCCACAAGGTTTTGTCTCTTTTTATGTAGTTCTTAATCAGAGTCAAACTTAATCCAGGAAGGATGATCCTAGACCCTATACTTAACATGTTAATCAATGGCCAACAAAAGAGTAAATGCTTTCTTTAGTATCAGTTATGTTTCACAAACAATAGGTAATGGGAAAAGTAACTTCTGAACATTTTAATGCATGTTGAATTGGTAATAAGCAAGAAATCTAGGGATGACAAAATCAGGATTCAATATTTGAATATATAATATATAATAAAAGGGAATGACTTTCTACTTAAATTTCTAAAGCCAGACAATAGAGGAATTCAGATCAAGATGGCAGAGTAAAAGGACATGGAACTCACTTTCCCTCAAGAACACATCAAAATTAAGTTTACATGTAGAAAAATTTTCACTAAAAATTAACTGGAAAATGGCAGAAGAATTGTTGTACAACCAAGGCTGTAAGAAATATATGCAGTTTCTGCATGTAATCTGATAGGAAGGGAAGAAGAGAGATCAGTCTGGGACCTGTGTCTTGGGAGGGGTCAGTTCATTCAGTTTCATTCACTCAGTTGAGTCTGACTCTGTGATTCAATGGACTTGCAGCGCACCAGGCTTCATTGTCCATCACCAACTCCCAGAGCCTGCTCAAACTCATCATGTCCACCGAGTTGGTGATGCCATCCAACCATCTCAGTCTCCGTCATCCCCATCTCCTTCTGCCTTCAATCTTCCCCAATATCAGGGTCTTTTCCAGTGAGTCAGTTCTTCACATCAGGTGGCCAAAGTACTGGAGCTTTAGCTTCAGCATCAGTTCTTCCAATGAATATTCAGGACTGATTTCCTTTAGGATTGACTGGTTTGATCAGCCTTGGGAGGGGACTCAGAGGAAAAGGGAGATATGGGAACGAGGGAACTACTGCCCCAGGGAAGAAGTGGTTTGATGGCTGGGAGAATGTAAATGGGGAAGACACAGTCCCTCAGCTGGTTCCAGGATAGCTGGGACTAGTAGAGGGACTGTGGAGAGCCCAGGCTCCATGCATAAGGAGTGGTGTGCACAGGCTTGGCCCCAAGACAGGTGGAGAGAGACCTGCTGGAGAGGCTGCCAGGTTTCCCCAGTTAGAGCCAAGTGAACATTCAGGGCCCCACTCACTCCATAGCACATGGCGGCACTGGATCTGGGGCCAAGATCTGGGAAAAGAATCTACTGGGGCTGCATCTGGGTAGGATGATGGTGGTCACTGTTGGCCACTACTCAAGCAGTGCCTCAGAGGCAGCCCAGGTCTCTGGCTGTGAGTTACTCTTCCATTGTAGTTCACTACCCCGCCATGAATGATGAGAGGCCACACAGACCCCCCCTCCCTGATCCACATAGTGATCCTACAACAGGGTGAGGGGCTTTGGAAGCTGCAAGCAGTGATTGGCTGTGAGCAACAAAGGGGACTTGAACCCAAGGCTGTGATTGAGCATAACCACAGGGGTCTGCACAGGCACCTCAGTCTATGGCCAATACTTCACTTATAGCTGAGAACTCACACAGGCCCCACGTACTTCAGCAACACCCCCCAAACTGGGGCAAAGGTTTCAGTGCAGGGAGAGAGAAAAATCACACATGTAGAGGGAACAGAGCAAGTTCAGGCCTAAACACTCATGACTTCTGCTTTAGTAACATGGCCTCTAGTCAGGCAGTGATGGCCAGTCAGCAGAAGGAAGCCCCACCTCAAACTGGTAGCTCTAAGCCCTGCATCCCCAGCTCTACCTCCTAGGAACCTGTCAGCTGCCTACACTCTGAGGAAAGACATAATTTCATCCACATGAAAGTCAAACCCAGCTTTCCCCACCAAAGGCATCGGCCATACCACACAAAGTCTAGATAAAGATACACTGATGTAAGATTCCCCCTTCAAGACTGTAATAGGAAACTGCTGCATCATAGTGCCAAGTGCAATGACATCAATTTGAACACACATGAATCACGTGGAAAGATTGAGGTTGTGGTGTGTTGTGGCTTGTCAGAGACTAAGTGGATTGAAAAAAAGCATTTGTGGGTGGTAAGGAAAAGGGGCATTGGAGAAGGAAATGGCAACCCACTCCAGTATTCTTGCCTGGAGAATCCCAGGGACTGGGGAGCCTGGCGGGCTGCCGTCTATGGGGTCACACAGAGCAGACACGACTGAAGCAACTTAGCAGCAGCAGCAGCAGGAAAAGGGGCAGCTTCAGCAAGGGGAGACTGAATACACAGAGTTGGAGTGATTGAATCAGTAAATATATTAAGGGTGATGGGAGTCAGGTATTTTACTTTTGGTGTTACATATATAGAAAAGGAAAAAGCAAGAACAAACTCTGCCATGTTGCATTAAAAGTAGAGAAATCTGTTAAAACTCATGTATATGTATATATATATATATATATAAGTACAGATGTTAATGTATATGTTTACATATATATGTATGTGTATATAGACACACACATACATATACTTGTGTGTGAATATGTATATTCCCTTGGTCTGTCCACTAAGAGAACAGAGGAGAAGTGACTGGAGTGAGTTGCCATTTATTTCTCTGCAAAAGCTAGCTAAAACCTAACCATGAGAAGACTTTGAGAAGGTGATGCAGGTAGGAAGTTACTGGAGAATACTTGTAAAAATGAAGGAAAAGAAATTTGTAACACAGATGTTGAATTCTAATGAAGTCACAACAAAAGCCTCAGTCAGTCTCACAGGGACTCTGGAGCTTGCATGGTCACACAGTGTTCCTCTAACTTAGGGCAAGGGATATGGACATTTTTACTCCACTGGATGCAGGTTGATCCAGGATGTGAGCATAAGTTTGGGCAAGGAAGTTCTGTTCAGATAAGGTCAACTGCAAGGAGAAAACTCAGAACTCATCAAACAGCCTTCATCTATAACATCCCCAGCAGCTGGAACAGTCAGTTCTCTCTTCCTGAAGGGACACATCTGGGCAGCACACCACACTATCACAGGTGAAAATGGCTGGGTGAGTTTTGTTCACTTAACGTATTGACCCAGCAGAAGTTTAGTGTTCTCTTTTACTCAATAACTTTGATACCAGCCAGGGTTCTTGGCCTTCCCCAATCAATAGAAACTGATAAAAGGCCACTCAAGAAATTCAGGCAAGGCTTTATTGGGGACTCTGCTGCAGCAGGAGGGAGTGAGGACAAATAACATCTTCCTTTGCTCACTCCCTGATGAGGGCAAGCTGGTTCCTTATGTGTGTCCAAGGATCAGGTCATAAGGGTAGCTTAGGTGTTTTGCCCACTCCTTAGGTAGTGGTGTGTGTGGGAGGAATGGACAGTACCCTGCTTTTGTTCCTGACACCCTGTTTTTGTATTTGTTCTCAACTCTTCAGAAGTGGCAGTTGGGTTTTTTTGGTTGTTGTCTTTATCTTTTGTCCATAATTTGCCCCAACTGTGCATGTTGTTTTTAGCCCAATAGAGTGTATTTGTAATTTGTAGCTCAAGCAGATGTTTGTCCAGGGGCAAGTATTGTTGCACTGTGACCAAGGGTCCCAGGTCCCAGTCTGTCTCCACATGAGAGTTAGCTGCACTACAGGAGGATTGGATGTGTGGTACATGGCATGATACTAAGTGGGTGTTTTGAAATATTGAAAGAAACTCCGAGGTAAAGTCTCTTTTTTGTTGACACCATCATCTCTGAAAGGACTTCCACAAGTAGTCATAAAAGGTTTGGCTTGATTCCTGTTTAGTCTCAGTAAAATTGTACCTTTGAAAACAATTTAGATTAATATATGATATTAAATTAGTTTCTGAAAATAAATCTGATGGCTTGAACTACATTCTGATAAATTCAGAGTTTCAGAGTGAAATACAAACACTTCTCTCATTTAAAATTTTATAAAAATGATTTAATAGTGTTAAGCATGCTTTCTCCATCAATATTATATTCATTAAGAACTATATATGGAAATGATTTTAAAAGTGCTGTAGTAGGAAGCTAAATATGAAAAATGTTAAAATGTGAAAATTCTATAACATACAGAAACATACTGATTGATATCTTTGTTCATAAGAAGAAAATGTAAGATTTCTATGTTTAAAGTTGAATAAAATTATGAAATTTTGAAGAATCCAATAATGGTATTTCCAATAGTAGTTTTATATAGTATTCTTAACATGATAAAGTATTTTCAATTACATTTCTGGAAAACACACACACACACAGACACAGACACTCACACATTATACATATTGAGATAATATTACACACCTACCAGAATTGCTATAACTAAAACTTGACAATATCAGGTTTTGATGAGGATCTAAAGCAATAGAAACTTTACTATCATGCTTATGGGAATATAATTGGTACATAGTTTTGAAATGAGGTATGGACATGAGTTTGAGAAAACTCTGGGAGATAATGAAGGACAGGGAAGCCTGGTGTGCTGCAGACCAAGGGGTCAGACACGACTTAGTGACTGAACAACAGCAAACATTGAAGATGAAGATTTGTATCTTATTTAAGCCTGAAATTCCAATTTTAGAAATAGTTATACAGAAATGTGTATAAAAGTGCACTAAGATAAAAGTGCAAGGTTATGTACATAATGTGTGTTCAGTCGCATTCGATGCTTTAGGGCCCCATGAACTGTAATCCACTAAGTTCCTCTGCCCATGGGGTTTCTCAGATAAAAATACTGAAGCAGATTGTCATTTCCTACTCCAGGAGATCTTCCCAACCCAGGGATCGAACCTGCAACTCTTACATCTTCTGTAGTGGCAGGTAGGCCACTAGTGCCACCTAGGAAACACATAATAAAAGCAGTTAAAGAAAAATGAGTGAATGATTTCTAGCATTTAGCAATTCAATCTATCAATTTCAAAGATTAATATAATATTTATAGAAAAATAATCAACATATGGTAAAATATTAATCATTTTCTTCTCCACGGTATCTTAATGACCCAGGGATCGAAACTGCATCTCCTACATCTTCCGCATTGGCAGGTGGGTTCTTAACCACCAGCACCACCTGGGAAGCCCTTTAAGAACTTAGCATTCTTAAATTATTTGGAGGATTATCAAATAGTTGCAAAGATGGAGTATGTAGTATAAAGTAAATCCAGTAAACCACAAAATCCCTGTGCCAGGTGCTCAACCAATTGTGGGCTTTGCAAAATGTCTCTGCCTGATACCTGATGCCACTTTGGGCTACTCCAGTCTAATAACCATGTTCATGTAAATCTGAACCTCAAGCAGCTGATGAAAAATAGATCTTTATAAGATTAAGGAAAAACTGTTCATGATTCTGAGGGTTCTCTTGTCTGCAAAAGCATGGGTGAGATTTCATGATAGGAATCAATTGAAACGATTTATCCAATGGAAAATCAGTTTGCCAAAGAAGTTTTAGGAGTACATTAACTTTAGAGGGAAAGCAAAATATAGGAGCAATCACAATATTAGATCTAACTCTTCATGTCAGTCAATCAAAGAGCAATCTGTGGTCCTGCCTAACTGTTCTGGTTCCAGTATAATCCCTCATCTTCCTTCTCTAGATGTTCCATCAAGAAATTTTTAGTTATGGGTAGTCCAGCTCACTTAGCCCAAAGCTGTTGTCATCGTTGTTCAGTAGCTCAGTCATGTCCAATTCTTTGAGACCCCATGACTGCCCCATGCTAGGCTTCCCTGTCCTTCACTATAACCCAGAGCTTGCTCAAACTCATGTCCATTGAGTTGGTGATACCATCCAACCATCTCATCCTCTGTTGTTCCCTTCTCCTCTTGCTGTCAATCTTTCCCAGCATCAGGGTTTTTTCTAATAAGTCGACTCTTCATCTCAGATGGCCAAAGGATTGGAGCTTCAGCATCAGTCCTTAAATAAATAGTCAGGATTGATCTCCTTTTGGATTGATTTGTTTGATCTCCTTGCTGTCCAAGGGACTCAAGAGTCTTGTCTAACACCACAGTCCCAAAGCATCAATTCTTTGATGCTCAGCCTTCTTTATGGTCTGACTGTCATATCCATACATACTACTGGAATAGCCATATCTTTGACGTTATGGACCGTTGTCAGCAAAGTAATATCTCTGCTTTTTAATATGCTGTCTATATTTGTCATTGCTTTTCTTCCAAGGACCAAATGTCTTTTAATTTCATGGCTGCAGTCACAATCTGCAGTGATTTTGAAACCCAAAGAAATAAAGTATGTCACCGTTTCCATTGTTTCCCCATCTATCTGCCATGAAGTGATGGGACCAGATGCCATGATCCTATCTTTTTGAATGTTGAGTTTTAAACTACCTTTTGGATTAAAAATTGCTTTGACCAAAAATAACATCCTGTTCTTGAAGGACCTGCATTACACTTAGAGAGACTCTAGCAATATTACCTGGAGGAAGAGTCTAAGAAAGATGATTTTGGAGACCTAGGTTCTGACTGTATGCTCAGTTGCATCCAACTCTCTGTGACCCTATGGACTGAGCCCACCAGACTCTTGTGTCGATGGGATTCTCTAGGCAAGAATATTGTGATGTGTAGCATTTCCTACTCCAGGGGATCTTCCTGACTTGGGAATGGAACTCACATCTCCTATGTCTCCTGCATTGGCAGGCTGATTCTTTGCCAGTGCACCACCTGGGAAACCCAAGACTCTGACTGACCCTTGGGAAATCAAGTTCTCTCAGTTTTATAGATGGGGACCAGTACTAGTGTGTGTGCTGTTTTTTGGTTTTAGTTTTTTTTTTTTTTTAAATCTCAGGCCGCTGTTTTGACCAGAACACTTTGCTGGACTCTCATGCCCACATTTGATTATATTGTATTGGTTTCCCATAAAACTGCTTTTACTGATTTGCAGTTTGATATAAACTCACCAGATTATATTGAAGGTGTCTTTAAAAACACAGACCTATAAAATTCACTATAAAGATGATTAGAATATTTCTCATTCAATCATGCAGTGTTTTCTCTCCAGAACCCCGACTTCAATTCAGGCATTTTGAAATTACTCCTCTTTTGGTGTAAGTATACAAAACAGTTTTAATTCTCCTGAACAAATAGAGGCTTTGTTTGTTCATTTGGTTTGGGGTAACTGAAAAGTTTCTTTGTCTTTTTCTGTGCTATCTTTTAGATAATCATAGAGCCAAATCGATTGTTCACATACAATCTCAGCTAGGTCATAATGATATGCACATGTCTTATATTACTGTCTTTTAAATTTCATATTATTTTTTGTCTACTTAAAGTTAAAGATATGTCAATCTATTCATGAATTTCCTTATGCCACCATCCTGAGTGAAAGAAAGTGTAGCCAGTTAACTGGTATTCCTTTCTTATCTGTGCTTTTTATACTCACTGCCATGAGTATTTATAAAACAAACCACATATTTTAGAAATCAAAGTAAAACTTAAGCAGAGATGAACCTCTTATATGCTTAGAAGACAACTTTTCAATAAATATATAAGTGATCATTAAATATTCATGC
>SJYQ01006910.1:42169-52338 GCA_006410935.1 Redunca redunca
TAAAGAATCTGCCTGTTAATGCAGGAAACCAGGCAGGATACTCCAGTTCAATTCCAGCATAGAGAAGATCCTCTGTAGAAGGAAACTCACTACAGTATTCTTGCCTGGAAAATCCTATGGAGAGAGGAGCCTGGCAGTCTACAGATGATGGGGTCACAAGAAGGTGGACATGACTGAGCACACAAACACAACTGGCAGAACCTGAAAATATATCACAATTTATGACATAACATATATCAGTATATTTAAGATAAACGTTTATCTGTTTCTTAAAATATGAAAACTATAAAGATAATAAAAAATTCTAATGTACATTTTAATTACATTATTTTTATTACAACATTATTTAAACATGTAACAAGTTGACAAGTACTTACCTATTCTTCTAACAGTTTTAGAAAGGCAAAATCCAAGTAAATCAAATACAAAGTAATAAAATGTAAAATATTGATATCAGTTTCATATGAAAGACAATATTAATCAATGAACTAAAATGTCTTCTTTATACTTATGACAACAGAGACTACTGACAAAAGTTCCTAAAAATTCAGCATTTCTTTACAAATACATGCCAAAATTGTTTGAATAAATAATTATTATCCTGTACCTTTTGTAAGACAAGAATAGTTTTAAATCATCATTGATGTAGTATATCTGTAGTATATCTCTGATAATTAAAATAGCACATTGCTCTGTCACAAAACGTCCTTTTCATGTGCTGACAAATCCACGTGCACTTTTTAAAATGATTTCACTGTACCATTACCATTGAAAATAGACTTTTAATTTTGAAATATTACTGAAAGCATCTTTGTATTGTTATTTAAATAGTTTAGATAAATCTAGGGATTCACAAGGGCTGCTGGTGCCATTCTCTGATTAAGATGTGTCAACAGAAAAAACACACAACCGAAAAGTTATGAGCTGTGTTTTATTCCAGGATCTGATTGAGGACTATAAACTCAGAGATAGCCTTTTGGACAGCTCTGAGGAACTGTTCTGAAGAGGTAAGGAAGGAGTTAGCATATATAGGAGTTTTTGATGGAAAAATCAACCAACCAACCAACCAAACAGGCATGTAGTCAAACATCAAAAGATTACTGCTTATCAAACACACAAAAACATATCTAGGTAAATGATTTTAGTACTTTTCTGAGTAGGGGAGTCCTTCAAGTCTTCTTGAAATTATCTCTTTGATATGCATTTTAACTATCTAAAGCCAGTGTCCTGTTTTTCTTCATCCTGAACTCCCCTCAGGGTACAATGTTGGGGGCAGCTGCAGTGGTTGATGGATTGATGGCAGAGATATATTTTGCTTACCGAAATAACATACCACTTTCTTTGTCCACAGATCTCTAGCCAAAAACATCTGTATATCTGCATATTAAAAGTGACATATTAGAAACTAATCACCTATATTTTGATGTTCACCTGTATCACTGTGATCAACATCCATAAGTAGTATTGACAATTGATCTGGAAGCACAAGTAAATCAACTGAAAGTGTTATACCTAACAGGATTCTGGAAAACAGAACCACATCATGATGCTATTTGCCCTAAATCTTATTTTCTTTACCTTTCTAAGGTAAAAGATAAACTCCCAGCCACTTAATGACTTCTGTCCCATAGCAAATTAAGTCATTTGTTTCAATTGATTTCAATTTACATTGCAGGATTCCACAAAAGAATGCTCTTTTTTATTTACTAATCCACAACTTCAAATTTCTTGGAATGAGATAGACTAAGAAGCTGTATGGGGATTTACTCTCATTGTCTAGGGAAGAATCAAATCCTTTTCATAAATTGGAGCAAATAGTGATCACCACGTAGTGTAGTTCAAAATTGTTAGGACCCTGTTATATGACTCTAGAGTGCAGTATATTTTTAAACATTGAGTCTGCAGTCTCAATATTTTATGAATATTTTATTTCATAAGTTGTAAGTTATGAGTTTTCATAACCTATGAAAAGAACTTTGAGATACCTAATATTGAATGGTTGTTCATAAAAAAATGCATATTGGTGAATTCATCAGCAAAGTAAAAAAGAAAATAAGAGAAAGTCTCAAGATTGCCAATTGGGAATGTGAATTATGGTCCTATGACTCCTATCTATTAACTGGGTTTCCTTAGACTAGTTACTGTGCTTCTTTATCTGTCATAAGAAGTCTGGTCTGAAAAATTCTAAAGACCCCCCAACTTCTCAGATCCTTTTTTATTTTTAAACCGTGATATTAATTCCACTATTTGTTTTTAACTCTATCTTTTTTACACTTATTCTAGGCTACTAAACCTGAGTGTTTTAGTAGCCTAGAATAGGCTTATTACAAGTAATAACATTCCATCCAGCAAACTTTCTCTTATCATCCAAACATAAGTAAAGCTGCCTTTCTTTAAATACCTATAGCTTGCATATACTAATTTTATAGCATTTATTTTGACCTCTTTGGCCCTCTAATCAATTCTCTTGTCTTGGTTCCACATGAGATGTCAGGGACCTTTTTGATGACTCCTCTCCTCCGCATTACCCCTACCCCAAGGGCCTTCCAGGGCCACACACACATACAAGGAGGGTAGCGTAAAAGCTCAGTTAAAGTGTGTTGGACTAGGGAACTGGATTGTTTGCCCAAACTTGAATATTATCTTGTATATAGGAGCTATTAAATCTTTCTCTTAACTTACTTGGTTATTTAGCCTTAGCAATTCTACAGATATTTCCTAGAAATCTCAGTCCTGAGTAAATTAATGTTGATTTTTGAACTTGCTTATTAAACAATCCTCTCAGTTTTAAATGTACTATCTACTATCCCAACTAATAACCACATCTTTTTTGTGGGCCAAATTCTGTTTCTGTCATTTGCCTTTATCAGAAACTTGGAGCAAAACTTTTTTGGTTTCCAAGTAGAAGTTTTCCTACTTGGAAAAGTTTCTTTAACCATTTGAAAGAAAAAAAAAATATTGTGGGAAGATTGCCTGTTTCTTTCAAGTCACTCTATGGTACTCTTATCAGATCACTGATCAAGCTGCATTTAAATTGTATGTCAACTTTTACTACACACTAGGTATGAATTTCTGAGGGCAGGGATTTTTGTCTGTTATCTCTGTATACTCAGTACTTAACATAAAACCTACCAGAGGCCCCCACAGAGCCCAAGCTATCTGAATAAACAAGCTCTATGCTAGGGCCTGAATGAGAGAACTATAAATTATCTTTGATGCCTGAGGAAAAACTTACAACCTATATATGAGGCAATGGGGTGTATAAATGTGACAATAGAAAAAATACTGGGTGACTCATGGATCTTTTCTTTGAGGAAATTAAAACCTTCTTGCTAAGACAAATTTAAATACTCTGTAAAGAAGTGATAGAAATGGGGCATGTCAATGAGAGCTAACTAAATGAGCCTATAATACAATTTCTACCCACCTTGCAATATTCCAGAGTGTTTAAAAATGTGAAAATGGATGTCTAGAGAAAATAAACACNATTTCATGGGTATAAAAACACTAATGGCTATATGAGTAAGGCAAAAGCTTCCTTAATAGATTTGATGTTATTATTATCAATGCTAACATTCATTGAAGTTTTCAATTTGCTGGATAGTGTGCTGATTTTTTAAAATCTTATTTTCACAAAAGAATGTCAGAAAGATTATGTAACTTGGTCAGCATATTATAGTCAGCATACTAAGTCCCAAGCTATGGTTTTTCCAGCAGTCATGTATGGATGTGAGAGTTGGACTATAAAGGAAGCTGAGTGCCAAAGACTTGATGCTTTTGAACTGTGGTGTTGGAGAAGACTCTTGAGTGTCCTTTGGACTGCAAGGAGATCCAACCAGTCCATCCGAAAGGAAATCAGTCCTGAATATTCATTGAAAGGAGTGATGCTGAAGCTGAAACTCCAATACTTTGGCCACCTGATGCAAAGAACTGACTCCTTGGAAAAGATCCTGATGCTTGGAAAGATTGAAGGCAGGAGAAGAAGGGGACAACAGAGGATGAGGTGGTTGGATGGCATCACCAACTCGATGGACATGAGTTTGAGCAAGCTTCAGGAGTAGGTGATGGACAGGGAAGCCTGGTTTGTTGCAGTCCATGGGGTCACAAAGAGTCAGCCACGACTGAGTGGCTGAACTGAACTGAATTGGTCAGCGAAGCACACCAAAGACAAGTGCTGCAGTCGATGGAGTTGCAAAGAGTCATACACGACTCAGCAGCTTCACAAGAACAGTGGTACATAGTCTACTCCAAGAAACTCTGTTCTTAAGCCACATTGAAATTTGTATCTCATTCCCTGGTAGCCCAGCTGATAAA
Source organism: Redunca redunca (assembly GCA_006410935.1). Taxonomy (NCBI): domain Eukaryota; kingdom Metazoa; phylum Chordata; class Mammalia; order Artiodactyla; family Bovidae; genus Redunca; species Redunca redunca. Next base: position 46,484 of record SJYQ01006910.1, read on the forward strand.
GAATCCACCTGCAATGCAGGAGACCCCGGTTTGATCTTTGGGTTGGGAAAATCCCCTGGAGAAGGAAACAGCTACCTACTCCAATACTCTGGCCTGGAGAACTCCGTGGACTGTATAGTCCACAGGGTCACAAATTGTTGGATATGACTGAGCAACTTACACTTTATAATATGGTGAATGGGACGTGACAGTGTTTTGCAGAACAGCAAGTGTATCAGTGGCACTATAACACCTGCAAGGACTATTTTGAGACCAAATCTTGGAGTAATGAGAATTTAGAAAGCACATGAAAGTCTACATATGATCCTATCCTGGAATAGTTAACAATTGCTAGGAAAATCACTTGGATGAGAGGAAATCAATATAGAAATAAAGCAATCTTCTTAAGTTAGTTAGAATTCTCACAAAGAATGTATTTTTCAGGATGTTTTTTTAAAATCCAAAGTTCTATTAGATTTTTCTCCAATATCTACTTATATAATACCCCAGATAATTTATTTTTCTTAGTTTACTATATAGATGATGAGATGGTGGAGCTCAAAATGAAGGTATGTCCTTCCCATGTGAGATAAGGAATAAAATGGGCTGAGAGCAGCTAACAGTGGCAATGCAGGAAGAAGGAAATTGTGATCTTATAGTGAGAAGGGCAGACTTTCATTCTCAATTTGGGGGCAACTCTGTACATTTCAGTTCTTTCACAGGAGATATTATTTAATATTTCTTATGAGATAGAGTATTTCTGATATGATTTATTTAAAAAGCAAAGGACTATATATTGATACATGTGTGCATGCTTGGTCTCTTCAGCTGTGTTTGACTCTGCGTGGCATGGGGCATAGCTCACCAGGCTCTTCTGTCCATGGTATTATCCTGGCAAAAATACTGATGTGGGTTGCCATGCCCTCCTTTAGGGGATCTTCCCCACCCAGGAATGGAACCCTTGTCTCCTGCCTCTTCTGCATCACGGCTGGGATTCTTTACCAGCTGAGCCACCTGGGGAAGACCCATTTATGGACCCACTTGTTTGAAATGTCATGCTATGCAATACATGGCCACTGGGTAGGGGAGCAGAGGTTATGTGACAAAGGGACATGAAAGGAACCTTGACATTCAAAATCTCCCCCAAAAAAGCTTGCAGGCAAGGTCACCAAAGACCAGGTTTTAGAAAATATATTTAGATGATTGTTTCATGAAGTGAATCATAAGCCTTTTTTTAAAAGTAAAGTGACTGATTATAAGGTGGTTTTTGAATTTAAAAAGGGGGGGGATTTATTAAGGCAAGTTTTAACTGAATCACTCTGAAGCCTGATGAAAAAATCTTCCTGTCTGAGATAGAACATATCTCTTTTGTGTACAGGATGTGATGAAAAAAAGAATGGTTTTTACAATCAAACAAATGCTAAATTTTACTACATCATTTATTTGTTGTGTGCTATTTAATATTGATATGTGTGACTCATTATCCTCTTTGTAAAACATTGGAAATTATGGTTTCTAGTCCAGTGTATTGGAGGAAGGACTGATTGAAATAACACACACAAAATACATCAGTACCTCAGTTAAGTTCAGTCGCTCAGTCTTGTCTGACTCTTTGTGACCCCATACTCCACGTCCATCGAGTCGGTAATGCCATCCAACCATCTCATCCTCTGTCATCCCCTTCTCCTCCTGCCTTCAATCTCTCTCAGCATCAGGGTCTTTTCCAAGGAGTCAGTTCTTCGTATCAGGTGGCCAAAGTGCTGGAGTTTCAGCTTCAGCATCAGTTTTTCCAATGAATATTCAGGACTGATTTCCTTTAGGATTGACTGGTTGGATTTCCTTGCAGTCCAAGTGTCTTATAGTCTCAAGAGTTTTCTCCAACACCACAGTTCAACAGCATCAATTCTTTGGTGCTCAGTTTTCTTTTTTTTTTTTATAATTTTTATTTTTACTTTGGTTTACTTTACATTACTGTATTGGAGTATTACTCAGCCATTAAAAAGAGTACATTTGAATCAGTTCTAAGGAGATGGATGGAGCTGGAACCGATTATATAGAGTGAAGTAAGCCAGAAAGAAAAACACCAATACAGTATATTCAGTTTTCTTTATAGTCCAGCTCTGACATCCATACATGACTACTGGAGAAACCATAGCTTTGACTAGATGGACCTTTGTTGGCAAAGAAATGTCTCTACTTTTTAATATGCTGTATAAGTTGGTCACAGCTTTTCTTTCAAGGAGTATGTGTCTTTTAATTTCATGGCTGCAGTCACCATCTGAAGTGATTTTGGAGCCCAAGAAAATAAAGTCTGTCACTGTTTCCAGTGTTTCTCCATCTAGTTGCCACGAAGTGATGAGAGTTAATGCCATGATCTTAGTTTTCTGAATGTTGAGTTTAATCCAATTTTTTCGCTCTCCTCTTTCATTTTCATCAAGAGGCTCTTTAGTTCTTCTTCACTTTCTCCCATAATGGTGGTGTCATCTGCCTATCTGAGGTTATAGGTATTTCTCCTGGCAATCTTGATTCTAGCTTGTGCTTCTTCTAGCCTGGATTTCACACGATGTGCTCTGCATATAAGTTAAATAAGCAAGGTGACATGTCCAGTTCTTACTACTGCTTCTTGACCTGCATACAGACTTCTCAGGAGGCAGGTCAGGTGGTTTTGTATTCCCATCTCTTTCAGAATTTTCCAGTCTTTTGTGATCTCCACATTCAAAGGCTTTGGGATAGTCAATAAAGCAGAAGTAGATATTTTTCTGGGGCTCCCTTTCTTTTTCGATGATCCAACCAATGTTGGCAATTTGATCTCTGATTCCTTTGCCTTTTCTATATCCAGTTTGAACGTCTGGACGTTCTCAGCTCACGTACAGTTGAAGCCTGACTTGGAGAATTTGAGCATTACTTTGCTAGTGTGTGAGATGAGAGCAATTGTGCAATAGATTCAGCATTCTTTGGCATTGCCTTTGGGACTGGAATGAAAACTAGTCTTTTCCAGTCCTGTAGTCATGGCTGAGTTTTCAATATTTGCCAGCATATTGAGTGTAGCACTTTCACAGCATCATCTTTTAGAATTTGAAATAGCTCAACTGGAATTCCATCACCTCCACTAGCTTTGTTCATAGTGATGTTTTCTAAGGCCCACTTGACTTCACATTCCAGGATATCTGGCTCTAGGTGAATGATCACACCATCTTGGTTATCTGGGTCATGAAGAGCTTTTTTTTATAGTTCTTCTGTGTATCCTTGCCATCTTTTCTTAATATCTTCTGCTTCTATTAGTTTCCATACCATTTCTGTCCTTTATTGTGCCCATCTTTGCATGAAATGTTCCCTTGGTATCTCTAATTTTCTTGAAGACATCTCTAGTCTTTCCCATTGTATTGTTTTCCTCTAGTTCTTTTCATTGATCACTGAGGAAACTTTCTTATCTATCTGTGCTACCTTCAGTTCAGTTCAGTTCAGTCACTCAGTCGTGTCCGACTCTTTGCAACCCCATGAATTGCAGCACCAGGCCAGGCCTCCCTGTCCATCACCAACTCCTGGAGTTCACTCAGCCTCACGTTCATTGAGTCAGTGATGCCATCCAGCCATCTCATCCTCTGTCGTCCCCTTCTCCTCCTGCCCCCAATCCCTCCCAGAATCAGAGTCTTTTCCAATGAGTCAAGTCTTCGCATGAGGTGGCCAAAGTACTGGAGTTGGATGCAATCTCAAAAATGACAGAATGATCTCTGCTCGTTTCCAAGGCAAACCATTCAATATTACAGTAATCCAAGTCTATGCCTCAACCAGTAATGCTGAAGAAGCTGAAGTTGAATAGTTCTATGAAGACCTACAAGACTTCTAGAACTAACACCCCAAAAAGATGTCCTTTTCATTATAGGGTACTGGAATGCAAAAGTAGGAGGTCAAGAAACACCTGGAGTAACAGGCAAATTTGGCCTTGGAATATGGAATGAAGCAGGGCAAAGACTAATAGAGTTTTGCCAAGAAAATGCACTGGTCATAGCAAACACCCTCTTCCAACAACACAAGAGAAGACTCTACACATGGACATCACCAGATGGTCAACACCGAAATCAGATTGATAATATTCTTTGCAGCCAAAGATGGAGAAGCTCTATACAGTCAACAAAAACAAGACCAAGAGCTGACTGTGGCTCAGATCATGAACTCCTTATTGCCAAATTCAATCTTAAATTGAAGAAAGTAGGAAAAACCACTAGACCATTCGGCTATGACTTAAATCAAATCCCTTATGATTATACAGTGGAAGTGAGAAATAGATTTAAGGGACTAGATCTGTGCTACCTAGGACTGAGTAACTATCCTATATCTTAGATTAGTACTATCATATGAGTTGTAGTAACACACCTCTGTGCTTCTCTGGTAGCTCAGCTGGTAAAGAATCCACCTGCAATGCAGGAAACCCCAGTTTAATTCCTGGGTTGACAAGATGCCCTGGAGAAGGGATACCCTACCCACTCTAGTATTCTTGGGCTTCTCTGGTGGCTCAGACTGTAAATAATTCACCTGAAATGTGGGAGACCTGGGTTCAATCCCAGGGTTGGGAAGATCCCCTGGAGAAAGGCATGGACACCCACTCCAATTTTCCTGCCTGGAGAATCCCCATGGATAGAGATGCCTGGTGGTCTATAGTCCATGGACTTTCAAAGAGTCAGACACTACTGATGGACTAAGCACATCCCAGCACAGCAGCAGCATAATTCTAACAATAGTAACTCATAGACTCAACACAACCATTCATTTTTAAAATTTTTTTGTTAAAAAAATTATTGAAGTATAGTTGCTTTGCAATGCTGTTAGTTTCAGCAAAGTGTACTGAATAGTGATTTATATCTTCTTTTTCATATGTTTTCTATTATGATTTATTATAGGAAATTGAGGACTTTGTTATTTATCTATATTTTAAGGCTTTTTTTTTTTTTTTTTAAGAGGTGCTAATATCATGGGTTAAACTACAGACATTTAACATTCAAATTTACCTTGAGTAAAATTTCAGATTCTTCTCTGTTTTTTAATAGATGACCTATCCTATTTTCCAGATCAACTGATTACATATTAATGTTATGTGTTCACTTCTCCAAAATTTAATGTAATATCATAAACCTAGGATCCTCACCACTGTAGCTTCCACAACTTCCGGTCATCATTGTCATTTCTCCTTCTCTTTAATCTTCTTGCTACAGAGATTATCTAATAATCTTTGCACCACATAGAGGTCACATGAGAAAGTAATCTAGCTTAAAGGGAAATTTTTCTTTCTTAGAAGCAGTGTATCTTGTACATTTTGGCATTTTAGCTCTTCACAACCACTGAGGGCCACAAACAACTTTTGTTTATTTGGGTGTTAGCAATTACTAATTTGGGCTTGGCAGGTGACAATAGTGGTAAATAACCCGCCTCCCAGTGCAGCAGACATAAGAAATCAAGACTGGATCCCTAGGTTGGGAAGATCCCCTGGAAGAAGCACAGCAATCTACTCCAGTGTTTCTGACTGGAGAATCCCATGGACAGAGGAGCATGGTTGGCTACAGTCCATAGGGTTGCAAAATATCAGACACAACTGAAGCAACTTAGCTCAGTACAGCACATTACTAATTTATTGAATTAGAATTTTAAACTCAAAAATTGTAAAAACAATTGATTTCATTTACAAATGACATTAATAAATTCAGCATATGCTAAGAAACATAATATTACTTATGAAAAGCAACCACATTCTCTAACAAAAAATATCGAGAAGAAAGGCATCACTTTCACAAATTTCTTTCATACTTAGTTTATTAGAAAGCAACTAGATTTTCACATTTGCTTCTGCATTATATCCTAAAATTAGGTTAAATTATATGAAG
>SJYQ01006910.1:78572-88586 GCA_006410935.1 Redunca redunca
AATCTCAGCCAATCCTTTGGGGATTTAAAATTTCCAAGAAAGTACCATCAATTTTGTATCCACTGTGAAATACCTTTAAGATGTAAAGTAAAAAGTCACCAATATCAATACAGACAAAACAGTGGGAAGGATTTTTACAATACTCTGCCTTCCTTTTTATCCTAAGACAAGGTTTGGTTCTTGGAAACTAGCAAATGCTGGTCTCATTGGAACAGTGTTTTATAAAAGGAGTGGATGCCTGTATGAATACAGTGTGCACAGTTATGAAAGCAACCATTAACCTTCAAGCCATATCCAGCTCCTTCTGAGCACAATTATTTACTTGGAGACATCAAGTTAACATCAACTGAGCTGTTATCATTTCACAGACCTATGAAAGTATTTATTTGGCATTTACAGTCTATGGTCTCTCACCTGTGGTTTATTTTCCTCAAAATTATGTCTTCTTATACAATAAAGTAGCACAAATATTTTTGATTTTCCTCTTTTCTTACAGAAGACAGTAATTTCCCCTTTATCATTCCATATGTGGGAAAAACTCATGCTTTGTATGTGTGCATGTGTGTTTGAGGAAGGGTTATAGAATTATGCAATAGTCCATAAAATAAACAAGGAAAGTCTGTATTGATCAGCAGAATAGTTGGTAAGCACAATTTGTTTACCTGAAGAGGTTGGGGGAGTCATTGACTTTTCTATTTTAAATAATCTTCCTGGAAAATCTCAACCAATTCTTAGGCTGTAACAGTTACTGAAAAGTTGAAATGATCAAACACAATGAACAAATTTTATCACATATTCAAATAATGTTTAGACCTCTTGAACAAAATGAAACACATGTATATACTTCATAAGTATCTTCACAAATATCTCTTAAGGAAGTGTATTCTCTTCTTTGCTTTGTTTTGGTTTATCTTCAACCAGTTGAAGTGGCCATTTATTCACAATTAGTTGGTCAGAAATCTAGGTATCACCCTTAAATTTACTCTTTTCCACATCCTTATCTCCAAAGAACCATCCCTTAAAGATCCCTTAATATTGATTTCTTCATATCTTTAACATTTTTCCAGTGGTGGTTCCTCTTTCTTTCTCATGTTTCACTGTAGTAACCAAATTTGTCTACACTCTTGAAATCTTCCAGACATGAACAGACAGTTTACCGAAAAGGATAATCAGATAGCAAAGAAGCACATGGAAAGTTGTTTTCTGTCATTCATCATCAGGGAAATGTAAAAACCACCATGAGATTTCACCAAGTATTTATCAAAATGACTAAAAAAAAAAAAAAAAAACTGTGAAAACTTCAAATGCTAATGAGGATGAAGAGATACAGTATCCCTCAGGCTTTTCTGGTAGGTATGTAAAGTGGTGCGACAATTTTGAAAACAGTTTGACTGTTTATTATAAAACTAAAATGCAACTGCCATAGAACTGGGCAATTGCACTCTTCCTCTGCATTTATCCCAGAGAAATGAAGACACACACACAAAGCTGTACATGAATGCCTACAGCAGATTTAATCATAATAACTAAAACTTAGAGACAAACCACCTGTCTTTCAACAGGTGGATGTTAAAGCAAACTGTGATACAGGCATGCTTTGGAATATTGCTTAACAACAACAACAAAAAAGGAACGAACTACTGATATATGCAATAATTGATAGTCTGAATTATTATATAGTTATTATTATATGATTCAGAAGAGAATCATGTTGGTTCATGCCAATTTCAAAATGCTACATACTTCATAAATCCATTTCAAAGACAACATTGAAATGGCAAATTATAGAACTAGAGAACAGGTGAGTGTTTTCCAAAGGTTAAGAACCTGGCAGGAAGGATTTATTGTTATCGTTCAGTTGCTCAGTCATGTCTAACTCTTTGTGACCCTAGGGACTGCAACATGCTAGGTTTCCCTGTCTACTATCTGTTGGAGTTTGCTCAAACCATGTCCATTGAAGGTATGATGCCATCCAACCAACTCATCCTCTGTCACCCTCTTCTCCTCCTACCTTCAATCTTTCCTAGAATCGGGATCTTTTCTAATGAGTTGGCTCTTTGCGTCAGGTGGCCAAAATATTGGAGCTTCAGCATCAGCAGGAAGAAGGGAAAAGAAGAAATTAGATTAGCAAAGGGCAATAAAAGCAAATATTGTGTTTATGGAACTATTCTGTATCCTCACCATGTGATGAATAAATAAATCTTCACATGTGATAAAACTAATTATGCACATAGAACTAATTACACACACACACACAAGTACAAGTAAATCTGGGCAAACCTAAACATTGCTGGTATGAAAGGAGAAATAATACAATAGGGAAGGGAGACTGGAGTCAACTCTGCTGAAACAGAGGGCAGGAGATATGTTAAGCTCTGGATCCTGCTAGTGTAAAAGCACTGCTGAAAGTTAATAGGGAGGCTGGTCATGGTGATGAAGTCACCTGTGTTAGCCAACTGGTGCTCACTGAGGTTAGGCTTTCACTCTCCTCCACAGACCAGGATACAAAGGGTAGTGTTAGTTGCTCATTCATGCCTGACTCTGAAACCCCATGGACAGCAGTCAGCCAGGCTTTTCTGTCCATGGGATTCTCCAGGCAAGAATACAAGAGTGTGTTTCCATGCCCTCCTCCAGGGGATCTTCCTGACCCCAGGATCGAACCACCTCTCCTATGTCTCCTCAATTAGCAGGTGGTTTCTCTACCAGTAATTCCAAGCTGAGAGGAATGTCCAGGCTCTCCTGGTCACTTCTAATCAATTTTTCACACCGCAGCAAGATTGTCTCTAATTCTTTGGTGTAACACATGTTAGACGTTTCCCTGAATTTATTAAACCTTATTCACTGAGAACTTTGAAGGTATCCTCCACTAATGTCACTTTTATTGTTCTGTCTCCCCCAGTGGACTTCTGTCTCTTTGAAACCAAGTACTGTCTCTGCCACCATATGTCCTTATCACTCAACAAGAACCTGGCACATAATTTGTTTACTCATTCAGAAAAATCTCTATTATGCAATTAATATATGTCAGAAACTATATAAACTTTCTTCTCCATATCATTTGCTCTTTTTTTCTTTGGATTCCTTTTCTAAGACTTAAATATCTTGTACCTCAGAACAAAATTTGTGGACCAGTATATTTGTTATTTTCCCCAGTGAAAAAACAAATCATCTATGTTCACTCCATTCAGGATATTCAACAGACTTAAAATTTAATGAAAAATTGTTTCCCTCCAAACCTGTTCCTTTTTCCTTACGATTTAGTTTAGTTAAGGATAGCGTTATTTATCTCATTAATCAAAACAGAAAAAAATGAAGCTATCTTAAACCCCTTTTTTTTTTCAGCCTGCAAACAAAGAAAAACAGAGATGTTTACCACACAGTTCTACAAGGTTTGTCATCAGTTCAGTTCAGTTCAGTTGCTCTCGTGTCCAACTCTTTGCGACCCCATGAATCGCAGCATGCCAGGCCTCTCTGTCCATCACCAACTCCCGGAGTTCACTCAGACTCACATCCGTCGAGTCAGTGATGCCATCCAGCCATCTCATCCTCTGTCGTCCCCTTCTCCTTCTGCCCCCAATCCTCCCAGCATCAGAGTCTTTTCCAATGAGTCAGCTCTTCACATGAGATGGCCAAAGTACTGGAGTTTCAGCTTTAGCATCACTCTCTCCAAAGAAATACAAGGATTGATCTCCTTCAGAATGGACCGGTTGGATCTCCTTGCAGCCCAAGGGACCCTCAAGAGTCTTCTCCAATGCCACAGTTCAAAAGCATCAATTCTTCAGCGCTCAGCCTTCTTCACAGTCCAACTCTCACATCCATACATGACCACAGGAAAAACCATACCCTTGACTAGATGGACCTTAGTCGGCAAAGTAATGTCTCTGCTTTTGAATATGCCATCTAGGTTGGTCATAACTTTTCTTCCAAGGAGTAAGCGTCTTTTAATTTCATGGCTGCATTCACCATCTGCAGTGATTTTGGAGCCCCAGAAAATACAGTCTGACACTGTTTCCACTGTTTCCCTATCTAGATTTGTCATAATCCACTGCAATTGCCCACTGACCTTTACCTTGGGGAGAATTCAGGGTGAAAAATGGGCAGTCTGTGCTTTGGATAAATAGGCCCATAGAGACTCAGATACATATTTCAGGAAAATTTCAATGACCTCAAATTCTCACATCTTCCCATGAATAGAAAAGCACTAAAATCATTAATTCAAGATGCATGTTCTTTGTGATTAGCAAAAATATTTAACCAAGATGTTTGCTTGACCCATGTATATCCTAGCCCCCAAAATGCATATATATGAACTGACTTTTCTCTGAACTACTGAGAGGCTCTCTTCCAGGCTACAGTCCTCAGTAAAGTCCCTAAATAAAACTTAAATTCACACAACTCTCATACTGTGAATATTTAAGTCAAAAACCCTGTGTGTTTATTGTTGGTGAGCAGGCTCTGATGATTTGCATCTTCTCTTTTTCATACCTAAAGTCACCCCTTTAAGTCATCAATAACCTGGACTGTTAAAGTAATATCTCTGACTTGCCCAATCTTTTGTCCACATTCCAATTAAATAACATATTTTTAAAAATAGAATCTAATCATGCCACAATTCCAAAACACTTCCTACCCTTACTTCCCTCTACTCCATTATACAATATAAAGCCCTAAATTCTTTAGCATGGTGTATAGTGACCTTCAGTATCTAATTCCCTCCTCCTTCTCTAGAATCTTCACATTCTTTCACACATATTTTCTCCAGAAATGACCATACTTCTGTGAGATTGCAAGCTTATCCCTGCCTTTGTATTGTTGTACATTTCTTTTTAATTTATTTTTCTGGAATATGCTCCTTCTCCTTTTCATCCCCCAACATTCTTGTCCTCAGTATATTACACAAAATAATCCTTAAGGTAAACATACACCTTCAGTGGGAAAATTTTTCTGACTACATCCTCCACTGTAGTTTTCCTTCTATCTATCATCTTTCTATCACTTTAAAAACTACAACCAAACAAATGTTATAGGAAGATAGACACACTCAGAAAGGCAAGAAGATTTGAAATCTATAAATATTGGAAATTATAAATACAAAGTTAAAACAGAAGAATAAATGCAAAGCATCACCTGATCTTTGCTCTTAAATGAGAAATAGAAGTGAGGAAGGTGCTATCCGTGCTTTACTGGCATGTCCAGGATTATTTACCACAATACTTAAATGAAAAAAGTCAGATGCAGTATATTATAGTCCTTTTCTTAACAATGTCAATCATTTTAAATTAGTAGTGGTGTTAAAAAAAAAAAAAAAAAACAAAACATGTAAAGTTTCAAGAGCAGAGCAATATACTTGAAAAAGACTTGAGCCCAAAATGCTTATTATGGCATGAGCTGTAAAAGCATGCAGCTAAGATTTCATGTAATTTGTGAAGAAAATAAAATATAGCTTGCATAATGCATTTCTTAGTAATAACATTATTCATGATAGATGAATAAAACTAAAGAATTTGGTTTATTACTGTGTGTCTTGTCTGAATAACGGTTAAAATGTACTTGTGCTTTCAATTAGTATCATTGCTTTATATAGAGAGTCAAGTGCGGCCAAATTGCGTAGAGAGGTGAACTGACAATTCGTCAATTCATTGGCTCAATTACACACCCAAAGAACCACTTTGGATTTTAGATTCAGGGTAGATTATTTACACTGATCGAACTGACCAGTTCAAAGATAAATCTCCAACTCGTGGACATAAGTTGGAAATGAATATATACCTATGAATCATTTAACAATTCTTGCTGCCTCAAACATCTATGTTCCAAATTTCACAACTAAGGCAACAAAAGAACGGTTACCATATATTTTTGCTCATAGGTATTTGATCTAAGATATTAAAATTTGGGTATGTGCTAGATTCCTTCAGTTCAGTCGCTCAGTCGTGTCCGACTCTTTGCGACCCCATGAGTCGCAGCACGCCAGGCCTCCCTGTCCATCACCAACTCCCGGAGTTCACTCAGGCTCACGTCCATGGAGTCAGTGATGCCATCCAGCCATCTCATCCTCTGTCGTCCCCTTCTCCTCCTGCCCCCAATCCCTCCCAGCATCAAAGTCTTTTCCAATCCTTAGAGATGTCTTTTAGAACTGGAATGAGAAGCCCTTTACAACAAGAAAGGGCGTTGTAGCTTTTATTTGCAAAAAAAAATGTCTGATTTCTTATACTGCTTTATTGCTTTCTAGAACACAGAGCCACTGCATATTTTTTCTAAGTAAGAACACAGGGCTTCCCTGGTGCCACAGTGGTTGAGAATCTGCCTGCCAATGCAGAGGACACGGAATTGATCCCTGGCCCTGGAAGATCCCACATGCCACAGAGTAACTAAACCTGTGCATCACAACTACTGAAGCTTGCCTGCTCTAGAGCCCATGCTCTGAAGAAGCCACCACAATGAGAAGCCTTCACACCTGGAGGAGGATGAGTAGCTCCCACTCTCCACAACAAGGGAAAGCTTGCATAGCAGTAAAGATCCACTACAGCCAGAAATAAATTGGATAAATGAATCTTTAACAAAAAAGAACACAGTTGTTGCATATTTTTTTCCAGTTGTTAGAATTTAAGTTGAATTCATTGATGAAAATAGGTATCTCATGATATGTCATAGAGAGAAAGTTAGTTTTAATTAGATGACTTTGAAAATAAAAATATTCCAGTAAGAAATGCTCACTTTATAGGAAGAATACCATTTACTAGCTAATATTTTCCTATTATACATTCCTATGTTTACTTACCATTTTATTTACTAAGTTTTTCAATATATACCTCTTGAATATTTTAGAATGTAAATCAAAATAAATGCTTAAAAGCAATAAAGATTATTTTTTTCAAAGCAAACTTGTGTGATAAAAATGTTATTTTAAGAATGTGGCTTTGGACACAGAACCATAGCCAAAAACTAGCAAGATACTGGCAATACAATATCTAACAAAACCTGAGGTGATGCTAAGAGCCTGTGTTGGAGAAAAACAAATGTTTCCCCTATACCTTGATGTTACAAAATGCATCCCTTAATTATCCTACACTAAAGACTTTGTACAAATGTTTCCTCTGCCTCAGTACTGTCCCTGTAAAAATCAACTACTCTCTTTGAGATTTGGCTGAGATTCCATCCTTTATGAGGTAATTCTTTATCACTCTTATCAGTATCAAACTTTACTTATTCTGTGCCACTGAGGCCCAAGAAGTAGAATGTGAGCTACACATTTTTTAAAATTACTATTTCCTGATATTCACATCATTATGTTATATATTAATAATTAGTTATATAATTCTTTATTCTGTCTTCTCAACTAAGCTTTATTTTCCTAAAAGCTTCTATTGTGACTTTTACCTCCTTTAGATTTCCCTAAGTATTAGCAATGCTCTGATTTTGACTTTCATACTACTAATTTCCTCCCCCATGGATCTTAACACTCTCTGAACTCGTCCTGGCCATCCGTGTATATGTAAATGCTTTTGTTGCCTCACTCCGCACCAAAAATGTCAGCTCAAACAGTGCAAGGATCTTGTTCTTTTCGATCCCAGTAGTTTCTGAAATCCTAAAGAGTTCTTGGCTAAGAGTAGGGCCTTGAATATATGTCATAAGAATGAAGAAGCAGGCTTCTGGTTAGGTGCTAGCTGTGTATACACAATGGTTACTATAAGCAGGGTTAATAAACAAGTCTTCTGAAAGTCCAAGCCCTCCAAAGTATAGGAAAAAGATTCCAGAGAGTAGGACTGGCAGAATTCCATTGAAAGCAACTGTTCCCTGATCAGCTTCAAAACTTGGGAAAACTGCTAATGCTCTCTCAGCCTGTTTCCTCAGTGTAGAATGGGGTTAATAATGCAACAATATTTTCTCTACTCATAACCTGGAAGGGAAAGCGGGTGAAAATACTTTTCATCTTATATAACAGACTGTGCTGTCCAGTGCTGATACCTGTGCTCACTATGTCCATGTCTCTTAGATTCATTCTTTTCCATTTCAATAGATGCTAATTAGTAGACTCTCTGTATGTATAAATAAATCTATGATTATTCACTAACATTTTATTCAAGGAAATGCACATATATGTGAAAATATCAGGCAAATTTAGCATTAAAAGGTATATTCATTTTTGGTCCATAGATGGCAGCAATGTACCAAATCTTACATTCTCACAGCCAACCTTGTGAAAAAGTTGTCTGTATACTAAATACCATGTTCTTTTAATAGTACATGAAAATTATTTAAGAGGAGCTATAGCATCAAAAGAATATGAACAAAAATATTTAAAAAAATCCTCCACAGCCAGCCTCAGTCTTTTATTCAGTGAACTAACGGGTTTCTTTAGTTTGCCCAGCATGGGAGTCTTTGTCATTTTAACTGAATGTCACAATAGATATTGATGAAAATAAAACTCTTTTAAGATAATAGCAATTCAAAACAATATGAGGAAAATGCCCTGTCTTTCAGTAGTGGCTATTAAAAATGGATTAATACATGCATGCCGCTTTCTTTTATTTGTTTAAAAAATTAAAATGACTGGAAAGTGCTTACATTTAGAAACCTTTTATAAGGAGAGAATGGGTGAAAGTAAAGAAAGGAGATTTCCAGATTTAGACACTGAAGACAAAGCAAACCAAAAGAAATGGGCCCATGGGAGACAAGAAAAGCTACAAAACGAGATTGAACTGTAGAGAAATATAATAAATCTAAAAACAATGCCTCAGACTGTCTATCAGAGCACAAAACATATTTCTGTCAGCTCTTGAATTTTCTGTCTATAAAATTGCCTATCACATGTTGAATCATATTGATTCATTGTTTTTCCCTTTCTAAACTGAGAGTTCATTATGAATACTTTGGAAAATTACACCAATGTTGTAAAGTGCAATCATGTGGAAAAAATATATTTCCATGTTAAACCATGAGAAATAAAACAGCAGCATGAAGTTCCTCTATTACACAACATTTAAAAATCTGAAAATAATCTCTTGGTAATGAAAATATTTTAGCACTTAATTTAAGTGGTTTGTAGTATGCACCTAAAGGGGGAAAAAAATAAATAGGGAGAAGGAACTTTTGAGACAGGAAGTGAGAGAGAAGAGAGACATCCAAAGGCTACCCAATATACAGCTAAACATGGATGCAGCCCATCCAAGAGAAAGGGCTGCTGAGTTACAGACCCTTGCAAGGTTCAAAGCAAAATTCCAAAACAACTTGCAGATGTGGGATTTATTCATATCAGGGGTAGGTCTTTTAATACTGGCTTACTTAGCTCTTTGACTCTAAAAATTCCTAAGTCCTGTAAATCCTCTAGGCCCTACTATCTAATTATATTGGATATCTTGCATGTCTCCTCAATAAAAACTACCTTATTGTTTAATGACTAGACTTTGGAGTTTAGGTTCTGCTCTGTTGGAAATAAACTAAAAAATGTTGTTTTCTTTTTATCATAGTTCCTAACGTGGACCTTAATTTTCCATCTCATCTCTTCACAACTTACAACAATCATGTATTTTCTTGAATGCATTTTCACAAAACTGGTACAGACAGGAACTGCCCCTAAATTTTTCCTGTGTGTGTGTGTTTTCCCCAATATGGTAAAAGTCTATGCAAGTACAAAAAAAATATGTATTTCATGCTATCAGCCCCATGCATTTACAATTATGTTAACTCATAGAAAATTAAATCAACAGAAAGCATCAGGTTTTAGCATTATCCTAAAATAAGAAATAAAACATACGGAGCATTTGAAAACTGCTAAGCTTGGGCACAGATTTCAAATTATCTGCTATATATTTGAATTTTTAAATTTGTATTTTCTTCAAGTAAATCTGCAGGTTTAAATGTACCAAAAATATATTCATTGCTGCATGAAGAGCAGTGATTTCATTTTTAGAAACTATTTTATTTTTGATAAATAATGTTCTGAAAAGCAACACTTTAAAATGTATTGTTTGTTCTTTCTCATTGATTACTCAGTTAAATATAAAGATAAAG
>SJYQ01006910.1:88977-106552 GCA_006410935.1 Redunca redunca
CATATATAAACATATCTATCATAGATATGCTTATATGCTTATAAGATACATATATGCTTATATTATCTAAGATATATATTTATATATCATATATGTTTATACATATATGATATGCATGTATCATATATGTGATATGTGTTTATATATATGTTTGTGTGTATGTGTGTGTGTGTATATATGTATATATATGTATATATATGTATATATATATGCTTTAACCCTGTGTGCATGGAATAATCCTGTATTACAGTTATTTTCATTGCTTCTTGCCCATGTCATTTGTATCAGATTTATGGATAATTCATAAATGTTTATCCATAAGTGAATAGCATACTATTTTTCCTAAAAGTGCAAGTCTCCTCTCCCAGCACTATATGGTCAACAGGTATATTAGAGATATCCTTTCTTTCTAATTCTTTTACAATAACAAGCCTGTTAAATCT
The DNA here is from genome assembly GCA_006410935.1 of Redunca redunca. Lineage (NCBI taxonomy): Eukaryota > Metazoa > Chordata > Mammalia > Artiodactyla > Bovidae > Redunca > Redunca redunca. The sequence continues at coordinate 89,421 of SJYQ01006910.1, forward strand.
GCTGTTGGGTTTGTAACAAAAATACATCAACAGATCAGTAGTTGTATTTCTTTTTCACAATTTCTTACAAAATAGGTTAGGCATACTCATCTTGCCAATGACAAATTACCTCTGCAACTACCTGGTATCTCAAGAGATTTTCCTACAAATAGCTTGAATTTCGAGTCTCAGTTTTTGATTTTTTTCTCGTCATGTTCCTATTTTTCAATTCTGTTGTAAAATATTTACATAGCATTTTAGCTAGTGATTCTTTTAGTTAAAAGACATTTACTACAGTGGATTGCTTACTAATTGGAGGTTTTTCATGGCAATTGCTGGAGATTCTTGTTACTGCAGCCATCCCTTCTAATTCTGCCTGATGAGCCAATTCTAGCAATAACCAAAACCCCAGGGTAGAGTGAAAGCTGTCACTTCTGGAAAAATAAATGGTATAAATGACTCTTGAAGCCCAAGGGTTGGAATGGAGAGCTTGAGGTAGAAAGAGGTTTTATTTGAACTCACAGTAGACATCAGCATATGCTAAATGGCAATTTCTTTGAGAGATTATAATTGTAATATTTCTGACAAAAAGGGTGTGACATTAAAAACTCTTGTTAGTCTGCAAGAATGAAAACACAAGAGTAGCTTCATTTATCTAGGTTATAGGACATGAATAAGAGAAACAGTTTCCCCTATTGACAGACATTTTGACTATAGTAATATTAAGTATAAGAGAAAGGACACTATCATTTTGGGGACATTTGTTATGTGTTAAAACAGCTACATATACTGTCTCCACAATCTAAAACAGGAATTTACACCCCTTTTTAAATGTTAAAAGAAAACTAAACTAAACTTTACAGAGATTAGTAAATTGCCCTCAGAGATGTAATTCAGATGAACAGTGCTGAGATTTGGAAATTGTCTGTCTACAATATTTAGCTCTTCTCAAGATGTCACACCTTTACTTTGTTTTACACAGTGTTTTTATAGAGATATGAACCAAATATTGCATATGGGAAATAGATACAAGAGGCAGCCAACCTGGAGCATTAAGATCACAGATGGTTAATGAGAAGAGTTAATTTTGTTAAGAAGTAGAGAAGTCTTGTCAAGCAATAAAGATGGTCAGAGAATTCCATCATGAGGAATAGGAAAAGCTCTGGCATGTGAGATGTTCAGGAAAAATTCAGCATGAGTGGATCTCAGGGAATAGGAGAAGCCTGTTGATAGAAATGAAGCTAGAAAGACAGAGCAGGACTAGAATTGAAAGAACCTTATTGCCCAGAGATAGGATGGCCAAGTAATGAATGTTAAAGAAAATTACTACATATAGACAATTACCAAAATATAAAAATGTACTAAAATATAAGCAAAAACAGCTATATGATTATTTTCCATCAATCAGTTTTCTCCCTCTGGAAGTAGCACATAGTCAAATATTTTATTTTAATTTTCAAATGTATTGAAGTATAGTTGATTTACAATGCATTAACTTTTGCTGTACAGCAAAGTGATTCGGATATAAAAACACACATCCACATATATATATTATTTTTCAATATGATTTATCACAAGATATTAGATATAGTACCCTGTGCTATAGAGTAAGACCTTGTTATCTTCCTCTTGTAGTAGCACATCACCAAATATTTTAGACCATTCAACACTCTTGATTCATAACCAAGAATATTGAGAGATTCATAAGTAATGTATTTTCCCAACTTTTTAAAGATATATTTGTAGGAATATGGTCTAAAATCTAAATTTTATAACCATAACTTCTCCATCATGCAATGAATTCTTGCTACTTTTTGACATAGACTGAAATATGTTTTAACATATAAATGTAAACATAATCTTTAATATATTACATCCACAGATATAGATGAAAATAACTAAGGTGTCTTCTAGAATTCTAAAATTTCAAATTTCCCAATACTAAATTCTAAATACTCTTTTTATTTATTTCACTATTTACTCTAAAACCCATCCCATGGATGGGTATGAGTTCTATGGCAAACCTGATTTCTGGAGATGAAATGGAATGATAAATATTGTCAGTAATCTTTAGAAAGTAGCCTGACAAATGGCCCACACTAGAGAAGAGAATGACTGTAGAGGTTCACTGTTTGAGGTAGGAAGGCAGGAGGGAAACTAGTTATTGTTGCTGTTTTTAACGCATCTTAAAAACGGACATCTAGGCTTCAAGTAAAGGAGAAATGTCCAAGTGTGCTCCTAATGCAGGGAGAAAGCTTTCTACATCTACCTGAAGAGAAGTAGAAAGTCAAGAATACTATTTAGAAGGAGATACAAAAAAGTGGGAAAGTTCTGTGAAATTTGAGATCAGCTACATATAATTTTCTGTTTCCATTACCCGCATTTAAAATTCCTGTCTGTTAGTTATCCTAAGGCATTTGGTTACATTCTGGTCATAGTTAACATCTGAGGAATTGATTGAAGAGACTAATATCAGCATTTAATAAGCAAATTTGAAATAATATCAATAGAAAAAAAGTGGGATGAAAGAGATAAAGTCTAAGGGAGGTGATTGCAATACAAAAACAGATGAGTATTGTAAAGGGAGCTGTGGGAGACAAGCTACATTGAGGTGAGTCTGTGAATTCTAAAATCTTCCAATTGGATACTACTAGAAATACCTGAGGAAAGAAATTTAATAAAATATTCAACTCCTAAGTGGAATATGGGTTTAATGAGTATATGACATAAAAAACTGGCTAAATCTGGGATGCATGTTTACCAAAATAATATTTAAAGCATATAATGGGTCAAATAAGTGTGATAGGATTGCAAATAAGTTATAAAAGTCTAAGATGAAGTTTCTGTATTTTTCTATGACTAATTGATTTAATACTTCAGAAGCATTGGAACAGGAGAGATCAGATAGTTGAAGCTGATAATCTCCACTGGATCTACAATGGAGTAAAGACAATCTCTTTAACAAGTGGTGCTGGGAAAACTGGTCAAGCACTTGTAAAAGAATGAAACTAGATCGCTTTCTAACACCATACACAAAAATAAACTCAAAATGGATTAAAGATCTAAACGTAAGACCAGAAACTATAAAACTCCTAAGGAGAACATAAGCAAAACACTCTCTGACATAAATCACAGCAGGATCCTCTATGATCCACCTCCCAGAATACTGGAAATAAAAGCAAAAATAAACAAGCGGGATCTAATTAAAATTAAAAGCTTCTGCACAACAAAAGAAACTATAAGCAAGGTTAAAAAACAGCCTTCTGGATGGGAGAAAATAATAGCAAATGAAGCAAGTGACAAACAACTAATCTCAAAAATATACAAGCAACTTATGCAGCTCAAGTCTAGAAAAATAAACGACCCAATCAAAAAATGGGGCAAAGAACTAAATAGACATTTCTCCAAAGAAGACATACAGATGGCTAACAAACACATGAAAAGATGCTCAACACCACTCATTATCAGAGAAATGCAAATCAAGACCACAGTGAGGCACCACTTCACACCAGTCAGAATGGCTGCGATCCAGAAGTCTGCAAGCAATAAATGCTGGAGAGGGTGTGGAGAAAAGGGAACCCTCTTACACTGTTGGTGGGAATGCAAACTAGTACAGCCACTATGCAGAACAGTGGGGAGATTCCTTAAAAAACTGGAAATAGAACTGCCTTATGACCCAGCAATCCCACTGCTGGGCATACACACTGAGGAAACCAGAATTGAAAGAGACATGTGTACTCCAATGTTCATCGCAGCCCTGTTTATAATAGCCAGGACATAGAAGCAACCTAGATGTCCATCAGCAGATGAATGGATAAGAAAGCAGTGGTACATATACACAATAGAGTATTACTCAGCCATCAGAAAGAATACATTTGAATCAGTTCTAATGAGGTGGATGAAACTGGAGCCTATTATACAGAGTGAAGTAAGCCAGAAGGAAAAACACCAATACAATATACTAACGCATATATATGGAATTTAGAAAGATGGTAATGATAACCCTGTATGAGGGACAGCAAAAGAAACATAGATGTATAGAACAGACTTTTGGACTCTGAGGAAGAGGGAGAGGGTGGGATGATTTGGGAGAATGGCACTGAAACATGTATACTATCATGTAAGAAACAAATCACCAGTCTATGTTTGATACAGGATATAGGATGCTTGGGGCTAGTGCATGGGGATGATCCAGAGAGATGATATGGGTGGGAGGTGGGAGGGGGGTTCAGGATTGGGAACTCATGTACACCCGTGGCAGATTCATGTCAATGTATGGCAAAACCAATACAGTATTGTAAAGTAAAATAAAGTAAAAATAAAAATTAAAAAAATGTTGAATCTTGTATCAATCATTATATATTAAAACCCACAAAAAACAAACATAAAATATACATGTATATTGATGCATTGCAAACCCAAAATGCCTAGGATTGAATCACACTAATATCATTTGGTATCACAGAGACTTTGGTAAACTTATTTAAATTTCTGGTGCCTCTATTTCTTCATCTATAAAATGAAGGATAGAATCAGCTACCTCAGGAATTCTTGGGAGAATTATATCATATAATCCTTGTAAACTAGTTCTAAAAATGTAAATATCCCTTTGGATAGTCACTGGCTTGAAAGTCTTTCTTTCAGGTCTTTGAGTCCCATCCCTTCTTCTGTTTCTATCTGAAATAATATCTGGATACAGAATAGATAGATGGGTGGGAAGAGTAAGTGTGGCATATTAGACACGGCATGGGCTGCCCTATAAAACAACGAGGTAACCATGGAAGGGTATTCCATCAGAAAATGTGCATATTCACTACCTTAGACCACAGTATCGACCATTCACTGCACAGTTGAAGTTCCTGAATAAAGCAAGTAGTCATTTCATTTCAACAGTGCTCTTGTTAGTGTCTTGATTCTTAATGTACTTCCAAGTTCCCTCACAAGGCAGGAGAAAACGGATCACTTGGACACCATTCACATGCTCTTGTGTCTATCTGCTGTCCACAGTCCCTCAGCACTCTTATAGGTGCTATATTTGACTGAGATGAAGGCTAAACTACCAAGTTGACTTTTATGTCTTTGGAAAAACAAATTATAAGTTGTAAAGCAATTGAGAAAAGCAAATTGCCAAATCATGGAACTATCTTTATTTGCCTTTAGTTATAAATAAAACTTTTATATAAATAACTACATAAAATACTGACACTATAGATAAAATGACTTTTTTCTGAATTATAATAGCATTACATGTTTAAATTTAATTGATCTCGGTTATTTTCATAGGAGAAACATGAAGGGAAATATTCTTAGATAATAGTTTATTACTAATTTTTCTCTTGTCTTCTTAGGGAAACCATATNTTCATATGAGAAACATGAAGGGAAATATTCTTAGATAATAGTTTATTACTAATTTTTCTCTTGTCTTCTTAGGGAAACCATATTCTAAATCAAATATTAGTTGCTTATTTATGTCCAGCTCTTTGCGACCCCATGACTGTAGCCCACCAGGCCCCTCTGTCTATGGAATTCTCCAGGCAAGAATACCGGAGTAGGTTGCCATTCCCTTCTCTAGGGTATCTTCCCTACCCAGGGATTGGATGGAGGTCTCTCACATTGCAGGCAAATTCTCTACGATCTGAGCCACCAGGGAAGCTTTTAAATATTTAGTAATGACAAAACTAAAGCTGAAACTCCAGTACTTTGGCCACCTCATGTGAAGAGTTGACTCATTGGAAAAGACTGATGCTGGGAGGGATTAAGGGCAGGAGGAGAAGGGGACAACAGAGGATGAGATGGCTGGATGGCATCACTGACTCGATGGACATGTGTCTTAGTGAACTCCGGGAGTTGGTGATGGACAGGGAGACCTGGTGTGCTGAGATTCATGGGGTCGCAAAGAGTCGGACATGACTGAGCAACTGAACTGAAATGAACTGAATGGCAAAACAGCTAATTTGTAACACTTTGAGTAGAAACTATATTCATAGAGGTACTACAGATTTATATAGAAAGAATGTGTACATACTGGTACCACAGTAAGTAGTTTACAAGGATTATATGATATAATTCTCCCAAGGATTGATTAGGTAGCTGATTTGATCCTTCATTTTATAGATGAAGAAATAGAGGCACCAGAAATTTAAATAAGTTTACCAAAGTCTCTGTGATACCAAATGATAATAGTGTGATTCAATCCTAGGCATTTTGGGTTTGCAACACATCAATATATATTTATATTTTATGTTTGTTTTTTGTGGGTTTTAATATATAATGGTTGACACAAGATTCAAATATTAGAGAAATGCTAACATAGGATTATGTTGTTCTTAATTCTTAAACTATGAAATTTGTAAAACAATATGAATTATTAGCACAATGTACTTTACTCATCCTGCTCTGTCTGTGCAATTTCTACACATTTTTGTTTATTTTTATCAAACAAATTTATTTGAGCAGAAATGTGGCATTGCTAAATGTAGAGTAAATCAAGTAAGGTGTTTATGACCATCCAATTTGTGAAATGTGGTACTAAGCTTGAAAAAGACCTAAAAACCTCAATTAACTACCTAAAAGCTCACAATAATTCAAAAGATATCTTATTTCAACACCACCTTAATATATTACTGAAGTAATAAGTTCACATTATTCTGTGTCCCTGAGCTTTTCATAAACTATAATGATTTAAATCACTACTATTTAAATGATCATTTACATGGGAAAAGCTATATTAGCTACATAAATCCAAGATGTATCAAGATAATTTTAAAAAAGTGTGTGTACCGGTGTAGAGTAACTATATTTGTTACTTAAATATACCTCAGTAGAGATAATTTTCAGTTATATGTTTAATATATAAACCTGGCATAAGAAAGTCTTGATTTCTTCAAAATTTGGATTATTTTTAATAATTAAAAAGGTGGAATTGTGGCCAAGAAGTGAAAATTGAATCCATCTAGTTATGATTTTAATGATACATATACTGTTACACTGGCTTAGTGTACATAACTCATAAAGCTAAGCACCTAATCATATGGTCTTTTAGCAGGTTGACATTCTTTCCCCTCATTTTCAACGTCTCTCTGAACGTGAAAATATCACCAAATGGCTAGATTTCAGGGAAAAAAAATACAGCCTTACCTAATAAAGTAATTCAATCCTTATATTTTTAAAAAAAAAGCATATTGGACCTTTAGACATTTGCTAAATTAAATGTTTTAGTATTTGAGAGATCATTTCATTTAGCTATTGAAATTGGGGTGACTAAGTCTTTGGATATTTAGAAAATAGTCCTAAATATGCAACACTATAATAACGATAACAGTTTATTGCAACCATTTAATTAAGAGTAACAGCTTTTTCAAACTCTAGAATCCAATCCAAACATAAATGCATGGGATTTGATAACTAGAGAATTGTCTTTGAAAGGAAGGATGACATGATAGCTAATGCATGCACATGGAAACTAATTAGATTTTTTAGCTAATGAATCCCCATTTAAATAAATGTGATTCGATAAATAATGGATCCCCATGGAAATGAATAGAATTGGATGACTAACACACCCCACTGAAATGAATGTGATTCGATAGTTATCGCATCCTCATAAATGTGTTAGATTGAATCCCATTCATTTTAATTGCAATAAATTAAAATAGCTTTTGTTCATGGCCTTTTGGCTAAGATCAAACATTCTGTCCTCTATTTGGGGGCTGTATTCTATCCAAGCAGACAACTCAGATTTACTGATCCAAAAGGTTCCTTTCTTAACTATATGATCTATAAATTACACATGTCATTCATTCCAGTAGGGACGAATCACTACTAAAACTCATGTATTTCAATGAAGTATTTGTTGTCAATAAGCATCTATTAATTTCAGTTGAGAATTTACCTACTACAGATAGAACCATCCAAATAACAAAGTCAAAGGCATAATTGCATATATAAAATTAAATTAGTAATGCATGCTTTTTTGCTATATGCTATGAGATTCAAATAACTATTTAAAGAAATAAAAAAGTAATATAATTTATTTATAACTCTGTAACAAACATTTGAATGTGTGGACATAAAGTGTGAAAAATACAAATTTGTAAGCAAAGAACATGATTATTAATATAATTACTATCCACCATAAACAAACCTCTATTGGAGCATTTACCTAATTACATTATTTATCTTTATCTATGTTCATTTTTTGTGTTTTGGGGGACCAAGACTCTTTTATGTATCTGTATATTCTAAAATTAAACAGCATGAGAACAGAGTAAAGACTTGATGACTTGGCAGAATAGGTAAATGTACATATAATCCAATAAGTTAATGATTACAAAATGTCAGGGAAGAAAAATATATTGAACATTAAACAGTAATATATTTACTGGGATAAATATGATGAATATGCATATATTCATACAAATGAATGTTTGTCATACTCCTTCCCCAATTTTGAATCAGTCAGTTGTTTCACGTAAGCTTTTAATTGTTGCTTCTTAATTTACTTTTCATAGCTATACCCTGAAATAAATGGTTAAATTATTTAAATTGGTAAACTGAGCCAAAAATAGAATGAATAAAGATTCTAAGGCCAACCAAATTATGGTCAAAGCCTAAGTGTGCTAGGTAAGAAAAACACAATTATTTCTTACACTATGCCTTCATCACCTTGATATGTAAAAGTCTCCTGTAAGAATGCTTTTAATAAATTTGGAGATACAAAAGGTTACAACTTGGCAATAATATAAAAAGTTAAAAATGAACATCTAAATAAAATGGTTAACAAACTTAAAATAATAAAGCCTACCTTAACCACTGCTTTCATGTATTTCAAATTTATCAGATAAAAAAGACAGAAAACAGTGTGGCTATTTGAGCAGCATAAAATATATTACTTAAATGACAGGATTAAAATACAATAGTGATATGGTTTAGCTAAACATTTACTAATCTTTCACTCTTGTCCCCAAACAAATAGAAACATACACATGGAATTATGAGATTTCATAAAATTATTGTATTAGAACTTTGAAAGAAAAGATAGCCTTTGAAGTGATTCTTTAAACAGAGAACTTCCTGAAAATGCAAGAAATCCAATCCTTATTTATCACCATTACCTCCTTCTTTCTCAATGACTTCCTGATAGGATCTAAATTATTTTAAATAAATATGACTTTAATATTCTATTATTGTTAATGTACAAGCAAACATTGGCCAGTAAAAAAGGATGACATACATAGGAAATTTTTCATACAGAATGCAATGTATTGTTATTATATGCACATTTTACTGAAACTTAATCAGGAAGTTACACAAGAAAGCAATAGCTCTTACCAGACACAAAATATCAAGTATATTAAAATAAGCTAGAGATTACAAATATCATTAGTATATACACTACTTTTTGCTTTGTGCTGATTCAAAAAAATCCCCAAAGAATATTCTTACTGATTTTATAGTAGGTGATTTTTGATTATTTTTCTTATATATAGCTCGGTGGGTAAAGAATCTGCCTGCAATTCGGGAGATACAAAACATGTAGGTTTGATCTCTGGGTCAGAAAGATCCTCTAGAGAAGGGCATGGCAACCCACCCCAGTATTCCTGCCTGAAAAATCCCTTGAACAGAAGAGCCTGGCGGGCTATAGTCTATAGGGTCTCAAAGAGTTGGACACGACTGAAGCGACTGAGCACAGCACTGAACATTTACAAAAAGACATGTATGTACAGATTGCTTTTCATATTATTCATGGGATTCTCAAGGCAAAAATACTGAAGTGGTTTGCCATTCCCTTCTCTAGTGGAACACATTTTGTCAGAACTCTCCACTTTGACCCATCCGTCTTGGGTGGCCCTCCATGTCATGGTACATGATGTACTCAGTATATAAGTTAAATAAACAGAGTGACAATATACAGCCTTGTCATACTCCTTCCCCAATTTTGAATCAGTCAGTTGTTTCATGTAAGCTTTTAATTGTTGCTTCTTGACCTTCATACAGGTTTCTCAGGAGAGAGGTAAAGTGATCTAGTATTCCTATCTCTTTAAGAACTTTCCACAGTTTGTAGTGATCCACACAGTCAAAGGCTTTAGCATAGTCAATGAAGGAGAAGTGGATGTTTTCCTGAAATTTCCTTGTTTTCTCTATGATGCAGTGAATGTTGGCAATTTGATCTCTGATTCCTGTCTTTTCTAAACCCATCTTGTATACCTGGAAGTAAAAGAAAGTCTTTTTTTTTTTTTTTCCCCCAACAAAAACTGAACACAGCAAGACATTTTTCTAATGTGTGGTTCATAAAAACAAGTTTTTTGATACAACTTTTACAAACATAGCTTTCAATGTTTTATATTTTAAAAAATAAACTGACCTAAAAAATTGTTTCCAGAAATATTCATGGTGTCATGATTACTTACTTAGAGTTTTCTGGAATAAGAAAGAGCTTTACCAGAACTTTTTTCACTTATTGAATGTTCAACTTACATTAGCCTTTTGATTCTTGGTCCAAATTTCTTCTTCTCTATCTAATATTACCTTTTTCCTCATTATTATTAAAATTTAAATGTATTTTTCTAGTTTAATTGAGATGCAATTAACACACAGAACTATATAGGTTTAAGGTATACAATATAATGATTTGGATTATAATATGTAATGAATGCTTACCGAAATAAGTTTAGTGAAAATTCATTATCTCATAGAAATACAACATTCAGTTCACTTCAGTTCAGTCGCTCAGTCGTGTCCGACTCTTTGTGACCCCATGAATCACAGCACGCCAGGCCTCCCTGTCCATCACCATCTCCCAGAGTTCACTCAGACTCACGTCCATCGCATCCGTGATGCCATCCAGCCATCTCATCCTCTGTCGTCCCCTTCTCCTCCTGCCCCCAATCCCTCCCAGCATCAGAGTCTTTTCCAATGAGTCAACTCTTTGCATGAGGTGGCCAAAGTACTGGAGTTTCAGCTTCAACATCATTCCTTCCAAAGAAATCCCAAGATTGATCTCCTTCAGAATACAACATTAAAGACTTTAAAAACAATTGTTTTCCCTAGTGTTGAGATTAATATTCAGTCTCTTGAAAATTTTCACTTATAATGTACAGCCATGTTAATTATATTTATCATATTGTGCTTTGCACTGCTTGTTGTTGTTTAATCTCTCAGTCAAGTCCAACTCTTTGCTGCACCATGGATTGCAGGGCACCAGGCTCCTCTGTCCTCCATTATCTCCTAGAGTTTGCTCAAATTCATGTCCATTGAGTTGGTGATGCTATCTAGCCATCTCATCCTCTGCCTCCCCCTTCTCCTTTTGCCTTCAACCTTCTCCAGCATCAGTTTCTTTTGCAATGAGTCAACTCTTTGCATCAGGTGGCCAAAGTCTTGAAGCTTGAGCTTCAGCAACAGCCTATCCAATGTGTATTCAGGGTTGGTGGTGGTGGTTTAGTGACTAAGTCATGTTTGACTCTTGTGACCCCCATGGACCATAGCCTGCCAGGCTCTTCTGTCCATGGGATTCTCCTGTCAAGAATACTGGAGTGGGTTTCCATTTCTTACTCCAGGGCATCCCCCAATCCAGGAATGGAACCTGGGTCTCCTTCATTGCAGGAGATCCTTTACCGACTGAGCCATGAGAAAGAAAAGGCTCTAAGTCATGTCTGACTCTTGCGATCCCATGAACTGAAGCTGGCCAGGCTCCTCTGTCCATGGGATTCTCCAGGCAAGAATACTGGAGTGGGTTGCCATTTCCTCCTCCAAGAAAGAAAGATAGAGCCAAGTCATGTCCGACGCTTGTGATCTGTGAGCTAAGAGGGAAGCATTCTTTCAGGATTGGTAGTTTTTCTTATAACTGAAAATTTATACATTTTGACAAGCTTCATCTAATTCCCCTCCCTGTACCTTCCACCTTTGGAACCACAAATCTGTTCCCTTTTTCCTATGAGTTTGATTCCTTGGTTTTGAAGTATAATTGACCTACAACACTATGTTAGTTTCTGTTATATAACAGTGATTTGATATTTCTATAAATTTCAAAATAAACAGTGATAAATTTAGTTGTTGTCTGTCACTACACAAAGATTGCATAATTATTGACCGTATTTCCCACACTGTATATTTCATACCTGTAACTTACTTCATAGCTGAAAGCTTGTCCCTCTAATCTCTCTCATTTTTCTCTTTCTTCTCCCCACCCTCCTGCCATCACCTGTTTGTTCTCTGTATCCATGACTGTTTCTGTTCTGTTATGTCCTTGCATTTGGATAAAGAATATTCTTAATGACACACTTTTACTCTAAATTGAAAAAGGAAATTACTGCCAAACTAACAAAATTTTTCAAAAATAATGTCAATTTGGCTATTATAATACATGCTACATTATGTGGCCATACTTAGGTGGAACCTCCTATGTGACTAATTTTTCCCAGAATAGATGGTATTACATCATCCAGTACTTAAATGCTTTGATGATAATGATAGTGAAACACATTGCTAAAAAATAAATTAGAAGAAAATTTTATTTTATTTTATTTTTCAAAAAGAGAGTAGCATGATGTATTGGAACATGTACTCTGGATTTAGTGTCACAACTCCAGTTTGCCATTTATCTTTACTGTGACTCCTGGTGGGAAACTACCCTTCTGTAGCCAAAATTAATTCATGTGAATTTCTCTGTGAAAGAGGAATAATGATTATACATATTTCATACCGTTATTAAATTATTTGAGTAATTAAAGAACTGCTTAGAATTGTGCATGACACATAGTAAGTACTATATTAATGACTTTCAAAGATATTTTTGAAGAATGTTACATCAAATTTACAGAAACAGAGGAATCACTTAAAAATGAAGCTATCTTTAACTAAAAATAAATTACATTTAAATTGATGTTAAGAACCATATTGATGAGAAGAATACTACTTTATTCAAGTTAGATACTGGGAAGTTTATTCTGTATTTTGCCCCTGGCACATGACTAAAGAGTGCTTTTGAACCCTAAATTATCCAGAATTTATATTGTTTAAATTCACTGACTAATTAATATCCTGGGTAGGTAAAGATGTAATAATCAGACAAGTAATCATTTTTCATGGAAAGCCAAAAGAAGACACACACTATTAGAAAGATTATTCCATGTTAGAACAGAGACTTCTCTATAATTTTCCACTCTATGTCATCTTGATAATTTCTTACCTGTCAAAATTTTTAAGCAGTTATTCTTCGTATGGAGAGTTCCTTTATTCTATTTCTATCCAACAGTAGCAGACATGGCACCATGCTGTCTACAGTTTGCAGTTTAATTCTAGAGAGTTATATGAAGAGCATTTAGACAAATGGTATAAACAGGGTGCTGTTATTTTAAAAAAATATTGGCAACTGGAAAAAAGTGTCCAGTAAATGGAAACATACCAGTTGATAGTTTGGTTTTGATAACATCATTTAACTTAAAGTGGAAAATTGTTATTTCACACTAGAGGGGATTTCTGATTTTAATTTAGCTTTTCCAAAAAGGTGAGAGGCTTCATTAAAGATATCCCTCTGTTCATTAATTAATTGATAAGCAGTTGTAATAAAGTGCTTAGAAGAGTGGTTGTCATTAGGAATTTCTCTAGAGGCAATATTTTAGGAAGAACAAAATATCAACTGAGGAATATTCTAAACCAGTGTTTAACATGCACAAAGAGCAAGGCCAGAGGAAGTTTACATTTCTCTGAAGCTATGAGAAATAAATTTAAAAATCTCAAGATAATTCAATACTTAAAGCATGACTACCATGAATTTTATAAATAGTTTAATGGAGAATGAGATACCAGTACTTGTTTGAAGGGAATATTTATTTTAAATATGTATACATATTTTTATTTATAATTTTAATACTGTTAATGAAGTATTAAATTGGCAATTAGAAACATTCTTTCACTTTCCTTTTTCTTGGTCTCTTATAGCAGCAGATTTCAAAATATTGCTTGACATTTCCCCAACATATTCCTCACCCTCTTCCCACTCTTGGCCCCCTTCTGCCACATACAGTTTTTCAGTTACTATGAAGCTGGTTGTGAAGCATTATTTTTTTCTTTACAGAACTTATTTGACTTTCCTGGTGGCTCAGATGGTAAAGAATCTGCCTGCAATGCAGTAGGCCCAGGTTCAGTCTCTGCGTTCAGAAGATCCTCTGGAGAAGGGCATGGCAACCCACTCCAGTATTCCTTACTGGAGAATTCCATGGAAAAGAGCCTTTTGGGCTAGACTTATGGGGCTGCAAAGAGTCAGACATGATTGAGAAATTAACAGACACACACAGGATCAGTTGTTCTTGAACCCAGAGAACACCTTATTATCATGAGGGTTTGAGATACAGTCAGCAGTAACACAAGGGTTTCCCAGGTGGCTCAGTGATAAAGAATCTGACTGCCAATGAAGAAGATGTGAGTTCAATTCCTGAGCCAGGAAGATCCCCTGGAGAAGGAAATGGCAACTCACTCCAGTATTCCTGACTGGGAAATCTCAGTCAGAGAAACCTAGCAGGCTACAGTCCATGGAATTGCAAAGAGTCAGACACAACTGAGCAACTGGGAATACACACACAGCAGTAACACACACAGGTATTGCATGACTAACTCTGGAATAGCAGAGTGAGGAACACAGAAGACACTTCAACAAACAACTTTTATCTAGAGAAAATTATATTAAAACTCAAGCAAAGAAAAAGTCTCTAGAAATTGCTTAGACATATATAGCAAATTTATTCAATACATTTTACTAAATCTAAGTAAGAAGAGCGAATTTCTGTCATGTTGGAACAGTGAGTAGCTCCCCTACATAGATGCTTCCATATTACAGAAACTATCCTTAGCCCAATTAGGAAGACAGTGCTCTCTGTCCTTCCAGATCCCAGTCTGGGGCTACACTTCCCCCACAGAACAGGCAGGCTGCTGGTGATTCTCATCTCTCTCAGCCCCCTGTTGCAGAAGTTCTATTCTGGGCACATGCAGCTGGAAAGCCCAGGATAGCGTTCTTCAACCCAATCATTAATTGCTGGGCACAAGTTCTGCTCAAGGTATAGTAGGCAGAAATACTGGACCCTGAACACTCATAAACCACCTAGCACTTAATGATGAATGTGCCAAGAAGGAGGGTTAAGCCAAAAAGTCTAGGGCACACCCTACCAGGTCTGGTTTATAGAGCAGGTATATCATGCCAGGGCAAGGGGGATCCAATCCTCACCCTCAGCTCTTGTGAGGTAGTGTAGAACTTACAGAGAGAGAGGCAAGAGGACTTAATCTTCACAATGCTGCTTGAAGAAACTGATTTCACTTGGAGCAGAGAATGAGGAGTTCCATGCCTTGAGGCATTGTTCAAAATAATGGAGAAAAATAACAAAGGCAGTTTTAGTTCCTTGACACTACAGATACAAGTGAAAATGCAGAACAATAAGGAGTCTAACAAAGAGAATCAAGAATAAAGACATCCAAGAAGAACCATCCTGAGATCAGATTGGGAAGACTGAATGTAATGCTAGGTAACATGCATCCAGAAGTATCTGATGAGGAACATAGAGGGTACTTAAGACCATTTCACAAACTGCATATGAATCAATTGACGAAGAGTGGAATCTTCATTGGAACGAAGGGCTCATGTACCACCCCTTATCAAACACTGACTGAAAATAGGTGACTCGGACCAGGAGCAACACTATAGAAGCCAGGCTTAAAACAAAAGTCACATAAATTCTTAGATGTCTATAAGCTTATGAGAAAACCTAAAGCTGCACCTTTTGGGAGTGATGAGATTAAAAAAAAAAAAAATCAAGATATTCCTGCTTGGTTAAACAAGTAGCAAAAATGTAAATTCAAACTGTGATAGCAAACCAATCCCCACTCCCAACCACACACAGACACATCCAAAGGTAAAAGGCAGTATTCTAGCTAGCTATCAATGTTTAAGTACAACTTTTGCCCATTAAGTGGCTCATACTGACCCAGGGATGATGGCTAGGTAGTCAGTATAAAAAACAAACAAACAAGTATATTTGAGCAGAGACTGCAGAACTACACACATCGGGGGAAATAGAATTCACAG
This sequence comes from Redunca redunca, assembly GCA_006410935.1. Lineage (NCBI taxonomy): Eukaryota > Metazoa > Chordata > Mammalia > Artiodactyla > Bovidae > Redunca > Redunca redunca. Next base: position 105,474 of record SJYQ01006910.1, read on the forward strand.
AATTATTTCAGCCATGACCCTAAATATAGTAGCAAATGATTAAGTAAACAATTACAGCATCAACACTTTGGTGAGGAGCTCAGTATCCAGAGTTGCTAATACCTAAAATGTCCAGTTTTGAACAAAAACTATGACTCATAATTTTTTTCAAAAAACTGAACAAAAAAATACAGTGGAAATTTCTTTTGAAGGAGTCCAGATTGGACTTAACAGAGAAGGAAGTCCCCAAAGCAGTTAGAGCATGACCATAAAATTAAGGAAGATACAATAAAAATATCAAATGGAAAATATCATAAAAATACATTTTTTGATAAAAGAACCAAATGTAAATTCTGGAGCTGAAAAGTATAGTGACTGTGCTGAAAATTCACTAAAAGATCTCAGAAATAGTTTTGAGCTGACAGAAGAAAGAATTAGCAAACTTAAAGATAGATTGGAAGATATTATACAGTCTGAAAACCAGAGATAAAAAAACAAAGAAGTAAAATGAAAGCTTCTCAGAGAACATTAAGCACACCCATATATTTATACTGAGAGTAATAAAAACAGAGGAGAGACAAAAGGACAGAAAAACACTTGAAGAAATAATTGCTGAAAACTTTCCAAATTTAATGACAAAACACTTATCTATATAGCACAAAAGTAAAACACTCCCAAGTAGAATACACACTAAAGAGATCCATATCCAAACAAATCAAACTCATAGTGTGAAATTGTTGTTCAGTTGCCAAGTCATGTCTGACTCTTTTTGAGCCCATAGGCGGTAGCACAACAGGTTTCCCTGTCTGTCCCTCACTGTCTCCCAGAGTTTGCCAAGTTCAGGTCCTTTGAATTGGTGGTGTCATCCAATCATCTCATCTTGTTACCCTTTTCTCCTTATCCGTTGATCTTTCCCAGTATCAGGGTTGTTTCCAGGAATAAAGTTTCTATATTATACAAGCCAACCAATCCTAAAGGAAATCAATCTTGAATGTTCATTGGAAGGATTAATCCTGAAGCTGAAGCTCCAATACTTTGGTCATCTGATGCAAACAGCCAACTCACTGGAAAAGTATGAAAAGACAAAAAAAAAAAAAAAA
>SJYQ01006910.1:119308-139838 GCA_006410935.1 Redunca redunca
TCTTTTAGGCTCTCTGAAATATTTGTGATTTGGGGGTTTCTTTAGGTTATTTGTTATCAAAGCGTGAAGGCCAAGCAGGGTCTCCAGAGAAACCGCTATCCGATCTAGGTCGCCTTTCCTACATGGCTTACTGGAAAAGTGTAATACTGGAGTGCCTTTATCACCAGAATGACAAGCAGATCAGCATCAAGAAGTTGAGTAAGTTGACTGGAATCTGCCCTCAAGACATTACTTCCACACTCCACCACCTGCGAATGCTGGACTTCCGGAGTGACCAGTGAGTATTAACATCCCTTTGTATAACCTTTGCAAGGTGATTGGGTAGAGCTGCCTGGATCAGGCAGCCAGATTATCAGTTGAAGTGCATGAATGGACATGAGTGGTGTACTTGGTGATCCTGAGACAGCATTTCCTTTATATATTTTATACTAGTGATCATTTTTTAAAAAACGTTTTTTCTGGTCTTCCGTCTAAGTTTCAGACCTAAGCTACTGAATCTGTTATTTATTTGGAGCACCTTCACAATACAAGTAACAGCTGCAGATACAGTATCAACTAAAATATACCTTTGATTAATTTCCATACAGATGGCACAGAATGAGCTACAGGTCAGAGGAAAGACAGCTTACCTGTCTAGTGTGATGGAGAAAATGTCATAAAGAAAGGAGGCATTTGGGCCAGAACGATGGAGAATAAAAGACAGAATGCAAAAGAATAGCAGAAGTTTCAGAGGTGGGAAGTGTGAGACAGGAAGTGACTGTAACAACCGCTTCCATCACTCTAGTTGAGTGTGAAGTCTTTATCCAGCTTCTTGTTTCTGAGCCATCTCGGTGGTGTCTTTCCAGACAGGCTTTTTTGAAGCATTTATCTGCTCTCATTTCCAGGGCTTTCTGGGAGTGTAGCTTCATATTCATTGTTTGGTACTCCTGGTACGTCGTTGATTGCTATAAACTTTTCTCTGGTTTCAGATTTGTGATTATCCGCCGGGAAAAGCTTATCCAGGATCACATGGCAAAGCTTCAGCTGAATCTGCGGCCTGTAGATGTAGATCCCGAGTGTTTGCGCTGGACTCCCGTCATAGTCTCCAATTCTGTTGTCTCAGAGGAGGAGGAGGAGGAGGAAGAGGAGGAGGAGGAGGAGGAGGAGGATGAGGAGGAGAGAGAGCCAGAAGAGCATCAGAGCCAGGAACGAGAATTGGAGCCAAGTGTAAGGGCATGGGCGTTGTTGGTAAAGGAAGAGTGTGTGTTGGTTTTCAGGCGTGTTTTGTGATGTACATGTAATGGGATCTGAAACCAGTACTATAAACTCACATTAGAATTTCCAAGTTTATTTCAGTGATAGGAATTTCAGGAAGACTGGGTTTTGTTTACTTATTTGTATATTTTCAAATCTTGTATCATTAGAAAACCTTCAAATTTGTTATATTGTGTTAGTTATGAGTATTTATCAAGAGTACCTATAAGCAGCTAAGTTTGAAGCTGTATAGGAATTGAGGGATCTGAATTAAATTTAAATCTGACCGTTAACATGAAGATTCATTTTCCTTAAAACATTAAGGAAATAATGTAAGCAGTGCATATTTTCTAATAGAGCACTAAATGCTTCTGTGTCTTTTGCCATTAGAGGGTTAGTGAAGGTCCTACTTCATTTTCATCATTTTTCTTCATGTGATGCATACTGTTCTCTGTCTTTTTTTTTTTTTAAAGCAGTGCTTTCATCCTTTAAAACTCTGTGTTCTCTTTTGATAGATATAAATAGTTTCAATGCCCCCTGTTTAGTGTAATTTTCCAAGTAAAATTAAGTATTCAGAATAAAATAAGTCAAAATCATTCCAGAAATTTTCTTTCATTTTTTGAGCATCCTCTTTCTCTTGCCCATGCCCCAGAGTTTGTCTCCTCTCTGTTTATAAATTTCTGATAAATTTCATGAACTGTCTCATTTAACATTTACTAGATTATAAGGAAAATAATACAAGGCTTCCCTTGTAGCTCACTAGGTAAAGAATCTGCCTGCAGTGCAGGAGACCCAGCTTCGATCCCTGGGTTGGGAAGATCCCTTGGAGAAGGAAGTGGCAACCCACTCCAGTATCCTTGCCTGGAAAATGTCATGGACAGAGGAGCCTGGTGGGGTGCAGTCTGTGGGGTCACAAAGAGTCGGGCACGACTGAGCGACTAACACTTAAGGAAAATAATAGTCACTTTGTTTATTGTTTGCGTAGTGGTTAAGAGTACTGGCTCTTGGACCAGACTGTTTGGGGTTACATCCCAGCTTCTTCATTTGCTGTTGCATGGCCTGGGGCAGGTTACTTACATGTTCTGTGCCTCAGTTACCTCATCTGTAAAACGGGGATATAATAATAATATTTCACATAATTGATGTGGATTTTACCCATACAGCTTTTAAAACAGTCCCTGTCACACAAGAGATATTTATGTTAAGTTTTAAATAATGTCATCTTTGAAGCTCTGTTTTCTTACCCCAGCATTTAAAAGGCCAGAATAGGATATGTAACCAAATAAGACTGAAAATTAACCAGCATGGTTTTATTTTCTAAAATCAGGTGGGGAAGTCTGCATCTCGTGAGAACAAAGAACAGGATTCTTACACTTCAGTAGAAAGTGAGAAGAAACCAGAAGTTACGACAGCAGCCAGTACCACTCGTTTGAGCAAACAGGTCCTTCCCCGTGACAGTCTTCCTGCCAATAGTCAGCCGTCTCGGCGAGGCCGCTGGGGGAGGAAGAACAGAAAAGCCCAGGAACGCTTTGGTGATAAGGACCCGAAACTGCTCTTGGAGGAGACGTCAGCTCCCCAGGAGCAGTACGGAGACTGTGAGGAAAAGTCAGAACCTTCCCAAGAGCAGTACATGGAGAGCGAGGAGCCGCCAGCAGCCTCCCAGGAGCCGCCGAGCCAGGACGGGAAGCCGGACGGGCCCAAGAGGAGACCTGGCGAGGGGCTCGAGCTCTGGCGAGGCCCGCCGAAGAAGAGCCCCGAGCCCTTGAAGTGCGGGCTGCCCGACGCCCACGACCGGCTGCCCCGTCGCTACAGTGAGGGTCGCTACTGCGAAGGCCGCTACGCTGACGGGGACCGCCCTGCATTGCGGGGCTGCAGCGAGAGCAGCGAGGAGGACGGGGAGCCCGAGAGCCCCCGGTCCAGCTCGCCCCCGGTGCTCACCAAGCCCACGCTGAAGCGGAAGGTGGGGCCGCCCGCCCTGCCCGTCCCGGAGCTCTGGGAGGTCGGGCGGGAGTCCACAGTGTTAGCCTTTCAGCTGCATGCCCAGTGTCCCCTAGCCTGTGATCTTCCCAGTGAGCGCGTGGGATGTGCGCTCGGCTCCTCTGGGTCATGAGAGCTCACCTGGAAGTCATACACTATTTAAGGCTGACAGGCTGTTTTCAGCTTGCTGGCTTGATTTCAGATTATAACTTCTTAGGGATTTAAAAAACCCCCTGGGGGCTTCCCTTGTGTTCAGTGGTTAGCACTTTGAGTTTACACCGTGGGGATCACGGGTTCAAACCCTGGTCGGGGAGCTGAGATTCCGCAATCACGAGGCCAGAAGCATGGGTCAGAAATGTTTCTACTAGTAAAGGAGAGGCGCACGCTCCATAGTTGCATGGAGAGTGGGCGGGACAGTGCCCAGTACTCAGGGTGATGCCCGTCCCCTTGCCCTGCACGGCGCTGTGTCCTGCCTGGGTCTCTCTCTTCAGCCCTCCGTGGTTTCACTTAACTTTGTTTTCAAAAGTATTTTCTAAGCTATATGTCATCATCTTGCAAAGTTTGAATGATAGCCAGGTTATTACTGAATGCTGTGTGGTGGTAGTCACAGATTCTGTTAAACTGTATACCAGAGATCTCCCAAACTGTGTCGTGAACTTTAAACATTGCTGCAGACCAGCCAGGCCGAAGCATGTCGGCTCTCTGGATGAGCCACCCTGGACTAGAGAGGTGGCAGCTTTCACCCAGAGCAATAAAATCATTCTTCTCCTTAGCAGAGCCTTGGGGGAAAAAAAAAGATAGGGCTATTTATCAGAGAAAAAAGAGCTTTCCATTTTAGGAGCAGTTTTAGATTCACAGGTTTATTGCAAAGAAAGTATGAAGAGTCCTATATTCTCCACACCCCGTCTCCCCTGTTACTGACCTTCTCCCTTGATGCGGCACACTGGTCACAAATGGTGAACCAGCACAAATACTTCATTAACTGGAGCCCGTACTTTGTTCAGATTTCCCCCGTTTCCCCAGGATACCACCCGGCACACCACATACATTGCATTTAGTTGTCATGTCTTTTTAGGCTCCCTGGTTGTTGGTGACAGTTTCTCAGACTCCTTGTTTTTGATGGTCTTGTCAGTTTTGAGGAGTACTTGCTAGATATTCTGTAGAATGCTCCGTATGGTATTAAAACGAGTGCACTGTTCTGGGAAGAAGGCCACAGAGGTAGAGTGCCATTCTCATCACATCATAGAAGGGGATATGCCATCAGGCTGTACCAGGACCAAACACAAGGGCATCTGCTGTCCGTGTGACTTCTCACTGTTGACGTTGATGTCAGCTTCCAGGTGCCAGGTTTGTCAGGTCTCTTCACTCTTGAGTTCCTGCCTTTCTCAGACCCCTTTCTATACTGTACTCTTCGGAGGGAAGTTACTGCCTGCAGCCCATGCCTAAGATGCAGGAAGTTATACTCTGCTCCCTAAGAGCAGAATATCTGTGTTAATTACTTGGAGTTCTGTTCGAGTTACCCCTTTTTTCCTGTTGCTTGACATATCCGTGTGGCCTCATAGATACTTACTTTCATGCCCCAGTCCTTGGATCAGCCATTTCTCCTTAGAGCAGGGCTGTGTTTAACCTCGTTTGAAAAACTATGTTCTCAACTAGAAAGACTAGTAAGTTAGAAGTGGAGAAAAGTTGATTAACCTGCTGTTCATTATGTGACTGTGAAGAATATATCTTTGCCATCCGAGCCTTATGTTGCCTTTTTACAAAATAAAATTATGCTATTTCCCTGTGTAAAAAGAGAATATTATAACAGGCAGTGAGTACATGTACAGGATACTTGTAAAGTTTTGAAGAAATTCACTTGACTAGGGATCGCAAATAATTTTATAGCCATTTCTTTACTGTCTGAATGTGACCTTAAAGCAAGTCCTATAACCTTTCTAGCCTCTGTAGAATGAGGGGATTGAATTAGATCAGCTTTGGTAATATATGATGTCATTTTGTGATATCTATTATGTGACTTAAGATGTTAGATCAACCCTAGTACAGAAGTGTGCCTAATGTGCCACGTCCCAACACCAGATTTGTTTATTTCTGAAGTGCTTGCTAACACCAGGGAGGTCTATACCGACTCCACGTTCCCGTGCCCCACTGTAACTCTGGATAGTGCATGGCAGCAGCGCGTCGCCTTCCTGCTGGCTTGCTGACACGCACAGTGGAGCTGTGAGATGTGCGCTGTTTTATGTCTTTTTTTCTCTTTTGAGGAAAAGAGAAGAGACTAGCCTTTGTGTCATTTCAGTATTGAAATAGGCTGCTCCGTAGGGTACTAAGTGTAACCGGACTGTTAGTAGGGGAATGATAACATCCACTCTTTATTCTGTTCTTTTACAAAATTGCCTTCAGTGATCCTTTTTGTATCTATGCCACTTGATGTATATATAGTATCTTAACTGTGGTATTTTGAACTAATGTTCAAAGTGTCTTTTGGCAAACAGCATACTCATTTGATACGTGCTAATTCTGTCAGGTTTAAAAACTATTAATCATTATTAATGGAAATGACAGTGTTCATTACCATAAATAAAATGCTTCTTTCTTTCTTAAATAGAAACCAATTCTTCACAGAAGAAGGAGAGTCCGAAAACGCAAACACCACAATAGCAGTGTGGTCACAGAGACCATTTCTGAGACCACGGAGGTCTTAGACGAGCCTTTTGAAGACTCCGACTCCGAGAGGCCGATGCCGAGATTAGAGCCAACGTTCGAGATCGATGAGGAGGAGGAAGAAGAGGATGAGAGCGAACTCTTCTCTCGAGGGTACTTCCATCGCTTGGCCTCCCAGGACGTTCTCAGGTGTCGGTCCGATTCTAAGAGGAAGTCTAAAGATGAAGACGATGATGAAGAGTCAGATGATGCCGATGGTATGTTTCACAGAGCGGTTGCCTGTTGTAGTTTCCTGGTTTTGAAAGATACAGCAGTGGTAGCTGCAAAACCTCCAGCAGAGAGGGTGAAGGGCAGATGACCCGCCGAGCAAGTGCAGGATGACTTGCAGCCTCCGAAGAGCTGAGTTGAGTGTGCTCATACTCACCTCCTGCCTTAGTTCTCTGTCCTTCTGTCAGTGTTTTTCCCAGTTCCCCCATAGCACCTGTTTTTGCCTCTGCAGATAGTAATCTTGCTGTTCGGAAATTGATCTTTTTGCCTAGTCCTTTCTTGGCCATTACGTGTATCTTTAGTTAATGGGTAGATGAGACTTAGCGTGAAGAAGATAATTAGTAACCCTTTACTGGAGTGCGCCATCTATAGACCTGGCCTGTTCTGCTAATTGTGTGTGCTGAGTGCTTAAAATAGGCACTCTGTAAATACAGTTAAATGACTAAGTGCTTAGAAGTGGTTCTCGAATAAGGTCAGACTCGTGTAAATTGGACTTGCTTCAAATCTGTTCCTGAATCCTATCTGTAATATGTCTTATTCAACGAGTAGTAAATTTCTAATTAAAAGGGTAACAGTACCTCAAAATAAGTTAAATTTTATGGCATAGCTAAAAATCCAGTGATTAGACTGGTTGTCATTTCCTCTTTAAAGATGAAACGAAGGGGTTCATATATGACTTGGATCTCAAACTAGTTGTTCACATCGTTGCCTAAATTTTCTGCCTTGTGCTGTGTGGCCTTGCTGGGGTCACACTGAACCTGCTTTGCTTTGCTTTGCTGGGCGAATTCAAAGGAATTGCGTCCACGCTTGGTGCATAAACCTATAGCTTTTATGTACTGACTAGTTGGGCTTTTAAAAATAAATTCACTGAATTTCAAATCTAGTAGACAACTTGCATTTTCTTCAGTCTCGTATTTTTGTATAATCAATACTTTTAATGTAGTGATGACTTAAGTTTTTTGCTTTATTGTGCATGATTTTCCAGAATTTTATTGTGTTATATTTTGAGATATGTAACTAGGAAACTAAAAATTTATTTTGTAAAGTAAAGAATGTGGCACTTTTGCAAAATTCTGTCTTTTATCATCATAGATTAAAATAGTATCCTCTAAGTTCCTATTGAACAGAATTTTCTCTAATGTAGCCATTTCCTTTGTTTATTTTCAGGTTACTACCGGTAACTATACCTTTTTAGTCTCACCAGTTCCACCCCCAACCCCCTAAAAAAATTCCTGTTCCTACCTTGCTGGTCTTCTTTTTAAAAATTAATGGGAAATGTGGATGTACTTATTATGCTATGGATATTTCATAGTTTTTAGAAAAAGTGATGGTGAGAAAGTGATGCTATTGTCAAATTTATTTCTAGTAAACCTTTTGCTTCAGGTCAGTATTTGTCCAGAACTACATGCCTTGCAGCTCTTTTTATACAAACACAACACTGGCTGGGAAGTTTTCCTGTAGGATTGCTCAGACATGGCCTGGAGTAGCTGGCTCATGATATTACCCAAAGTAATGATTTTGTAGAAACTAAGAAAATCAAAGCAATAATATAAATGGGGGGGGCGGGAATAAGTGAGCTGCTATGTAACTTACATGGTAAAGACAGCTTGTCTAAAGTAGCTGTGAGAACTACTAGTATTTGTGTCCTTATAAATCTTATCTCCATTTTTTAAATGATGATACCGAGTCTTAGGGTAACTTCCCAAAGATGCGCAGTTGGCTTTGATGATGTGCTTGAACCTAGTGGGTGGACCAGAATTCTTTTCCTTGTTCTGCCAGTTCACTCTGTGACTTCAGAGGATATCATGAAATAGGTTTCTCCTTTAGATTCGTAACTTAAAAATAAAGACAGTCAGGAGTTTGGGGTGATAATAAAATCATTTCTGTTGTACATGTGGGCTCGGAAAACGGCACTAGCAAATACAAGATCCTGTAATTTATTTTATTTTTTATCCTTCCTGTGCAGACACTCCTGTCCTAAAGCCAGTGTCTCTCTTGAGAAAATGTGATGTGAAGGACGCTCCACTTGAGCCAGACACATCCACTCCCATGAAGAAGAAGAAGGGATGGCCCAAGGGCAAGAGCCGCAAACCGGTCCACTGGAAGAAGAGAGCTGGTCGCAAGCCGGGCTTTAAGCTGAGCCGGGAGATGGTGCCCCTGTCTGCTCAAGAGTGCGTCATTGAGCCCATCGTCCCCCTTCCGAAAGCGGGACGTAAATCCAAAATGGAAGAGAGCGAAGAAACTGTTGAACCAAAAGAAGACTTGCCTTTAACGGAGGAAAGGAAGGAAGAGGAGGAGCTGCCCCTGGAAGCGGAGGAGGTCGAGGAGGGGGAGGAGGAGGACACCACCAGCAGTGACGTCAGGGCGGCCTCTCCCGCCGACGCCAGCAGCCCCGAGGCCGAAGCCAAGGAGCCCGAGGCCGGCGAGGAGGAGGAGAAGCCCCGCGTCCCCGCAGAGCAGCGGCCGTCGGAGGAGGCGCCACAGGAGCTGGCCATGCGGGAGCCCGAGGAGGAGGAGGAGGACACGGCTGCGGAGACCAACCAGAGCGAAGACCACGACGCGGACGATGAGGACGACGGCCACCTGGAGCCCGCCAAGAAGGAGGAGGAGCCGGGGGAGCCGCCGGCGCGGGAGGGCGTCAAGGAGGAGCCAGGCGGCCGGGAGGCTTTTTTAGATCCTAACGTGCAGGGCAGCGGCGAGAACCCGAAAGACAAGGAGGAGACGGAGCCGGATTCCGAGGAGGAGCAGACTTCGCACGACGCCTCCGTGGTGTCGGAGCACATGCCGGGCTCGGAGGACGACCGCGAGGAGGACTCGCGCTCGAAGGAGGAGCTGCTGGAGCTGAAGGAGGAGGAGGAGATCCCGCACAGCGAGCTGGACCTGGAGACGGTGCAGGCCGTGCAGTCCCTGACGCAGGAGGAGCGCGGCGAGCACGAGGGCGCCTACCAGGACTGCGAGGAGACTCTGGCCGCCTGCCAGACGCTGCAGAGCTACACGCAGGCCGACGAGGACCCCCCGCTGGCCCTGGTGGAGGACTGCCACGCCTCGGAGCACAACAGCCCGCTGTCCTCCGTCCAGTCCCACCCCAGCCAGTCAGTGCGCTCTGTCAGCAGCCCCAGTGTGCCCGCCCTCGAAGGGGGCTACACCCAGATCAGCCCGGAGCAAGGATCCCTGTCCGCCCCGTCTATGCAGAACATGGAGACCAGCCCCATGATGGACGTGCCTTCCGTATCCGACCACTCCCAGCAGGTGGTGGACAGCGGCTTCAGCGACCTGGGCAGCATCGAGAGCACCACAGAGAACTACGAGAACCCGAGCAGCTACGACTCCACCATGGGCGGCAGCATCTGTGGGAACAGCTCATCCCAGAGCAGCTGCTCCTACGGCCTGTCGTCCTCCAGCAGCCTCACCCAGAACAGCTGTGTGGTCACCCAGCAGATGGCTGGCATGGGCGGCGGCTGCAGCCTGATGCCGCAGAGCAGCGTCCCGCCCGCCGCCAACTGCGGCATCAAGTCCCCGCAGAGCTGTGCGGTCGAGAGGCCTCCCAGCACACAGCAGCCGCCGCCACCCCAGCCGTCGCAGCAGCCTCCACCGCCACAGCCTCAGCCGCCGGCCCCGCCCCCGCCGCCGGCCCAGCCGCCACCCCCGCCCCCGCCCCCGCCCCAGCAGCCACAGCCCCCANAACAACAGTTTCACTCCGGCGCCCATGATCATGGAGATCCCCGAGTCCGGCAGCGCGGGGAACATCAGCATCTACGAGCGGATCCCCGGGGACTTCGGGGCCGGCAGCTACTCCCAGCCGTCGGCCACCTTCAGCCTAGCCAAGTTGCAGCAGCTGACCAACACCATTATGGACCCCCATGCCATGCCTTATAGCCATTCTCCTGCTGTGACTTCCTATGCAACCAGTGTTTCCCTGTCCAACACGGGACTGGCTCAGCTGGCTCCATCGCATCCCTTAGCGGGGACCCCTCAAGCACAAGCCACCATGACGCCGCCCCCGAACTTGGCCTCCACCACCATGAACCTCACGTCCCCTCTGCTGCAGTGCAACATGTCTGCCACCAACATTGGCATTCCCCACACTCAGAGGCTGCAAGGGCAGATGCCTGTCAAGGGGCACATCTCCATCCGCTCCAAGTCGGCGCCCCTGCCCTCCGCGGCGGCTCACCAGCAGCAGCTGTACGGCCGCAGCCCGCCCGCGGTCGCCATGCAGGCCGGCCCGCGTGCCTTGGCCGTGCAGCGTGGCATGAACATGGGGGTGAACTTGATGCCCACCCCTGCCTATAATGTCAATTCCATGAATATGAACACCCTGAACGCCATGAACAGCTATCGAATGACCCAGCCCATGATGAATAGCAGTTACCATAGTAACCCGGCCTACATGAACCAGACAGCACAGTATCCTATGCAGATGCAGATGGGGGTGATGGGGGGCCAGGCCTACCCCCAGCAGCCTATGCAGCCGAGCCCGCACGGAAACGTGATGTACACGGGCCCCTCCCATCACAGCTACATGAACGCGGCGGGCGTGCCCAAGCAGCCGCTCAACGGACCTTACATGAGAAGATGAGCAAGGCGGACTTGCAGTTCAGAACCTAAATATATATAAATAAAGGAACCTTTTATACTGACAAACCAGAGAAAAATGGACCTTTTTTCCAGTTAAAATATTGCTGTAGATTTAGAGGAATTTTTCTTTGGTTTATTTTATTTTTTAGAAAACCTGGTCTTCTCTTTTTTGGGGGGTTCATTTTGTTCTGGGTTTTGGTTTTCTTCACAATCTTGAACATTTTACAATAGAACTCATCTAAAAACGGATTTGGGGATAGGGGAAACATGCACAGAAATCTTTTCATAATTAAAAAGAGCCTTACTTTCTTTACACGCCACATGGACAGAATTTGTGTAAAAGTGAATTATCTTTATTTTATTTTAAAATGTATGTTTCCCCTCAAGTGTTTGCAGCTCCCAGTGTCGTCATTTTTAAATGTTACATATACATCTCGAGGGTTAGCCAGACCCTTTTCCTCCACACCCAGCCTTTCATTCCCTACTTCATTCCAGCAGGAGGCACTTACGGGAGACTCGGATGGGGACATGGAGAACAACCCAAGCTCCTTAAACTTATTATTATTGTTAATATTATTATTATTATTATTAATAAAGCGAGGCAGGAAAATGCGTCTCCTCCTAAAATCCCCTCCACTCCCTACACACACACACACACACACGCGCACACACACACCTCTTGAAACCTTTCCCCAGGAATGTTTCTTTATAGATGGACTTCATTGAAATGTTTTTCTTAGATCAAGTGTAATATAATTTTTTAAAAACTACTCCCACTCAGCACTCAGAGACACAAAAATACTGTAAGTCTCAGTTAACAGCAGAATCTCAGAGGAAAGCTGTTTGCAATCCTGATCAGCCTTGGAGGAACAGATGGTCAGTTAACAATCAAAAGAGGAACCTAGCCTCTTGTTTTTTTTTTACCACCTGGTGAATCAGCCATACGCACATAATTCCACGCAGCCTCTTGATTTTAGTACATACCTTGAGACTCTTAAGGGTCTCGATTCTCGAGCCTTCCTGACTCTGATTAAAGTGAACAGCAGTTCCCGGTGATTTGGCGATGAGCCTCTGACATCCTCATCTAAAGGGTTGGCAGATGACTACACGTCAGCGACTTGAGAAATACCTGACTAGCCTTTGACACTGTTTACTCCGTGTTGGAAGAGATGACGCAGATAGCGTGTTGTGAGGGAGACCGTGGCGTGAGTCTTACAGCTACTTCAGTGATAACATACCTCTAGTTTTCCTTCGTCTTTTGAGATCCTGAGTCCCTTCCCCTGTGAATCGGGATGCGCGGCCCTTCCCCGGGGAGAGGCTGAGGAGAAGAGGGATCGACCAACCACCAGCATAGTCGGGCAGATCTGGACAGCAGGGTGTTGGCAGGCTCCTCTGTTACTTCCAGCTCCATTCTCTTTCCTCTTGTGCAGCCAGTTTGCCCATTCTCTTCTTGTCACTTGCTCCAGGGATAGGTTAAAGAAAAACATATATATATATATATATAAGTATATATATATGTGTATATATATACGTGTATATGTTCCATCATTGGACGATGGACACTATTATACCACTTGGTATGTGCAGTCAGATACCAAAAGGAGGAAGTACTGCTTAAAGAGATGCCTGTAAGCATTAAACTCTCTCCTTTATTTGTACATTTTATAGATAAATTTTTGAAGTAACAAATTAGGCATTAAATTTTTTCAAATGCACAGGTTTGTTGGGTTTTTTTATATATATATACACACACTTTAATTGACTTTCTCAATTAAACGTGTTAGGTAGAACAAGGCAGAATCCCGCCTCCTAACCGCTGTCTGAGCATTCTGAGCATGCGCAAGGCTGAGTAGGACCAGTCTCTGTATATACCTTTCCAGCCCCCAGTCCTGTGTGTAGAACGTGCCCTGTGCTGCCCTCTGCCGACTCTTCAGCGCTGTCATTGCTTCCTGATTGGGGTGGGGACCGGGTGGGTGGGGAGGGAGGTGTCTTGGGAGGAGGGTGGGTCAGGGCAGAAGGAGAAGCTGTTGAAACGAGGGCCGTGAATTCAGTTTCTGTTGGTTTGCGGTTGTGTTTGGTTTTGTTTCTTTAAAAAAAAAACAAAAAACAATTTTCAATCGGGCAGCTCCCTTTTTCCACAAGCCTTTTTGTGACTTTAGAACTATTGTAGAGAAAATGTTCTTTTCTATATTATAAAAGAAATTATCCAACACAGTAATATTGGTACCTGTCATTTTTTCACTTCTGTTTAAAAAAAAATGTATTTTTAGCAAGATAACTTGGGTAATCTTCTAAAAAAAAGAAATTTAAAAAACTCACTGTTAGTGACTTTGATGCCTTTTAAAATAAGAGCTTTTTCATTTCATTCCATCTTTAAAATTTTTTATCTTTGTTGTAGAATATTAAAAACTATTTTAAGAAAGATAAAAATTCTCTTTAAAGAGATCTCTAGAGTGTGTGAATAGAGCTCCAGATGCCTCTAAAAGCCGCATGTACAAATGAAGCTAAGTCTATTCCTGTCTGTTTATATTTGCTTTTCCTGTTTTGTAACCTCTTTGTACTTTGTTCATGGTGACTTGTAAGCTACGGGGAAGGGGTGCCTAGATGCCTTCGTACTTCTCCATGTCACGCGCTCCTGGGCCAGCCGGTCTCCTTCCTCTCCTGTATGTAATATCACTTTTTTTTCCCCCTTTCTAGCAAGTACTTTCAAAAGAACTCTGTACATTTTAACATTAAAAAAAAGAAATAAATTATGTTGAGCCATTTTGGATGTCTGTCTTGCAAGTGGAATTTTTCTCCCAAGTGCTTCAAATTCTCTGATTCTTTTTCTACACACAAACTCAGGAATATCTCCTCTTCAGCTGGCAAGTATAAGTGTATGACCTTTGCTTTGAAATTTCAGTTTTGATTCAAATAATGTTTCATTTCCAAGAATATAGATAGATTTCCCTTTTCCAGAGAAAATGATATTAAAACCTCACTTTGGTGGTTTTTTGGGGCGGGGAGGGGGACCCATTTGAAAAACTTTTAAAGGGGTTGTAATTCAGCCAACCAAAAAAAAAAAAGACAGTAACAAGTAGCTCCCAGACATGGAACAAAGCAGTGTTTTTTCTCAGTTGACCTGATTGTGTAATCTAGGAAGGTTTGCCAGAAATCCGGGTCGTAAACATCGGTCATTTTTTTTGATGTTTTCTGCGTTACTGTTCTTGCCTCTCATCTAAGCATTTTGGGTATAAGGCAGATTCCAGAATCAGATTTGGCTTTGGGAAACTGACAGCTGTTTGGGGTAGGGAGGCGAGGCAGATGCAGGTTTTCATGCTCTCCTAACTTGATCTGATGCCCTTTGCTGCTGAGTTAGGAGTTTAGGAAGTGGACGTGAATCATGTTCATAGCAGACATTTGTTCTAAACTTTGTGCCATTGGAGTTTTAGGCCACGTCATCTCCAGAAAAATAAATGCTTTCCCCCCCTTATTTGCTTGCTTCAGTAGTCATAACTTGGACCCAAGGTCGTCACTGCACTACGCAGTTACTAGTGAATTGTCTTAAAAACACACTGCCTTTAAAGCTACTGCAAATTCCCTGCTTTAAGTGATTTCAACATGCAACAATTCTGATTTTTCTACCAAGAAGATAATGTGACCAAATAGGCTTCTTTTAAGTGTGAGCAACCCCTACTACGTATTAAGTGTAAAATTGGAGTAATTCCATGTGTAGCCAACTCCCAAGCGATCAGGTGAGGAGGGCCTCTCTTTTCTTCCCCATCTGGCCTTTTCACTCTCAGCAGGTGGGTGAGGGAGGAAAGGACCACACCCCTGCCGTCTGTGTGTGGCTGAGCGCCTTGTTCCGGTAGGATAGAATCTGCTGCTGCGCCTTCCCTTCCTAGGCTTCCAGGAGCCCTGTTCCCATGCAGTCTCTCTCAGCATCCCAGGTGGACCGACCCCTCTGTACTGTGGGGACAGCCCTGTGCACTCACTGAACGTCAGGGATCGGCGTGACAACTCCAGTTCTTCAGGTGAGAATTACTGTTTTAGGGTCTCCCTGGGACACCCTGTGCTGGGTGTGGTGTTTTTTGTACTTCCTCTTGCTTTTTCATAAAGATGACAATGGGAAAGCATAGTGAAAAGAGGAAAAACTGATTGTTGTTGGCCCTGTCGTTCACCCGGCAGAGTAAACAGAGTTAAAGTGGTGATGGTGGGGAGGAGCGCCATACTCTTCATGTAACTTCCATCTAAACCTTGAAGCGACACGTTCTGTATGTGAACCCAAGACCCTGAAGAGTGACATTTATATTGTCAAATGTCTGTAATTATTGAACATGATCATCCAACTAAAAGTCAAAAATCCCCCGAACAAAACCCAGCTCGTCTATTAATAAATTTCTGTTAAGGGGCAGGTTGAGTTTGTGAGTTATTGTGGTTACCTAACTCAGCCCAGATCCATGGATTTGCTTTGCAGAGTGACAGCTACAAATTGGGCTTAACTGTGATTCCTTGCTACATCAATAAGGAGCCTAAAGATTGGTATACAGATTACATAGAAACCTCAGAAAGGTGGCAGGGGTAATTTTTGCCTGAAATAAAGGAAGCCATGGAGTGTGGTGGGCTCTGGCTTTCTGAACTCTTTTCAAACAGGAGAAAGACATAGGGAATTGTTCTCCTGCAACTGCTGTGAATAATAAACTTTTTGAGAATGAGAGATACATTTAACTCTATACTAACAGACATTTCTTAAAGCCTCATTTAATCGACATTAAAAAAAAACAACGTTCTCTAGGGTGACGTGTTCGTTTTTAACCATTTTTAGTCTGTGCACACACAAAGAGCAAGCAAAGGCAAGCAGGTGAACTGAGATAAATGCATTGGCTGTGCCTACATCAGAGAACTACTGTTGGGACTCCCCGGGGTTTCTATCAATATGCGTCAGAAAACTTACATCCGGTTAATGCCTCGAGACCAGCCATTCAGATCACCTTTCAAGTTATTTACATTGGCCTTAAAGAGATTTTTGAGCCTCAGAATCTTCTATTTTTGAAAATGTCATTTAAAGCCCTTCAGCTGTTATCCGAAGTTCAAAGTTTCTTGTGAACAAGGTAAAGAAAAACATTTGTACACAAAACCTCTTTGCTAGGACCAAGGCTCTGCCTCATGTACAGGCAGGCTCTAATTGTTTAATTGATGTGTTCCATTTAATAACATTCAGTTCAGTGGCTCAGTCGTGTCCAACTCTTTGTGACCCTATGAATCGCAGCACGCCAGGCCTCCCTGTCCATCATCCATCACCAACTCCCGGAGTTCACTCAGACTCACGTCCATCAAGTCCGTGATGCCATCCAGCCATCTCATCCTCTGTCATCCCCTTCTCCTCCTGCCCCCAATCCCTCCCAGCATCAGGGTCTTTTCCAATGAGTCAACTCTTCGCATGAGGTGGCCAAAGGACTGGAGCTTCAGCTTTAGCATCATTCCTTCCAAAGAAATCCCAGAGCTCATCTCCTTCAGAATGGACTGGTTGGATCTCCTTGCAGTCCAAGGGACCCTCAAGAGTCTTCTCCAACACCACAGTTCAAAAGCATCAATTCTTTGGTGCTCAGCCTTCTTCACAGTCCAACTCTCACATCCATTACATGACCACAAGAAAAATAGCCTTGACTAGATGGACCTTAATTGGCAAAGTAGTGTCTCTGCTTTTGAATATGTTATCTAGGTTGGTCATAACTTTTCTTCCAAGGAGTAAGCGTCTTTTAATTTCATGGCTGCAGTCACCATCTGCAGTGATTTTGGAGCCCAAAAAAGTAAAGTCTGACACTGTTTCCACTGTTTCCCCATCTATTTGCCATGAAGTGATGGGACCAGATGCCATGATCTTTGTTTTCTGAATGTTGAGCTTTAAGCCAACTTTTTCACTCTCCTCTTTCACTTTCATCAAGAGGCTTTTTAGTTCCTCTTCACTTTCTGCCATAAGGGTGGTGTCATCTGCATATCTGAGGTTATTGATATTTCTCCCGGCAATCTTGATTCCAGCTTGTGCTTCTTCCAGCCCAGCGTTTCTCATGATGTACTCTGCATATAAGTCACACAATCAGGGTGACAATATACAGCCTTGACATACTCTTTTTCCTATTTGGAACCAGTCTGTTGTTCCATGTCCAGTTCTAACTGTTGCCTCCTGACCTACATAATAACATTGGTTGATTTCATTTTCTTTTTAAAAGAAAGTAGAAAAAAGCAGCTGTAGTCAATTATGTCAAAAGGACTGAATTTGATAGTTTTCCAGAAAAAGTGAGAGCAGTTGTATGTTGACTAGGAAACAGTGACAAAGGCTTTGCTAGAGGCAAGGACCTCTTGCAAAAATGGAATAATTACACACACACACACACAAGATTGTCCAGCTCCTATTTAAGGGGAAAAAAAAAAAAACAAAACTAGAATTGACTAGAACCCCTAACTTGGCATCCCCCAAAGTTTGTTTTCCTAATATGTGTATTGTATTGATGTATAGTTCACTTACAATGTTTCAGGTGCATACAAGGTGATCCAGTTATTCACATATATTATTTTTTAAATTATTTTCCATTATAGGTTTTTTTTTTTTTTTACAAGATATTGACTACAGTAAACCTTTGTTGCTTGTTGCATATCTGTTTTGTCCTTGATGGAAAGAAAGTCTTGAATCTGAAACTGAATAATATGAAACACTGGAAGAGCGACCGTGGAAGGCCGAGAGACAAATTCTATTAGAATCACAAAGGAGAACAAAGCCAAAGAGGTCGCAGCCAGGCACTACAGCCTATCTTAGCTATTTCTTTGAAGCGCCAAGGTATTTTATTCTCTTTTAGTGTGATTGTGAATGGGCTCATTTCCTTGGTTTAACTTTCTGAGAGTTTCTTGTTAGTGTACAGAAATGGAACAGATTTCTATACATTTTGTATCCTGCAGCCTTACTGAATTCATTGATGAACTCTCGTATTAGTCGTTTTCTGGTGGCGTCTTTAGGGTTTTCATGTCATTCGCAAACAGTGACAGTTTTGCTTCTTTTCCAGTTTATATTCCTTTTATTTCTTTTTCTTGTCTGCTTCCTGCAGCTGGGACGTCTAACACCCTGTAGAGTAAAAGTGGTGAGTAGGCACCCTTGTCTTGTTCCTGATCTGAGAGGGAATCCTTTCAGCTTTTCTCCGTTGAGAATGATGTTAGCTGTAGGCTTGTTATGTATAGCCTTTATGCTGAAGTATGTCCCCTCTACGCCCACTTTCTCGAGAGTTTTAATCATAAATGGATATTAAATTTTACCAAAGGCTTTTACTGCAGTTATTGAGATGATTGTATAGTGTTTATTCTTCAATTTGTCAATGTGGTGTATCACATTGATGGACTTGCAGATATGGAAAAGTCCTTGCATCCCTGGGATAAATCTCGATCATGGTCCGTTTAATACATTGTGGGTTTGGTTTGTTAGTATTTTCGTGAGGCTTTTTGCATCTATATTCATCACTGATATTGGCCTGTAATTTTCTTTTCCTGTCATATCTTTGTCTGGTTTTGGTATCAGCATAAGGCTGGCCTCATAGAATGAGTTTGGAAGTGTTCCTTTCTCTGCAATTTCTTGGAGTAGTTTGAGAAGGACAGGCTTTAACTCTTTGCCAAATGTTTGATAGAGTTCACCTGTGAAGCCATCTGGTCCATCCAGTCTTTGTTGGGAGTTCTAAGACTACTGACTAAATTTCATTACTGGTAATTGGTCTGTTCATATTTTCTGTTTCTTCCTGTTTCAATCTTGGGAAATTGTACCTTTCTAAGAAGTTGTCCAGGAGAAGGTAATGGCACCCCACTCCAGTACTTTTGCCTGGAAAATCCCAGGGATGGAGGAGCCTGGTAGGCTGCAGTCCGTGGGGTCTCGAAGAGTCAGACACTACTGAGCAACTTCACTTTCACTTTTCACGTACATGCATTGGAGAAGGAAATGGCAACCCGCTCCAGTGTTCTTGCCTGGAGAATCTCAGGGACGGGGGAGCCTGGCGGGCTGCCGTCTATGGGGTCGCGCAGAGTCAGACACGACTGAAGCGACAGCAGCTGCAGCAGCAAGAAGTTGTCCATTTCTTCTAGGCGGTCCATTTTATTGGTGTATCACTGCTCGTAGTCTCCTGTGATCCTTTGTATCTCTGTGGTGCTTGTAACTTCTTTTCCATTTCTGACTTTATTGACTTGGATCCTCTTTCTTTTTTTCTTGATAAGTCTGGCTAAAGCTTTATCAGTTTGGTTTATCTGTTCAAACAACAAGCTTTTCGTTTCATTGGTCATTTTCTGTCTCTCTTTGATTTAGTTTCTCGCCTTTATGATTTCTTTCCTTCTAACTTTGAGTTATGTTTGCTCTTCTTCCTCCAGTTGCTTTAGTTGTAGGATCAGGTTGTTTCTTTGAGATTTTTCTTGTTTCCTGAGGTAGGACCGCATTGCTATAAACTTCCCTTTTAAAACTGCTTTTGCTGTGTCCCCCGCAGACTTTGTTGAGTTTTTGTTTTCCTTTGTCTCCAGGCATTTTTCTTTAATTGCCTCTTTGATCTCTGCAGTGATCCGGTTGCCTCTTCGGCAGCATGTCGCTCAGCCCCCGTGATTTGCAGTTTCTCCTTACAGTTGATTTCTAGTCTCACTGGCCTTTTTTTTACTGTCTTAACCATCTTTTGATGAACAGAGTTTTTGCTTTATGGATAGTGCTTTTTCTGCCTGGATTAAGAAATCCTTTCCTACCCTGAGGTTATAATATTATTCTCTATAATTTATCATAGCCTCCTTGTTTGGCCTACATAGCTAATATCTGAATTTGATTTTTGTTCAAAACCAAGGTAGGGGACCAGTTTCATTCTCTTCCCGAATGGATATACAGTTTTAACACCACTCTGTCTTCCGCCACCTCTCTCAATCAAGTATCCGTGTGTGTCTAGATTTCACTCAGTTCAGATCAGTCACTCAGTTGTGTCTGACTCTCTGTGACCCCATGGATGGCAGCACACCAGGCCTCCCGGTCTATCACCAACTCCCAGAGCTTGCTCAGACTCATGTCCATTGAGTCGGTGATGCCATCCAACCATCTCACCCTCTGTCGTCCCCTTCTCCTCCTGCCTTCAATCTTTCCCAGCATCAGGGTCTTTTCCAGTGGGTCGGTTCTTCGCATCAGGTGGCCAAAGGATTGGAGTTTCAGCTTCAGCATCAGTCCTTCCAATGAATATTCAAGACTGATTTCCTTTAGGATGGACTGGTTGGATCTCCTTGCGGTCCAAGGGATTCTCAAGAGTCTTCTCCAACACCACAGTTCAAAGGCATGACTTCGAAAGCACCACAGTTCAAAATATATCAATGTGTGGATCTATGTCTGAACTATTTATCCTGTTCCACTGATCTTCTATATCCATCCTATCTCAATCATTTTAGCTTTAAGCTAAGCCTTGATATTAAGTAAAGCAAGTCCTCTTAACTTGTTTTTCTTCTTCAGGAATGACCAACCCTTCTGGGTCTTTTGTCTGCCCACATATTTTTAGAATTAGCTTATTGGATTCCTTAAAAAGTCCTAATGACATTTTATTATGATTGGATTGACCCTTAAAGTCAGTTTGACAAAAGTTGACATCTTAACAGCACTGACTGTTGCATTCATTTAACATAATGCATTTGTTTGATTTCTTCAATTTTTATAAAAAATTTAATTGATTTTTTGCATAGATGTTCTGTACTTTCTTATTCTTGTATATTTAATATTTTTGAAATATTAACTTAAAAATTTTATTCTATGTTTATTTTTGGTATATAAAAATTTCAGTGATTTTGTATTTTG
>SJYQ01006910.1:139998-165853 GCA_006410935.1 Redunca redunca
GAAAAAACCCTAAAAATCTCCTTAAAATTCTATTATGTGCTGTTTATAAGAGAAATAACAAAAACATAAGGATGCTCCAAAATTTTAAATAAAAAAATAGGTATGTCGGGAAATTACTATATAGTAGGAAAGCTACTGTAGCTGTATTAACATGAGATAAAATAGAATTTAAAGCAAAAAGGATTATTAAAAGAGGACTACTTAATAGTGATAAAGTTTTAATTCCCTGCTAATTTATAAAAATTCTACATTCATATATACACTTATTGTCATGACTCCAAAGGCAAAAATGGCAAAACTATGAAAAGAAATTAAAAAAAAATCTACAGTCACAGTGAGAGACTTCTTTCTAGATTAATAAGCTTTATTAGAGCAGTTTTAGATGCACAGCCAATTAAGCCAAGTATACAGAAAGTTTCTATAAAAACCCTGTGCCTGTACCACAAGTGTGCACACCTTCCCCACTAAGGAACCCTCTCCCGCAGTGGAGCATTTGTTACAATCGATGAGGCTGCATTTCACATCATTATCACCTTCAGTTCATAGTTTACATTAGGGTTCACTCCTGGTGCAGCTTCCATGGATTTTGACAAATATGTATCATGTATCCACCAGCGTGGTGTCATACAGAACAGTTTTGACTGTCTTGAAAACCCTCTGGGTTCCACTTGTTCATCTTTTCCTCTACCTTGCTGCTGCTGCTGCTGCTAAGTCACGTCAGTCGTTCCCTACTCTGTGCAACCCCATAGACGACAGCCCACCAGGCTCCTCTGTCCTTGGGATTCTTCAGGCAAGAACACTGGAGTGGATTGCCATTTCCTTCTCCTTCTGCTACCATAAACCCTGCCAATCACTGTTTTTTTTTGCCTTTTCCAAAATGTCATGCGGTTGGAAGCATACCTACGGAGTCCTTTCCCCTAGGCATGTCCATCCAACGTTCTTCAATGTCTTTTCATGTCTTGAAAATTCTTTTTTTTAACCATTGAATAATATCCTATTGCCTAGACATGCCACAGTTTATATTTGCTTCCGAGTTTTGGCAATTATGAACAAGGCTTCTATAAACATCCATGTGCAAGTTTTTGTGTGGACATAAGTTTTAAACTCATTTGGGTAAATCCCAAGGATCGTGTAGTAGGAGAGTGTTTAGTTTTTTGAGAAGCTGCCAAACTGTCTTTCTAAGTGGGGCTGTACTATTTTGCATTCCCACTGGCGATGAATAAGAGTTTCTGTTGCTTGACATCCTCACCAGCATTTTGGCCATTCTGGTAGTATCTCACTGTCGTATTAATTTACAGTCCCCTAATGACACTTTGGGGCTTCCCTGGTGGCTCAGAGGTTAAAGTGTCTGCCTGCAATGCGGGAGACCTGGGTTCGATCCCTGGGTCAGGAAGTTCCCCTGGAGAAGGAAATGGCAACCCACTCCAGTATTCTTGCCTGGAGAATCCCAAGGACAGAGCAGCCTGGTGGGCTATACAGTTCACGGGAAGTCGGACACGACTTCAGTCACTCACTCACTCACTCAGTGACACTTTGAGGGCTTCCCAGGTGGTGCTAGTGGTAAAGAACCTGGCTGGCAATGCAGGAGACGAAGAGATGTGGTTCGATCCCTGGGTCAGGAGAATCCTCTGAAGGAGAGTGTGACAACACACTCCAGTATTCTTACCTCCAGAATCCCATGGACAGAGGAGTCTGATGTGCTACAGTCCATAGGGTCGCAAATAGCCAGACACGCACGACTGAAGTGACTTAGCATGGCACACAGCAAAATGACACTTTCATATCTTTTCATTTGCTTGCTTGCAATCCGTGGTCGTCTTTGGTGAGGAATCTGTTCAGATCTTTTGCTCATTATTTCATCATGTTGTTATTTTTCTTATTGTTGAGTTTTAAGAGATTTTTTGTATATTTTAGATAACAGTCCTTTATTAGATATATATTTTGCAGATGTTTCCTTCCAGCCTGATTTGTTTTCTTGATGTTGTCTTTTGCAGAACAGAAGTTTTACATTTTAACAAAGCCCAGTTCATTAACTTCTTCTTTCATGATTCACGCCTTTGGGGTCTCTGAAAAATCATAGCTATATGCAAGGTCAGCTAGGTGGTCTCCAAAGTTATCTTTTGAGAGTTTTACCAAGTTTTGTGTCTTACATTTAGATTTATAATCCATTTGAGTAGTTTTGAGTTTTGTGCAGAATGTAAGATCTGTGTCTAGATTCGATCTCTGGTTGGGGAGCTGAGATCCCCCATGCCTTGTGGCCAAAAAACCAAAACATAAAGTAGGAGCAATATTGTAGCAAATTCAATAAAGACTTTAAGTATGGTCCACATCAAAAATATTTAAAGAAGAAAAAATAGGAAAGGACTGAAAAGGACTGAAATCAGAGCAAGTCTTCTGACTACTCTGTGATAATGCTGGAAATTGGTAACAGAAAGATGGCTAGAAAATCTCCATATATGTAGAAATTAAGAAATACACTTTTAGATAATTCATGGTCCAAAGAAGAATAAAAATTAGAAAATATTTTAAGCTGAGTTATTTGCCACCCGTATGAAACAGGGGATCCAAGGGGGGACCATCAAACACTGCTAGCGTCACAGTGAGAGAGACATCCAGGACACACCCATGAAAATCTTCCTGCCAGAAAATCAGCCTGATTCAGAACCAACCTCAGTCTATCCGTGTACAGGAAACACAAGCGGCTATAGAACATGCTAAACACCACCACAGTGAGGCAGTCAACAAAATCCAGAAAGTGAGAAACTTTCTGGGACAAGTGACTCAATTTCCCCAATAGGTAAACTGCAAAGAATAATGAAAGATAGGATGTGGTGGAAGACCAGCAGGGCAGTGGGAATCTCTTAAGAGATTTAAGAGATGAGAATGACGTGCAGTGTGGGGACCTTGTTTGAATCCTGAGTCCAAGAAATTAGCTTAGAAATGCTCATGATACAGGGGAGTCTGAACACTGTGTATTGAATCATATTGGAGGTTTATTATGGTTTTATTGTGTTATTCACATCTTTAAGTATAGTATAATGATTTCATGTTTCTTTTTAAAAAGACTATTCTCAAAAAGAATGATCATTTTCTTTTAGAATTAAATGCTAAAATATGTATATCAATGAGAGGATATGTGTGAATGGGCTTTGCTTCAAAATAACCCAGTGATGTTGTAAATGACATAATATTAGCAGTGGACTGATAAATGTTGAAAGTAGCTAATGAGAACAGGAGAGTTCATTATACTATTTTCTCCACTTTTGAATTCATTAAATTTTTTCCTGAAAAATGGTTTTAAAAATCACAAGATGCAACCAAAGAAATATTTAGAGAAATTTATGGCTTCATTGAAACACCTATATTCAGAAAGAAAGTCGGAAAAATGAACAGCTATTGTGTACCCACCAGGTTAGTAAAAGTGAAAAGGATAGAAAATATAAACTATTAGTGAGACTGAGAAGAAAATGGAACTCTTATAAGCTGCTGGCAGAGTGTAACTTAGTTCACCTCCTTCTGGAAACTTCTTGGGATCACCCAGTACAGTTGAAGTTTCACATGTCCTGTCACTCATCAAGCAATTCAAAAGCTAAGAGAGCGCACTGGTCAGAGCAAACACCCTCTTCCAACTACACAAGAGAAGACTCTACACATGGACATCACCAGATGGTCAACACCGAAATCAGATTGGTTATATTCTTTGCAGCCAAAGATGGGGAAGGTCTATACAGTCAGCAAAAACAAGACCGGGAGCTGACTGAGGCTCAGATCATGAACCCCTTATTGCCAAATTCAGACTTAAATTGAAGAAAGTAGGGAAAACCACTAGACCATTCAGGTATGACCTTACAATTCAATCAAATCAAATTCCTTATGATTATACAGTAGAAGTGACAAATAGATTCAAGGGATTAGATCTGTTAGGCAGAGTGCCTGAAGAACTATGGATGGAGGTTTGTGACACTGTAACAAGAGGCAGTGATCAAGACCATCCCCAAGAAAAAGAAATGCAAAAAGGCAAAATGGTTGTCTGAGGAGGACTTATAAATAGCTGAGAAAAGAAAAGAAGCTAAAGACAAAGGAAAAAAGGAAAGATATAAGCATCTGAATGCAGACTTTCAAAGAATAGCAAGGAGAGATAGGAAGACCTTCCTCAGTGATCAATGCAAAGAAATAGAGGAAAACAATAGAATGGGAAAGACTAGAGCTCTCTTCAAGAAAATTAGAGATACCAAGGGAATATTTCATGCAAAGATGGGCACAATAAAGGACAGAAATGGTATGGACCTAACAGAAGGATAAGATATTAAGAAGAAGTGGCAAGAATACACAGAAGAATGATACAAAAAAGATCTTTATGACCCAGATAATCACGATGGTGTGATCACTCACCTAGAGCCAGACATTCTGAAATGTGAAGTCAAGTGGGCCTTAGAAAGCATCACTATGAACAAAGCTAGTGGAGGTGATGGAATTCCAGTAGAGCTGTTTCAAATCCTGAAAGACAATGCTGTGAAAGTGCTGCACTCAATATGCCAACAAATTTGGAAAATTCAGCAGTGGCCATAAGGATGGAGAAAGTCAGTTTTCATTCCAATCCTGAAGAAAGGCAATGCCAAAGAAAGTTCAGACTACCACACAATTGCACTCATCTCACACGCTAGCAAATTAATGCTCAAAATTCCCCAAGCCAGGCTTAAACAGTACATGAATCATGAACTTCCAGATGTTCAAACTGGATTTAGAAAACTCAGAGGAACCAGAGATCAAATTGCCAACATCCACTGGATCATTGAAAAAGCAAGAGAATTCCAGAAAAACATTTCTGCTTTATTGACTACACCAAAGCCTTTGACTGTGTGGATCACAACAAACTGTGGAAAATTCTGAAAGAGATGGGAATACCAGGCCACCTGACCTGCCTCCTGAGAAATCCGTACACAGGTCAAGAAGCAATAGTTAAAACTGGACATGGAACAACAGAATGGTTCCAAGCTGGGAAAGGAGTATGTCAAGGCTGTATATTGTCACCCTGTTTATTTAACTTATGTGCAGAGTACCTCATGAGAAATGCTGGGCTGGATGCAATACAAGCTGGTATTAAGATTGCTGGGAGAAATATCAATAACCTCAGATATGCAGATGATACCACCTTTATGGCAGAAAGCAAATAGGAACTGAAGAGCTTCTTGATGAAAATGAAAGAGGAGAGTGAAAAAGTTGGCTTAAAACTCAACATTCATCAAACTAAGATCATGGCATTCGGTCCTATCACTTCATGGCAAATAGATGGGGAAACAATGGAAAGAGTGAGAGATTTTATTTTCTTGGGCTCCAAAATCACTGCAGATGGTGACTACAGCCATGAAATTAAAAGACGCTTACTTCTTGGAAGAAAAGCTGTTACCAACCTAGCTGCTACCACTAAATCGCTTCAGTCGTGTCCGACTCTGTGCGACCCCATAGATAGCAGCCCAGCAGGCTCTGCCATCCCTGGGATTCTCCACACAAGAACACTGGAGTGGGTTGCCATTTCCTTCTCCATTACCAACCTAGACAGCATATTAAAAAGCAGAGACAGTACTTTACTGATAAAGGTCTGTCTAGTCAAAGCTATGGTTTTTCCAGGAGTCATGTATGGATGTGAGAGTTGGACTATAAAGAAAGCTGAGCGCCGAAGAACTGACGCTTTTGAACTGTGGTGTTGGAGAAGACTCTTGAGAGTCCCTTGGACTGCAAGGAGATCCAACCAGTCCATCCTAAAGGAAGTCAGTCCTGAATATTCATTGGAAAGACTGATGCTGAAGCTGAAACTCCAATATTTTGGCCACCTGATGCCAAGAACTGAGTCATTTGAAAACACCCTGATGCTGAGAAAGATTGAGGGCAGGAGGCGAAGGGGATGACAGAGGATGAGATGGTTGGATGGCATCACTGACTCAATGGACATGAGTTTGATCAAGCTCTGGGAGTTGGTGATGGACAGCGAGGCTTGGCATGCTGCAGTCCATGGGGTCACAAAGAGTCAGACATGACTCAGCGACTGAACTGAACTGATAAAGCTAAAGAAATACATGGAAATGTGTCCCTGGATACAGTTATAAGAGAGTTCATGGCAGTGAACTTTGTAATGGCTGAAGACAACCCTCACGTCATCACCAATAAAGTGGGTCAATAGTGTGCATTGCGTACCTGCCAGGGCTGTGCACCAGTCACAGTGAAGGAACTCCAGTGCACACGATAAAACAGTGCTAGGAACAGTGGTGAGCAAAAGAAACCAAGTGTGAAAGAGCCACGGGACACCAAGGACGTGAGCCATGCAATGAAATGACTGATAAACTGGATTTTATCAAAAGAAAAAGCTTCTCTTCAAAAGACACCATAAAAGAATGAAATTTCGTCCACAGGCTGGGTGGCATACATGTTGGCCATACATATATCAAACGAAGGACTTGTACCCAGAATATATAAAGAATACTTCCAACTCCACAATAAGACAAACAGCTCAATTTTAAAAATGTGTTTATTTGCCTGTGCTGGGCCTTTGTTGCAGAGCATGGGGGCTTTCTCTAGTTGCAGAGCATGGGGGCTGCTCTGAGTTGCAGGGCTGGGCCTCTTATTGCGCTGGTTTCTCTCATCCAAGAGCTCAGGCTCCAGGGCGCTCAGGCTTCACTAGCTGTGTCTCCTGGGTTCTAGGGCACAGTCAATGGTTGTGGTGCACGGGCTTAGTTGCCCTGCAGCATGTGGGATCTTCCCAGACTAGGGATCGGGCAGGAGGACTCATCACCACTGAGCCACCAGGGAGGCCCCAATTAAAAAAAAAAAAAAGGCACATGACTTAGACACTTCACCAAAAAATGTATGTGAATCCCCAATACGTAGGTGAAAAGATGTTCACACCATTAGTCATGGAGGAAATGGAAATGAAGACCACGAAGAGACCTCACTCCATGACCAGGTCTACCTTATAATCCTGGATGTGGAGCACTTTGAACTTTCATATGGTACAGGCGAGAATGCGTGTAATGCCACCACTTGGAAGAAGTTTGACTGTTTCTTATAAAGTCAGTTGTAAACTGAGCACACACTTCACCTCACGTCCACTCCCTGGTTTTCACCCAAGAGCAATGGAAGTGGACATCTCTTGCAAAGACTGATCTGAAAAATACAGCAGCTTGGTTCACAAAAGCCCAACCCTGGAAAGAACCCAGGGTCCAACAGCTGCTGAATGGATGAACCAATGTAATTTATCCATCCAATGGAACGATGAACTCTGCAATAAAGGAAAAACTACAGGTGTGTAACAACAGAGATGGATGTGAAAAACACTAAGCTGAGTGCACAAGAAGCTAGACTCGAAAGAGGCCTTTCTGTGTCATTCCCTTTAAATGAAATTCTAGAAAAGGCAAGACTGATCTCTAGTGACAGGACATGGATCAGTGATCGCCTAGGGGTGGGCTGAGGAATTAACAGCAAAAAGGGACAAGGGCCTTCTTGAGGTGATGGACATGTCCTGGTCCTGTATCTAGTCAAGCTAATCAAATTGCACATGTAAAATGGGTCAAATCGTTGTATATAAATTATACCTCATTACACTTGATTTAAAAACCAAGCGAGAGATGTACAAGCACGTTCACAGCTGCATTATTTGCAATAGCCCCAAAATGTAAGCAGCCCAGGTGTCCACTGATGGGTGAACAGACAAGCGAAACGTGGTCTATGCATAGAATGGAACAATGCTGAGTCTTTTTTTT
The DNA here is from genome assembly GCA_006410935.1 of Redunca redunca. Lineage (NCBI taxonomy): Eukaryota > Metazoa > Chordata > Mammalia > Artiodactyla > Bovidae > Redunca > Redunca redunca. The sequence goes on from SJYQ01006910.1 coordinate 147,753, forward strand.
TGGTCTGCATCATGTGGCTTGTGGGATCTCAGTTCCCAGACCAGGGATTGACCCCGGGTCATGACTGAGAATCCTAACCACTAGGCCCCCAGGGACCTCCCTATTCAGTCTTAAAAAGGAGGGAAGTTCTGACATAGGCGACAATGGGGATAACATCAGAAGACGTTGCGTGCGTGCATTCTAACTTGCTTCAGTTACATCTGACTGTTTGCTACCCTTGAGGCTATAGCCCGCCAGGCTCCTCTGTCCATGGGATTCCCCAGGCAAGAATACTGGAGTGGGTTGCCATACCCTCCTCCAGGGGATCTTCCCGACTCAGGGATCAAACCCACGTCTCTGGCACCTCCTGCATTGGCAGGCGGGTTCGTTACCACTACTGTCACCTGGGAAGCCCTTGAAGACATTACGTTCAGTGAAATAAGCCAGACACAAAAGGACAAGAGCTCTACGACACCACTTAGAGGATGCACCTGGAGGAGTCAGGTTCACAGAGAGAAAGCAGAAGGGTCATTACTAGAGTCTTAGCAGGAGACAGGGCTGGGGAGTGTTTGACGGGTTCAGAGTTTCAGTTGGGAAAATGAAAAAGTTTTGGAGGTGAATTGGTGGTGGTTTTACAGCAATGTGGATAAACTTAATGCCATTTAAAAATGCTTAAAATGCTGAAATTTAGCTTATATATATGTTACGACAATTTTTAAAAGAGAAGGGAAAGACCACACGGGCGGCACTGGGGATCAGATTTTTCTCCCTGAGTCTTCTGAGACTGCAGGTCAAAGGGTGTCTCAGGGGCCCATTTCCCAGCAAGATGAGGTTTTGGGGGTGTCTGCCACTGGGCACAGCCGGGTCACACAGCTGCTGAGAGAAGGGCTGAAAAGTTGCTGACGGTGCTCACGAGACGGGAACACATGCAGGAGAACGGGAGTTGTCTGAGCGAGGCTTATGTAACCAGCTCAGACATGAGCCCTTTACGAGGGCTGCAAGGAGGTCATGGAGACCTTCCTGGAGACAGCAACCAAAGAAGACCTGGCAAGTGGTGTTTCTGGGTGCAATTAACTAGTAATTAGTAGTAAGTAAAGTAAGACGTGGGCTTCCCTGGTGGCTGAGTGGTAAAGAACCACCCTGCCAGTGCAGGAGATGTGGGTTTGATCCCTGGGTCGTGAAGACCCCCTGGAGAAGGAAATGGCAACCCACTGCAGTATTCTTTCCTGGGATAATCCCATGGACAGAGGAACCTGGCGGGCTACAGTCCATGAGGTCACAAAGTGTCCGACACGACGTAGCAACTGAGCAAACGTGCACGCACGAGCAAGGTAAGACATACACGCGTTAGACAATGAGAACCTCATAGGAGGGTCCGTTTGCATGTTTGTCTGATTCACTTTGCAGTAAGGCAGAAATTAACATTCTAAAGCAACTTCAATAAAATTTACTCCAATAAAAATTAGTTAAAATAAAAAAAGGTATGTTTGCAATGAGCAGCTCCTTCCTCTCCTGTCCCACCTCCTCCACGCCCTCCCCCAAGAGCAGCCTTGTGAAGGACTTCCCTGGGTCTTTCCAGACAACCTTCAGTGTAGAGTATGTGGTTTACTCGCCAGTTTCACTACCCAGACTCAGATCCACCATCAACGCTCTTGTTCCTCTTCTCTGAATTTCTCACTCCCTTTGGCAGGGACTCGGGGATCCAACCACCACACTGGGCCTTGACTCGTTTTTGGTAAACACTGGATGGCTCTCCTTTGCAGGGAAATGTTCATCACAGGCAATGCAGACCCCTTTCCGCTTTTCTCTGGGGCCATGTAGCCTCTCCTGTGGCCTGGTCTGGCGCTTGGGGCCTTAGCCACGTGGTGTCTCTGCACAGGCCCACTTGCTCGGTCAGTCCTGCAGTGAGCCACATGGAGGCTGCATCCTCCAGGCCGCCTAGACACTGCCCTGCCCGCACAGCCTTCCTGGAGCCTCTCCGCGTCAGGTGCCGGCTCCTCCTTGTTCATTTTCTCTCCTCCCTCCTGCCTGGCTCCCTTCCTCCTGAGCTGCGGCCTCAGCCTCTGCTCTCGGCCCTGGGTGGCCGGGCCCCCCAGAGGCTTTTCCTTCTGTGTCATGAGCACAAAGCCCAGTCAGTTCAGTTCAGTTACTCAGTCGTGTCTGACTCTTTGTGACCCCATGGACTGTAGAACCCCAGGCCTCCCTGTCCATCACCAACTCCTGGAGACTGCTCAAAGTCATGTCCATTGAATCGGTGATGCCATCCAACCATCTCATCTTCTGTCGTCCCCTTCTCCTGCCTTCAATCTTTCCCAGCATCAGGGTCTTTCCCAATGAGTCAGTTCTTCACATCAGGTGGCCAAAGGAGTTTCAGCTTCAGCATCAGTCCTTCCAATGAATATTCAGGACTGATTTCATTTATTGACTGGCTGGATTTCCCTGCAGTCCAAGGGACTCTCAAGAGTCTTCTCCAACACCACAGTTCAAAAGCATCAATTCTTCAGCTCTCAGATTTCTTTATAGTCCAACTCTCACATCCATACATGACTACTGGAAAAACCATAGCTTTGACTAGATGGACCTTTATTGGCAAAGTAATATCTCTGCTTTTTAATATGCTGTCATAGATTGGTCATAGCTTGCCTTCCAAGGAGCAAGTGTCTTTTAATTTCAGGGCTGCAGTCACCATTTGCAGTGATTTTTGGAGCCCAAGAAAATAAGGTCTGTCACTGTTTCCATTGTTTCCCCATCTATTTGCCATGAAGTGATGGGACCAGATGCCATGATCTTCATTTTCTGAATGTTGAGCTTTAAGCCAACTTTTTCACTCTCCTCTTTCAGTTCCTCTTCACTTTCTGCCATAAGGGTGGTATCATCTGCATATCTGAGGTTATTGATATTTCTCCCGCCAATCTTGATTTCAGCTTGTGCTTCATCCACCCTGGCATTTCTCATGATATACTATGCATGTCAGTTAAATAAGCAGGGTGACAATATACAGCCTTGACATACTCCTTTCCCAGTTTGGAACCAGTCCATTGTTCCATGTCCTGTTGTAACTGTTGCTTCTTGACTTGTATACAGATTTCTCAGGAGGCAGGTAAGGTGATCTGGTGTTCCTATCTCATGAAGAATTTTCCACAGTTTGTTGTGATCCACATAGTCAAAGGCTTTGGCATAGTCAATAATGCAGAAATAGATGTTTTTCTGAAACTCTCTTGCTTTTTTGATGATCCATCATCATGGATGTTGGCAATTTGACCTCTGGTTCCTCTGCCTTTTCTCAATCCAGCTTGAACTTTTGGAAGTTCACGGTTCACGTACTGCTGAAGCCTGGCTTGGAGAATTTTGAGCATTACTTTGCTAGTGTGTGAGATGAGTGCAATTGTGCAGTAGTTTGAATATTCTTTGGTGTTATCTTTCTTTGAGATTGGAATTAAAACTGAAAAATGTCCTGTGGCCACTGCTGAGTTTTCCAAATTTGCTGGCATATCACAGCATCATCCTTTAGGATTTGAAATAGCTTGACTGCAATTCCATCACCTCCACTAGCTTTGTTCATAGAGATACTTCCTAGGGCCCACTTGACTTTGGACTCCAGTATGTTTGGCTCTAGGTGAGTGATCACACCATCGTGGTTATCTGGGTCATGAAGATCTTTTTTGTATAGTTCTTCTGTGTATTCTTGCTACCTTTTCTTAATATCTTCTGCTTCTGTTAGGTCCATACATTTCTGTCCTTTATTGTCTGTCCCATCTTTGCATGAAATGTTCCCTTGGTATCTCTAATTTTCTTGAAGAGATCTCTAGTCTTTCCCATTCTATTATTTCCCTCTATTTCTTTGCATTGATCACTGAGGAAGGCTTTCTTATCTCTCCTTGCTATTCTTTGGAACTCTGTATTCAGATGCTTATATCTTTCCTTTTCTCCTTTGCTTTTAGCTTCTCTTTTTTTCTCAGCTATTTGTAAGGCCTTCTCAGACAACTATTTTGCCTTTTTGCATTTCTTTTTCTTGAGGATGGTCTTGATCACTGCCTCCTGTACAACATCCTGAACCTTGTCCCTAGTTCTTCAGACACATTATCGGATCCAATCCCTTGCATCTATTCGTCACTTCCACTGTATAACTGTAAGGGATTTGATTTAGGTCATGCCTGAATGGTCTAGTGGTTTTCCCCACTTTCTTCAATTTAAGTCTGAATTTGGCAATAAGGAATTCATGATTTGAGCCATAGTCAGCTCCTGGTCTTGTTTTTGCTGACTGAATAGAGCTTCTCCATCTTTGGCTACAAAGAATATAATCAATCTGATTTCAACATTGACCATCTGGTGATATCCATGTGTAAAGTCTTCTTTTGTGTTGTTGGGAGAGGGTGTTTGCTATGACCAGTGTGTTCTCTTGGCAAAACTCTATTAGCCTTTGCCCTGCTTCATTCTATACTCCAAAGGCCAAACTTGCCTGTTACTCCAGGTATTTCTTGACTTCCTACTTTTGCATTCCAGCCCCCTATGATGAAAAGGACACCTTTTTCTGGTGTTAGTTCTAGAAGGTCTTGTAGGTCTTCATAGAACCATTCAACTTCAGCTTCTTCAGCATTAGTGGTCTGGACACAGACTTGGATAACTGTGATACTGAATGGTTTGGCTTGGAAATGAACAGAGATCATTCTGTCATTTTTGAGATTGCATCCAAGTACTGCATTTCGGACTCTCTTGCTGACCATGAAGGCTATTCCATTTCTTCTAAGGGATTCTTGCCCACAGTAGTAGATAAAATGGTCATCTGAGTTAAATTCACCCATTCCAGTCCGTTTTAGTTCACTGACTCCTAAAATGTCAATGTTTACTCTTGCTATCTCCTGTTTGACCACTTCCAATTTACCTTGATTCATGGACCTAACGTTCCAGGTTCCTATGCGATATTGTTCTTTACGGCATTGGACTTTACTTCCATCACCATCACATCCACAGCTGGGTGTTGTTTTTGCTTTGGCTCCATCTCTTCATTCTTTCTGGAGTTATTTCTCCACTGATCTCCAGTAGCACGTTAGGCACCAACCAACCTGAGGAGTTCATCTTTCAGTGTCTTATCTTTTTGCCTTTTCATACTGTTCATGGGGTTCTCAAGGCAAGAATGCTGAAGTGGTTTGCCATTCCCTTCTCCAAAGCCCAACCCACATTCAAATCTCCAACGTGCCAGTGTATTTCTGGAGAGGTCTACATTTAAAGTGCGTTTGGTCTTCGTAGGTGACGCAGTAACTTGGACTTCACAGTCTGTGGCCATATCCGGGTGCAGGGTCCTTGCAGAGCAGCTCCTTGTAGAGGCGGGGGACAGGGTCCCAGGCGGTGAGGCGCAGGTGGCCTCCCTGTGGTCACACGGATAGGTGGTCACGTGGAGGCTGTGTGTGATGGAGGTATGGAAAGGGGTCTCGCTCATTCACTCAACAGACATTCCCTGGCAGAGGCCACCACCAAGGGGGAACAGAGAGGCTGCCTGCAGAGGCTCAGCGAGTCATTTATTCAAGCCTCAGTGCACACCCCAGGGGCCACTGCTAAAGGTCACGTGGCCTGGCCTGCTCTGGCCTCTGCTCGGGCTGGTGTGGTGTGGCCCTGAAGTCTGCCCCCTCCTCCCAGCCCCTTCCCTCCCTGCTGCTACCCCTGCCAAGGCTGTCTCAGGCCCTCCCTGCCCTCAGGGCCCCATGGGCATCGGGGAGACTCTTGGCTGCTGGCTCCTGGCACAACCTCGGGATGGAACTCTTGACCCCGTGCTCCCAGCGGGCTGACTGCGCTTACTCACCTCAGGCCACAGAGCCCTCTGGAAGAGCCTTGGTCCCCGAGCCCGGCCCTGCACGTCTCAGGCTGCCTGGCCTCTCCAAGTCACACCCCCTCCCCGGGCCTCAGTTTCCTCTCTGCAGGAGGGTCAGAGAACCTTTGGCTCCGATGGGGATTCCGCCAGCAGCCTGGTTCTTGGCTTTGGACCTCACTGGTGACCTTGACATCCTGAGGAGGGTGGGGGATGCCTGTGAGATCTTCTGAGCCTGATGCTGAGACACACCTTGTCCCTGGGTCACAGGGGACTCGAAGGAAGCTGCAAGGTCCCCTTGGTGCTGGTGGGCAGGGGCGCACATGGACCAGCCTCCCTCCTCAACCCTCCACACTACCCCGGCTCACCATCCCGCAACCTCTGCTCACACACACTCCTGAGTCCAAAGTTGGGAGCCCAGAGCAGCCATGTAGAAATTCTAGGGGGAAAAGACAAAAAGGTCCAAAGAAATGCCAGGAGGGCTGGGCCTAACTCAGCACAGGATGAAGGCCCTGGGTGGTATTAAATGAAGGCAGATGTGAACGTCAACCCACATTCTAAAAGCGCCTGAGGAAAACCACTATTAAGGAAATGCACGCTGAATCCTTTAAAAGAAAATAAGAATTTTTTTTTTTTAAGATCTATTATGCAGCAATCACCCTTTCCTTTTGCCCCCTTCCTTTATTTAATGTTTTTGGCATTTTCAAATTTTTATGTATTGAGTCTTCTTAAAGCCAGGCCCACAATTACAGAAAATTTCACTGGAGGGAGAAAAAAAAAAGGCTACATTTATGCTTCTCAGGGTGTGTTTTTAAATACCAAACAGAAGGGCAGGAGGGAAAAAAATTACACGCCTTCTGGTGCCAAAAGGAGATTAAGAAACGAAAAGGCCTTTTGCAGTTGGATTGAGAAGAAGGCACTTGGGGAGAAACAGTCCACTAGCAGCTGAGTGAAGCCTGGCGCTCACCACGAGCACACGTGGTCGAGATGGCGAGTCCATTTCCAAGCTCGTTACGCGATCTTTAATAAAAGTATTCAGTGAAAGAAATATGAGCACCAGGGTGTTCTGGAGGCCTTTTAAAAATAGCTGTGGCTTTAATTAATTCATTAAACACATGTGAATTATATATGTGAGTGATGCCGTATTAGCGGAGTGGCTGCTGTGTCCTGGGCTCAGTTAGAGGCCCTGGGGATAACGCGCTGACCACCACACACCCAACCCTGCCCTCATGGGGCTGACATTCAAGTGGGAAGTCACAAGAGAAACAAAACACAGAACCGACACTCACAGTGTGACAGGTCGCAACCAGAGCACAGGATCGAAATATCCACAGGAAAGCGGGGAAGGAAGGGAATGGGGCCCAGGGGACGAGGCCTCAGGGAACGTGATCAGGGAGAGTTTTACGGGCTTGAGGTGTGTCCCCCCAGCCCATACTGAAGTCCTAACTTGCCAGCACTTCTGAGTGTGACTGTGTTTGGACACCAGGTCTTTAAAGAGTTGGTTAAGTCAAAGTGAGATCGTGAGTGTGGGCCCTGATCCAAGCTGGCTGGTGTCCTTGTAGGAAGAAAAGACAGGGACACAGATGCCCACGAGGAAGTTCATGGGGGGACACGGGGAGAAGACGACCATCTCCAAGCCCAGGAGGGAAGTCTCGGAGGAAACCCGCCCGGCCAACACCTTGGTCTGGGACTTGTAGCCTCCAGATCCACAAGACAGTCTGTTTCTGTCCCTCAAGCCACTCAGCATGTGGGACTTTGTTATGGGAGCCTTGGCAAACCCACACAAAGACCTCACCGAGAAGGGAACTTTTGAGCAGTGGTCAGAAGAAAGCGAGGGCTGAGCCAGCAGGGGCTGTGAAGTGTGAGGTGGCTAAGCAAGTGCAAGGGCCCTGAGGCAGCAGTGCAGCCCATGGGCCAGAACAGCACAGCGGGAGAGGATGCAGGGGTAGCAGGGGGTCTGGGAGGTGAGGCAGGGGAGGCTCTGGCTTTTACTCTGAGCCAGGAAACCGCTGGAGGGTTTTGAGCAGAGATGTGAGACATGGTCTGACCCACATTTCACCAGAAGCATCCCGACTGTTTGCCACATGACTTGCAAGCATGTGTTGGGGAGACCAGCAAGCATGCAGAGGGACCAGTCAGGAGGCTGGCCAGGGCCTCCGGTGAGAAATGATGTCAGCCTCTGCGAGAGTGGGCTGGGGTGGCGTAATAAAACATGGCTGGATTCTGGTTGTGTTTTGAAGGCGGAGTTGGTAGGATCGGCTGACAAATCTCGTGTGCACAGTGATGGAAAGAGAAGGGTCGAGAGTGCTGCGTCAACCGATCCACGGAGGGAGGCAGCCGCCAGCACCCGGGGCGGCAGCGAGCGGGGGAGCGCCCGGGCTCTGTGTCGGGCCTGTCGGAGCCTCTGGCCTGAGACTGGCTGCTGGAAATCCAGACGGAGACCGCTGGCCATCTGGGGGTAAGCATGGCCTGAAGATCGACACGGGCCTCTTTGGCAGACGGAGGGTCTCAGCTGAGAGTGTGGGTCCAGGGGCAGAGAGGTCTCTGCTGGCAGGGGTCGGAGGATTGGTATGCGGACCAGAGTTGGCTCTGGGGTGGAGAACGAGGTCAGGAGAGGAGCCAGGGGTGGCCAAGGCCAAGAACTGGGGAAAAGGACGCGGAAAAGCTGAAAAGACTTTTAAGTTGGGTGTTGTGTGTGTCAGTCACTCAGTCGTGTCCGACTCTTTGCGACCCCAGGGACTGCAGCCCACCAGGCTCCTCTCTCTGTGGAATTCTCCAGGCAAGAACACTGGAGTGGGTTGCCATTCTCTCCTCTAGGGGATCTCCCGACACAGGGATCGAACCCACGTCTCCTGCATTGCAGGTGGATTCTTTACCACCTGAGCCACCAGGGAAGCCCTAAATTAGGTAGGGGCCCCATTTTGTAATCTGGAGATTTGACAGGACCATCACTGGCCGTGGATGTCTTCCTTCCCCCATCACTGGCCACTCAGCAGAGGCTTGTTGACACAGCCTGGGTGTCCTGTGCGGGCTCTGGGATGGGGGAGACAGGGACCTCTGGTCCAGCTCTGGTAACTGCATGCCCCCCAAATCCTCAAAGCCACCCTTCCTTGGTTCTTTCACTGACTCGTCTCCCTCATCACCCCCCCCGGAAACTGCTGGGTCCCCAGGGTTTGCTCTTTACTCACCTGGGTCTCTCGGAACCTCAGGGGGTCTCTGCATCCCCCACTTGCAGAAGCCCAGGATGTGTGGTGACACAGACAAGCCTCCAGCTCTGGTCCTGGTGATGCCTTTCTCTCCAGGTGGCGCTGGGGCTGCTCACCTACCTGTGCTCATGTTTCCCATAACCTGCAGCTCAGGGGGTTCTAAGGATGCCACGAGGCAGCAGACACGGTGCCCACCACGGTGCCCGGGCGAGTGTGGTGGGGCGAGAGAGAGGGTGGCCCCGAGCAGGCACAGGGCTGGCTTTTACGACAGTGATCCTGACCCCTGTGTGAGTGAGACTGATTGATCAGACAACTCAGGAGTTCAGGAAGTTTGCTGGTGCCCAGCCGGGCAGATGGGGCAATGGGAGGGAAGAGAAGGGCAGGGGGGCAAGAGCGAGTGTGACCACGGGGTTGGGAGGTGTGCAGACACTGTCCTCTGAGGGGCTATAGCGAGTGAGTGTGGCGAGGAGCCTGGGAACCAGGGAGGCAGCCTTGGCCACCGTCGCCCTGGGGGCCCTTTACTTCCCTGGGCAGCAAACGGGAAGGCAGCTGCTGAGCTTCTCAGTAACAGAGGCAAGTGAGTGTCGGGAGTTGAACTATGTCCCCAGAAAACGTTGCAGTCCTGACCTCAGCATCTGTGGACGGGACCCTGGGAGTGTCCCTCAGCCCGGTGTGTGACATAGGACTACCCCACACAGAAAAACGGTCTTTGCTGATGAACAAGTTACTGTGAGGTTGTTAGGGTGGGTTCTAATCCAGTATGACTGGTGTTTTGATAAAGAGGAGAAATTTGGACACCTGGCCCCCAGATCTGTTAGATGAGCAATTTCTGTGGTTAAAGCTGCACCGTCCGCAGCCCCTAGGAGACACCACGGTGAGTGATCAGATGAGGAGGGTCAGGCTGGAGGCTGGACCGGCCAGGGGGGTCACAGCTGGGCAAGGAGCACCCACAGGGAACTGGAGCAGGGCAGGAGTGAGGAGGAGCCCACAGGCAGAGAGGAAAATGCCACGACCCGATGAAAGACCCGAGCAGACGCTGCAGGTAAGAGGAGTATTCTAAAGGCTGATAAACACTTAGCAGTGTGCACAGCTTCTCTTGCCATCAGAAATGCAAATTGAAACCACAGCAGGCAAGCGCTTCTCGCTCACCGGAAGGGCGGAACCATCAGTGACGCCAAGTGGGGGCATGGGTGTGGAGCCACTGGTGGGAACGTCACTGATGGGAACGTCACTGGTGGGAACACAACTCGGTGTGATCACTTCAGAAAAGTGCTTGTGCCAAACAAATGCACACATGCCTGACGATCATGCCATTTCACTACTGGGTCCTCACCCAGCACAGATGCCTGTCAGTGCTTCTGTCCATGGAAAGGACATACGTGATTGCTGCGTCCATAGCAGCTTTATTTACAGCAGCCTCCAGGCAGAAATAGCTCATGTCCATCAGCATGAGGGGGCCTCTCAGGTGGCTCACTGGTAAAGGCTCTGCCTGCCACGCAGGAGACACGTTCAGTCCCTGGGTTGAGAAGATCCCCTGGAGGAGGGCATGGCAACCCACTCCAGTATTCTTGCCTGGAAAATCCCATGGACAGAGAGCCTGGTGGGCTATAGTCTGTGCGGTCGAAAAGAGTCAGACACAGTTGAACAACTGGGGATGAGCACACATCAGTATGAGGGTGGGTAAATTGTTGTACATTCACACCATGGAATACAGTACACAGTAATGGCAAGGAAGCGACTCCTGAGAGATGCAGCAACATGGATGGTCTCAGAGATGTGATGCTGGGTGAACGAAGGCCCGTACGAAAGGGTCTATGTTGTGTAACTCCATCTAGATGAAGTTTAAACCCAGGTCAGGTTATCAAAGGGGATGGAGGTCAGAAGAATGTTGACCTTAGGGGCAGGCACCATTAGGGAGGAGGTCAGACGTAGCCCGCTGCCATGCTGGAAATATTCCCCGCCTTCATCTGGGTGGCAGTACAAAGGACGCGTTGAATTGCTGTGCAAGGGAGGGACAGAGACTAGGGGCCTTGGTTGCAAGCCACGCCTCCCTTGGAGGAGTTCAAACTTGAATAGATCCCTAGGTGATTTGAATGTGAGTTCAAATTTGAGAACAGGTTTTGAAGAAAGACTCTGCTATCTAGTGGGCAGTGGAGCTGGGGGTGGAAAGGAGAGGAAAGGGGGAGCTCCGTGGGACCCCAGGTTCCCGACTTGAGTGAGCAGTGAATGGTGGTGGCGTCATCTGAGAACAGAGACGCCAGGAGGGGAGGGGCTGGGTGTGCCCTCTGACCATGCTGCCTTCGTGGCTTGGTCTGCTGCTTGACTCTCAGGAGAGAGATCAAAGCTCTAGTTAGAGACCCAGTGTCATTGGAAAGTGGGTGCTGGTCACTGCCAAGCTGGGGATCATGGCAGGGAAGTGAAAGTGAAAGTCGCTCAGTCATGTCCGACTCTTTGCGACCCCATGGACCATACAGTCCATAGAATTCTCCAGGCCAGAATGCTGGAGTGGGTATCCTTTCCCTTCTCCAGGGGATCTTCCCCACCCAGGGATTGAACCCAGGTCTCCCGCATTGCAGGTGGATTCTTTACCAGCCGAGCTATCAGGGAAGCCGGGGGATTAACGGCAGGAGGACAGCTAACCTGAAAGGGGCCTGGGCGGAGTTCTTACTCATGAGCCCTGAGAAGATCTGAGTCCGGGAGGCAGGAGGGGAAGCAGGCAAGAGGGGGGCAAGACCTGGGAACTCAGGGAGACACAACTGAGCCAGATGCCCTCAGGAGTTACCTTCAGGATGGAGACGTGGCTATAAGTTCTGCAACGTGAGGACAGCATGTTTGGGGTGAGGAGTGAGTGGTGGGAGGCGGCGACCGCGCTTTCAGGCAGCTTGGTGGTGGAAGGAAGAGCCAGTGGTCCTGTGGGCTCATGGCTAGTGGAGAGGCATTCCGTGGGTGTCCGTGGAGGCAGGGCTGACAGAAGCCGCATTATTTCAGGAGGAGGGAGGGGACGAGGTCCAGAGGACAAACCAAAGGAGGAGTGTGGACCAGGCGGGTGGGCGTAGACAGGTCCACGTGCTGAGAGGTGAGGACGGTCAAGCTGGTGGTTTCTTCTGTGACGTGGAAGACACGGGCATGGGTGGAGAGCGACGGAGGACCCGGGGTGGGGGGCAACACAAGGTGCAGGGGGGCAGGCAGGAGTGGAGCAGACGGGGTCTCCTCGGGCTCTGGGGCCCAGGGCAAGCTGAGTGAGCGCATGAATCTGATTCCAGCATTTTCCAAGAATGCAAATGTAATACCTCCTTCTGTTTTTCTGTTTCCTCCGGGTATCTTGGCTTTAGGGCTCCTTTATCTCTTCAAATCCCACTCTGGAAAAGGCAATGATTAAAATGGTAAGTTCCATCATAAGTAAACCTTGGGCAGGAAATGAGGAATCTGGGAGCTCAGTGATCACCTTTGTGATGAGCTCCTGACATTATTTTGGACGAGGATGGGAGACAAGGGAAAGCCTTCCTCAAATATCGGAAGGGACATCACACAGAAGAAAAGTTTGATGAGTCTCTGTGCTGGCAGTGCAGGGGCCGATGAACGCGCTCAGGGAGAGGCTGTGGGCTCAGATGGAGCAGAGAATGGACCCTCCAGGCTGTCTGGGGAGTGACCTGGCTTGGGAACATGGGACTGAAGAGAGGGATCCTGCGCTCACACTGGTTGGGAAATGGAAAGGCAATTCCTTTGGATTCTAAGAGTCTCTGATTTGGAGCTTTTTCTGGCTCACATTTGACTTGCTCACCCGCGGGGGTGGCACTGGCTGGGGGGTTGGGACCCACAGAGGGGCAGGACAGCCTCTGTTCTTAGAGGGCTCAGAGCTGCCCGAGACTTCCTGGTTCCTTCTTTGCTAAAAAGGGATTAAGAAAAAAAGAAACAAACAAACCAAAAAAAGGGATTAAGAGCTCAGGGACAGAGTTGGATAGGCCTTCCTACCCCTCCTCCATCGAGGATGTCAGCCCCAGAATCGTAGCAAAAACATAGACTCTACAGACTGATTTTTTGTTCCAACCTTAGGTTTCCTAGGTGGCGCTAGTGGTAAAGAACCCAGCTGCCAGCGCAAGAGACATGAGAGAGGCAGGTTCGATCCCTGGGTCGGGAAGATCCCCTGGAGGAGGGCATGGTGACCCACTCCAGTATTCTTGCCTGGAGAATCCCAGGGACAGAGGAGCCCGTGGGCTACAGTCCACAGAGAGTCTGACACGACTGAAGCGACTTGGCACAGCACACGCACTAGGTCCCTTGGCTTACCAGCCAGAGACCTGGAACAAGTTACGCACCCTGTGCCTCAGTTTCCTCACCTGTAAAATGGCAATGGTGACGATGGCAGCTCCCACATGGAGCTGTTCTTGGGGTCAAATATGCTCAGAAGAAGGCCTGGTGCACTCAGGGTATTTTAGCTATTTATATTATTTAGCTCAGGAGGCAGCTTTTATCTCTGGAAGCTTTATTAATTATTAATAATGTTTCTTTTAAGAACAAAAATCGGTCTAGTTGCATAAACTCATAATAACAGAATGGGGTTGGGAATTGGAAATTCTAGGGAAGAAAGCAAATATATAAAAGTGGATGCCCTGCGTTTCCCTTAACAGCAAAATTAAAAAACTCCACTGAAATCTAGAGTTTAACTTGAGTAGTAATTGTCTCTGGGGAGGAGAGAAAAATAGGGGCTTCTAGGGACTATCACCTACGCTGGGGTTTCAACTCTCATCCCACGGCCACTTTCCCGGACATCAGAGTGGGCAGCCCGCGCTGACCGTGGGTGCACACCGGAGCCCGGGGAGCAAGAAGAAAAGGCAAGAAGAGCCCAAGGAGGGTGATGGTCCTACCCTGCCAGCTGGTCAAGAGTGTGGAAGGTGTCCCCAGCAATGCTGTGCAGAGCCCCATGGGTTCTGCTTCTACAGCTTCAGGGGGATAGGCTGGTCCTTTGGTTGCCTGCCTACAGACAGTACCGATGGGCACAACTCAGGTCATTGCTGTTTCTTCCGCACCGTGGGGCCTGCTGAGTCACCTGCCCAACCAGTCATCTGCTGGTTCCCTTTAGGTCAGCCTGGGAGTTAGGGAGCTTGGGTCTGAATTCTGACTCTGAGTATTACATGTATGACCTCAGGGAATTTAGGTCAACACACTTGGTAAAGAATCCGCCTGCAATGCAGGAGATCCAAATTCGATTCCTGGATGGGGAAGATCCCCTGGAGAAGGAAATGGCAACCCACGCCAGTATTCTTGCCTGGAGAATCCCATGGACAGAGGAGCCTGGAGGCCTTAGGGTCACAAAAGAGTCAGAGATCATTGTGCCACTAGACCACCACCAGCTGGCCTGTTTCCTCATGTGAGAAGCAGGGATAAGAAGGCCCTTGTCATAGGAAATACACGGTGCATGATGCGTATCAGTGCTTTGGGCACAATTAATAAATGTGATTCCTTTTACTATCATCTGTTGACATGGGGCAGAGAAGGCAATGGCACCCCACTCCAGTACTCTTGCCTGGAGAATCCCATGGACGGAGGAACCTGGTAGGCTACAGTCCATGGGGTCGCTAAGAGTCAGACACGACTGAACGACTTCCCTTTCACTTTTCACTTTCATGCATTGGAGAAGGAAATGGCAACCCACTCCAGTGTTCTTGCCTGGAGAATCCCAAGGACAGCGGAGCCTGGTGGGCTGCCGTCTATGGGGTCTCACAGAGTCGGACATGACTGACTCGACTTAGCAGCAGCAGCATTGACATGGGGAGTGTCTAGAAGGGCTATCCTCTGAACCCCCTAGATCAGGGGTCCCCAACCTCTGGGATCTAATGCCTGAAGATCTGAGCTGGAGCTGATGTAACCATAATAGAAATAAAGTGCACAATAAACATAATACACTTGAATTATCCCCAAACAACTGCCCCCACCACCACCATACCTGGCCCATGGAAAACTTGTTTTCCACAAAACCAGTCCTTGGAGCCACAAAGGTGGTACACAGATGACCAACACTGTCCTCTGACCAGGATGAAGGAACCCCTCCAGTGGCCAAGGTAGCTGGCGTTGCCCTTTTCTCCCATCTCTTCATCTGCTGACGGGACTCAGCTAGAGTGCCCACATCCAGGTCACCCTGTTGGAGCAAATACCTTCAGACAGCTCAACCGCATCTTCTCCTTCTCAGTTTGCAGCCTTCTCAGTACCCAAGATCCAAGGGAACAACCTTATAAGTGACCCCCAGCTGTGGACCAGATTTTCGTCTTGCCCTCACTGAGGTTTTGGAAACCTAGGGCCATCCAGAGGGTATTTGGGGAAACTGAGGCAGGACTTTTGTACCCACCTCCCACTGTTGATCAGTGTTTTCCCTTTGCGCCTCAGGGGTTTTTGTTTGTTTTGTTTTTGGTCTTTGAAAGGCTCCTGTAAGCATCTAGATATAGAGAAATCAGGATTCCGAAGCTAAAAATGACCTTAGACACCAATTTGTCCGACTCATTGCCTCAAGAAACCAAGCTCAATGCGGCACTTTCTGTTTACTGAACAGTTTCTCCCTGGCCCTCCTGACCACCCTTTAAGGGACAGTGTCTCTGTCTATATATAGATAAGCAAATTGAGTGATTTAGTGCAACGTGATGGTTAAGAATATGCACTATGGAGCCAGACTGCTCGGGTTCAAATTGTGGCTCCGTTGTTGACTAGCTGTGTGACCTTGAGTGAATTGGTATACCCCTCTGTGTCCAGTGCCCCCATCTGAAAAACGACGCTAACATCCAGTGCAGTGGAGGGCTGAGTGAGGGTCAGCTCATATTATTGCCACAGAGATCCGGCGGGTTCTGTTCCAGACCACCATGGTAAAGCGAGTATGGCAAAAAGTGAGTCATCCGAATTGTTTGGTTTCCCAGCACAAATAAAATGATGGGTATACTCCACTGTGGTCTGTTAAGTGTGCAAAAGCATGACATCATTAAAACCGTGCCTACCTTAATTAATGGAGAAGGAAATGGCAACCCACTCCAGTATTCTTGCCTGGAGAATCCCCTGGACGGAGGAGCCTGGTAGGCTACAGTCCACGGGGTCGTAAAGAGCTGGAAATGACTGAGCGACTTCTTCACCTTCACCTTAATTAAAAAACACTTTATGGCTACAAAGTGCTAAGCAGCATCTGATAATGCAGGGTGGCCACAGACTTTCATGCGGTGACCCAAGGATGAAAGAGCAGATGAAACCAAGGAGGGTCTTGGAATGCAGGAACGGAAAATCCAGACCCTTATCCACCTTCCCTTCCATCCCCAGTGTTGTAACTATTAATGAATTCAGGTCCTCCCGACCAGTATAACCTGTCTCCCCTCCTTCCCCATATAGGAACAAGGTATTTGCCTTACTCTTCCCCTAGACCCAATATACCTGCCTCATCCAATCAGCAGATGACCCGCAAGACCCCTATCCCACTCTTTCCACCCAGGGTATAAAAATGAATCAAGGACCCCTGTTCCGCGTCGGCTCTCGCTGACCGTCGGGAAGCTAGCCCGCTGTGCGGGCAGCCACTCTCCCCCCCCCCCCCCCCCTCACAAACCTTCCCNCCCCACTCTCATAAACTTTATCCTTCTTTTCATTCTGCCTCATGTCTGGAAATTCTTTTCCAGCCCACACACAGACCACAACATTTCATTTTGCAAAAAATGTTGTATCTGGGAAGTGCATGAAAGCGAAATGCAATAAAATGCAATAGCCTGTCTTCCTTGAGCCAGTACAGAGTAGACTTGCTGATTTCTTCAATACACATTTATTGAGTCACTATGGTGTGCCTGGCCTGCAAGGTGCTGACAATACAAGGGTGGGCAAAACAGCGTTCCTTCCCTCATGGACCTTAACATCTGGTGGGGAAGATGCGCATCGGTAGAAACAGTCACACGCATGTGCAGTTGTACCACAGCAGGTCCTATTTAGGAGGCACAGTGGGGAAGGTAAGAGTCGGCAGGGCCTCCAGAAGAGCTTCCTTGAAGAAGTGAAGACCATCTTGATGTCTGATGAAGAGCTGGACTTAGGCAGCCTGGGGATGGTGGAGTGGGGTGGCTGGTCAGGCAGAGCAGTCTGAGCAGAGGGCAATGAGGTCCAAGTCCCCACGGAGGGACAGCACTGACCCCTTCAAAGGCTGCGGAGGCTGGAGCCCAGGGTTCTAGGGCCAGTCTGAGGAAAGACCAGTCGGTGGGAGGAAGCGTCTGATCCTTCAGAGCCTCATCAAGATTTTCCCAGAGCAAAAGAAGGATGCTGAGCTGAGACGTGACAACCATTAGATTGGTGTTTTCTGAAGATTCATGTGACTGCAGTGTTTGGGATGGGTTGTGGGTGACCGAGGGGATGCAGGGAAGATGGAAGAAAGACAGGGGTGGGGCACCGGTGTGTGGGCCTGGCATTAGGAGAAGAGGTCTGGGCTGGAGATAAAATATGTGCTTGTTGGCAGGGTAATTACAGCCAGGAGCATAGGGGTACTGCTCTGGGAAGACAGCCTAGAGTCACCTTGTCCCAGTAACAACGAGTCAGCTGGAGTTTTTACATGACTAAAACATGCCTCCTCTGAATTTAGAGGTGCTGAGTATAAAGTACCCACTGAATTTTGAGTTTATTTGAATTTTGGTGTTTACTATAAGCAGCAGTAAGAACTGGACATGGAACAACAGACTGGTTCCAAATAGGAAAAAGAGTACGTCAAGGCTGTGTATTGTCACCCTGTGTATTTAACTTATATGCAGAGTACACCATGAGAAATGCTGGACTGGAAGAAACACAAGCTGGAATCAAGATTGCCGGGAGAAATATCATTAACCTCAGATATGCAGATGACACCACCCTTATGGCAGAAAGTGAAGAGGAACTAAAAAGCCTCTTGATGAAAGAGAAAGTGGAGAGTGAAAAAGTTGGCCTAAAGCTTAACATTCAGAAAATGAAGATCATGGCATCTGGTCCCATCACTTCATGGCAAATAGATGGGGAAACAGTGGAAACAGTGTCAGACTTTACTTTTTTGGGCTCCAAAATCACTGCAGATGGTGACTGCAGCCATGAAATTAAAAGATGCTTACTCCTTGGAAGAAAAGTTATGACCAACCTAGATA